>JAJOZX010002115.1:0-492500 GCA_023014485.1 Bathynomus jamesi
TTCCTTTATAATGATCCAATGTGTTCACAGACGTTCAGGTCAGGAGAATTTCCTGGCCATTCTTCATTTCCAAAGAAATCGATCTCATGGTCCCGCAACAACTGTTGAGTGGCTAATGCCTTAAAGGAGGGGGCCTTATCGTGCTGAAGTGTGGTGTGACCTGATCGACATCCATAACATTGTTTGGGTTTCTTAGAAAAGGAATGACATGCTGGGATAGAATAATATCACGAAAATACTGTCCATCCCAAATCTGACCATTTGGCTTCAGTACCAACATGAGCTTCTTTGCAGTGAACAAAACAAACACACCAACACAGTCTGGATTTTTTAATAATTTGTGATAATGTTCATTGTCATCGATTCCATCTGGAAACAGCTAAATGCATGAAATCATCCACATCCCAATCTTCAAGATAATGAGCAAACCACATTCTGTCATCGATGTTAAGTTGAGTTTTTCTTTGCTTTGGAAGTTCATGCCAAGGGTTTAAACCTTGCCTATGACGGTAAAGTCGAATGATCTCACCACTAACGATCTTTCCGCTCAACACTTCGATCTCTCTAGAAAGTTTAGCACAGCTGTTTTTTCACTCACGCGTACCACTTTCAATGATGTCCTTTGTTTCCTGAGAGAATGGCAAATTTGGGCGCCCAGATTTGGTTGTATCCATTTCATATTCATCCAAAGTTTTATTCCAATTTCTTTTGACGAAGTCCTCACTTCTTCGCAACTTTGTGGCAACCCATGAACGTGTTATAAAGGTGGCTCCAGCATCACGATCTTCCCGAAATGTTATTGCTCGTATGCGATCTATTACACGTTGCCTCTCCGAATCACCAATTAATTGAGAAGCCATTATATTATCACCTTATCAGCTAGAGTAATTTTAATACCTGCAATAAATAAAGAATTTTATATATTTTTATAATCACTAAAAACTATTTCGATATAAGTAAAGATGTAAGCTGCAAATGAGGGGGGGGGGCAACGGTTTTTGGGAACCCCTTATGTGACGTTAATTCGGTAAAGGTTAATGAGCATACAGTCATTGTTATTGACGATCTCATGATGGAAATGGATAAAACGTTGGCCGAGACATTAACAGTGTTCTCCCACCATCTTAACATAAGCGTATTCTTCATCAATCAGAATCTAGTTTTCAAAAATAGATATATGTGCGATGTGTCGTTAAATACACAATATCTAGTGTTATTCGCGCAACGTAGAGATGTGTAACAAATTGGGGTATTAGCCACTCAAATGTTCCCGAATCAGCGTAAGGAGTTTTTGGAGGTTTATAAAGAAGCCACAAGTCAGCGTTACGGATATTTGCTTTGTGACCTTCAACCGCGAAACACGTTTAGGGTAATTCTAAGAACGAATATGTTCCCAAACGATCCTGAGACGGTGTATATTCCAGAATGAGAAATAGGCTGAAGAAATATCGTGAATTAATAAAAATCTATCAACTTTTGCCCCTGGCACTGCAACAGATGTTTGTTAAAAATATCTACTCCGACTTTTTAAAATGCATCTGTGAAATATTTCTTAACTTTTTAAAATGTATGTGCCAATGAAACCCTCTCAGAAGGCTCGCTTACATCGTTACAAGAACATAATACGTGCGCTCGCTCGTAAAAGTCAAACTGTGGGGAAGAAAAAGCGAATTATTGTACAAAGAGTTGGATCATTCCTCCCCATCTTATTTTCAGTTTTGGTTCCTTTACTGACTAGATTAATATAATGAAGAAAGTGGTAGTGATCTCGCACGAGGTGTATGCTTCATTGTAAAGTTCAAAGATTCCAGACACGGCTTTAGATCCCCGTAAAAGAGGCTTTGCAGAAATTTCTTCATGAGTACGAAGATTATAAGTATCCGACAATGGTTATTAGGCACAGCAAGAGCAACGCTAAGCATGGCGACATAGGAACCGGGCCCGACGTTAGAGATTACCAACCAAAGAATAACGGAACGCAACTCATCGAGCATGTATTAAAAAACAGTCTCCCACATATATTGAGGAATAAAGGCTAAAGTCTTTATAATTTATTGAGTGAGGACCCCATCATACAGCGGGCCGATACAGGCGAGGTCATTGTTGAAGGAACAAGGGTAGAAGGATCAAACATCATTGACATTTTCCATGATCTGGTGAGAAAGTGGGACAGGCCCTCACCAAGAGGATAGAAGCATATTAAAGCAAGACTACAACAATTAAATGTCCCCAAGATATTGTTAGGTAATCTGAATAGGTTAAAAGACTTGGATTAGTTCTCCCATGTGTCACAACCCAGTACGCCATCACCCCCAGCAGTATCGTCTCTGAAGAGTAGAAAGAAGAGAAAAAACGGCCAACCTTACCCAGGTGTCTGTAAAATACGCAAATGGCTAACATATTAAGTAAACGCTATTATGACATTTCTAACCCCGCCTCCTGTGGCGGCGTTAATAGACCAGGATGCTTATACACTTCATAAACAGGAGAGAAAAGGTTTAAAACGTCCAAGACAACAGCGGCTTCGATTGACTCTATTTGGCAAGCGGATTTAATAGACATGCAAAGATATTCAATGTATAATGACGGCTACCGCTACATCCTATACATAATAGATGTATTCTCTAGATATCTGTGGTAAATTCCACTGAAAAATAAATCGCCTGAAATAGTTGATAAAGTCACCAAAACGCTGATGTTAAAAGAAGATAGGGTTCCTAGCTATTTTTGTACGGATATGGGGAAAGAATTTATAGGCCGCGCTTTTCAGAACATGCTGACAGAGTTTAATATCAGTTACTACATTAGCAATTCTATACGTAAGGCCTCTTTAGCTGAAAGAGTCCAACGTATCATAAAGGAGCGCATGCATCGCTATTTTACCAATAAAAAGACAAACAGATATCTAAACATTCTGGGGTTATTGGCCTTGTCATACAACCGTTCACTCCACCGTACGATTGGCAAACCTAACGAAGTTTTAGAAAGAGTTACGCCCCCATAGGTGAGAAGAGATAGAGCACCGCCACCACACTCTACACATTTCAAAATCAATGATTATGTAAGGCTATCACGTTCGGGAAATAAATTCGCGAAGGGATTTGAGCAAGGATGGACACGTGAGATATTTAAAGTTAGTGCTATGAGACCTAATGGCGAGATAATGATGTATTACGTTAAAGATTTGAATGGGGAAGAGATCGCTAGAGGCTTTTACCGCGAGGAGCTGCAGAAAGTGACATTTAATTTAGGAAAATCTGTGTTTAAAATTGAAAAAATTTTAGGCAGCAAACGTTCAGGAAAGAGAAAAATGTACCTGGTGAAATGGCTGGGTTACCCAGAAAGCTTCAACACCTATATAAAAGCTTAAAAGCTGCTGCAGTAATGAAGCTTAAATAGTATGCAACATGGCTCCTAGCCACTTCTGTGTCACACTCCCGTCCTCTTCTTCTCTCTCTGTACATCCTAACAACAGCCTGACCAACTTTGTGACTGAACTCCACGGACCATTGAATTGGAGCGGGATTCGTATGAGGTGTGTTTATGTGAACTCCAGTTAGCTACCAAATTTTTAACTGTTGAAACTGAGCAAATCATATTTCTCATCTTTAGAAGAATCGATGAGTGCGAAAAATTAGACATAACCTTAAACAATACTATGCGATCAGTCCTGTTCTGTGAGATACAGCACTATAGTTCAAATGTAACGCTAGGAATCGGTCATTATGACAGAGCCATGGACATTGTGACGAGCTTAAACAAGAGTCTTGAAAAGTCGTACCTGACAAACGATTTACTTTTTGAAGTCGTAAACATAGACACGTCTGCATGCACATTGAAGTTAAAATCAACGCTTAGTAGAAATATTAAAGATAAAGAGCTGTTCACAATTGTGGCTGAGGGCCGACATAGCGCAGCTCTACAAAGAGATACCTTTCACGAGGCACAACATGACTTGTCCCGCTTAATGCATCAGTTGAAGATGGTGAAATTGGGTGAAAGCTGTCCATCCCCAGACATGTGCCATATTTACAGCAATATCGTAGGGCATCAATTTGTTGGGGACACTCAGGTGCGTCTTGCTGCGCATTGCACACATCCCCAACCATAGAGAGAAAAATTTGAGTATTACATATGTCAAGCCCCATTATGTGAATGTTGTGACTAATCTATTAACTAATATCTTGGTATATATAAGAACGATTAAGGGAAAAAATTTCCCATTCGGTGATGGGTGCTTAACAGTGAAGCTACACTTTCGTCGCATTCAGTTACAATGACCCGAAGGCCATTCGCAGTCTATCGAGGGATGAGATATCAGGGTGGGATGGGCTTGGATCCAGTTTTTCAACCACCCTACGCACCGCTGTCCCACTGTTGAATATGGGTGCCAGATACCTCGGGAGGAAGGCGTTACAATCAGGTATTAACGCGGTAGAAGACATAAAGGGTGGAACTAAACCTAAAGAAGCTCTAAAAAAACATTTAAAACGTACACGGGACGAAATCATCAAAGATGCAAAGAGAAAAATGCGTGGTGGCGGAAAGAAGAGAACTGTCAGGAAGAAGGGTTTAACAACACATGGCGCTAAACGTAAAAGGAAATAAAAAAAGAAGTGCTCTAAGCATATGAAGCCTATGGCTGATAATTTTTTTAAATGATATAAACTGAGGACACTACTCTCACGATTCATAGGCTGATTACTAGTTGTCGAGAGAGGTGATACTATTTCTGAGTCGTCATGGCGCGTTTCATCCATCCGTGTAGTTCATAATGCTGTAAATCGGAGCTGTCCCTCTTTGACATGCCTCACACTTAGGTCTCTATTGAGCATAGCGACTTTATTATAATTAACCATTAAACACAATTAATTCACCGAGTGCCCATATAGAATTCGTGAAACCCAGCTCAGGCCTTTACTTTTTTGACCCGGGCTGCATGCACATGTACACTAAACTGCGTATAGCCCATTCAGATGGAACGGACTGCGATGATAGTTACTCTGCATACCCTGAAACCAACTTTCTACACTCCATATTCAGCCAGTGTGAGGTGTATTTAAATCAGGTTAACATCTTAGCAGGAACGGGGTATCATCATGTACGAGCCTATCTGGAAAATGTCCTCAACTTTTCAAAAGAAGCGAAGGACACCTTTGTAACCGCCGAGGGCTATTATCAGACTAAAGATGAAAGTAGTATAAAGGATAAATTTAAAATTTCTAAAAAAAAAGATATACGAGTGGTTTGGCCGTCTTCCTACAGACTTCACGTTTCAGGAAAAACTGCTTATGAATGGCGTCGATCTGAAACTAAAGCTCACCCGCAAAACCTGTTGTGATTCACATCATGGAAACATATTTACGTGTATGCCGAGTGAAATTATATTCCTCGAAATATGTAGAAATTGAAAAATAATTAATACACGCAACAGTAAAATACCCAATTAACAGAGTACAGATCTACTGTAACTATGCACGGTGCCCGCCGGGTTGGCCTCGAAGCAGCTAGAAAATGTGGCCCTTGGGGTTCTACCTAAAAGGTTATTAATTGGAATGCAGAACCACGCCTCGACGAAGGGAAAATATAAAAAGAGCGCCTTTAAATTCGAGAATTTCGGCCTATATAACTCTATACGTAAATGGCGTTGCATTGGGAGGGACTTTGGCCACGGATTACTCATCAGACGTTGTAGTCTCATTCTGCGCTGGAGCTTATAGTAGTCTGGCTCATAATCTTGGGCCTGTGACGAGCTTGGGTTTGGCGTAACGCAGAAAGAACTTGTGGAAGAATTCAACATTTAATCATTTGATATTACGCCTGACTTGTCTGCTAGTACGAATACGCAATTAAGTCCACAAGAAAGTGGGATCATCTCAGTCAGGTTGGAATTTGCCAACCCTATAGACGCGCCTATTATTGTACTCGTGTACATCGAATCACTTGCTCTAATAAAAGTTGACCGTTTCAGGAATGTGGTCACAGACTTTTAAAATGGACGCGAATACACTCCACAGAGTAATGAAAAGTGACCGAATCAAAAGCTCCAAATTTATCGGCCTGTTTGCGAAGAATGAAATATTGAAATGGCCAACTACGAGAGAATGGTAAGGAATTATCGTGAACACCTACATTGTGGAGGGTGAGAGGATTCATTGTTTTGCAATCTACTTCAAAAATAGGGAAAGAATGTACTATTTCGATTCATCCTGTTATACAGTAGTAAAATTTATCGAGCAGATACATGTCCCTGAAATTGTATGGAATCCTTACCGTTTCCAAGGATATTTTAGTAACATTTGTGGCATGTATAGCCTTTCATTTCTCCTACACATGTCACGTGGTAATGTTTTTATAATTTTTTTAAAATTATTCGATTTATGCGACACTGAAATGAATGACGAGTTGGTATTCAACAGATAAAAAAAGCTACCCATTTCTGAGCACCCTTTGTATTGTGTAAAGGTGTATAATTGTATCTATATTGTGTAAAGGCCAGTAAGGCTTATTTAATGAACGCTAGTTCTCTAAACCGATTTGTACATGTTTTCTACCATTTAATAAATTAAATGAAAATACAATGTTTTGTTCTTAACCCCAAAAAACTTACATTATTTCCTCGATGACCTGGCATTCGTTGGACCCGATGTGAGCCAATACCTCGACCTCGGTATTCAGGTAGCTGGTTTGGCTGTGCTGTAAATCCTCCAAATCATTTATTCCCCTTTCATCAAAACGAAAAGTAGCTACAACACGTTCAAGTTCCGTTTCACTCCTTAAAGTAGAAATTAACATGATTTGTTCATATTGAATCAATTAAAGTTAAGCTAAATTAAAGTCTAATTATGCCGAGGTATGCTAGGTGATATTATGCCCGGATAGGTTACGCTAGGTTAGGCTATATTATGTCCGGTTAGGTTAGGTTAGGTTATATTATAACAGGTTAGGTTATAATAGGTTAGGTTATATCACACCCGTAACGATCCCGGATGTTAACACATACAACCATATATATATATGGGGAAGGAGCTACAATAAGAGTAAACGCTTTGGTGATCAATTCCCTTTAAACCTAGGTCTAGGGTGGGATGAAAAGTTTGACCTTCTGTGCTAGGTTAGGTTAGCTTATATTATGTCCGGTTACGTTAGGTTAGGTTAGGCTGTATTATATCCGGTTACGTTAGGTTAGGCTATACTATAATCGGTTAGTTAATGCTAGGTTACGTTATATCACACCCGTAATGGCTATGCTAGGTTAGGTTATATTACGACCGGTCTGGCTATGCTAGGTTAGATTATATTACGCCGGTCAGGCTAGGCTAGGTTAGGTTATATTATTATAAACGAGAAAGAGCCCCGTTATTAATTTTTCGTTGTACAAAAACTCAAAATAAAAGGAAAAAATTAGTTCTCTAAACCGATTTGTACATGTTTTCTACCATTTAATAAATTAAATGAAAATACAATGCTAGGTTACGTTATATCACACCCGTAATGGCTATGCTAGGTTAGGTTATATTACGACCGGTCTGGCTATGCTAGGTTAGATTATATTACGCCGGTCAGGCTAGGCTAGGTTATATTATTATAAACGAGAAAGAGCCACGTTATTAATTTTTCGTTGTACAAAAACTCAAAATAAAAGGAAAAAATTAGTTTACTAAATAAATTATAAACGAGAGAGAATCCACCATATCTAGATTAGGCTAGGTTAGGCTATATTATTATAAACGATAGAGTCCTGGGCCGATATATATATATAAGCTAGGTTAGGTTAGGCTATATTATGTCCCGGTTAGGTTCAGTTGTGTTAGATTAGGTTATGTAATGTTATATTATTATAAACGAGAAAGACTTGGATTAATTTTTTCGTTGTAGAAAAACTCAGAATAAAAGGAAAAAATTAGTTTACTAAATAAATTATAAACGAGAAAGAATCCACCATGGTTAGGTTAGACTATATTATTATAAACGATAAAGAGTCCTGTAGGTTAGGCTTGGCTAAGTTATATTATTATAAACGAGAAAGAGTCCTGGGAATAATTTTTTCGTTGTAGAAAAACTCAGAATAAAGCTAGGTCAGGTTAGGTTATATTATATCTGCTTAGGCCATGCTAGGTTAGCTCGACCTCTGGGCAGATTTCCTTTCACTTCGGTTTATTACAATTTTAAAAATTATAATACTTACAATGAATGAAACGCTGTATATAGACCGAGAATAAATCACAAACTAGTTTTTCAAAACGCATTTTAGGGGTCGCGCGTCTTAAGGTACCTAAGCGCCACCACAGGCGAAAACGTCTTTTTGATGAATATCACTATTTTCACCCTTCCTCTATCGTATGGTTTGGGTTATAATGACCTTACGACACTAGAAGTATGGTTGAAAACGTAATGAAGCGAACTACTTTTTTCACCTCTATCGCCAGCCAAAAGATCACCCAAAGTTCGGTATAATAAGAAAATAAAAAAATTTAAAAAAATATATATAAAATATAAAATATGAAAATCTATTCCAAAAACTCATCAACATCTTCATTAGCATAATTAGAACTCTAATTTAGCCAAAAATGAACGTTCTAGCTCAATTAATAACAGATACTATTGCCAGAATATTGCTGAACTTTGGAGGCGATTTCTGACGAATTTTAATTTTGGCGCTTAGTTACCTTAAGACGCGGGACCACCCCTCAATTTTATTATGGCTTTTTATAAATTAACTAACACATTGGGCAATAATTAAAAACCTATTGATTTCACCAAAATACACATAGAGGAATATATATATATATATATATATATATATATACACAGTGTGTATATATATATATATATGAATGGACACCGGGCCTCGACCTCTGGGCAGATAGCCTTTCACTTCGTTTTATTACGGCTTAAAAATTATAATACTTGCAATGAATGAAAGGTTGTATATAGACCGAGAATAAACCACAAACTAGTTCTTCAAAACGCTTTTATTATGGTTTTTTATAAATTAACTAACACTGATTGAAACGATATATATATATATATATGTACGTGGTCCGGCCTTCCGCTTAAATTCCAAACTATTTTTCAAAACGCATTTATTATGGCCTTCTATAAATTATATAACACTGGTTGAACAGAAGTATATAATCACAAATTAATTACTTTCATCTGAAATGATGTATTCGTTGGCTCTTGCATTCCATCGCAAATTTCTGCAATCGATTGTGTTGAAAGAAGTTCATTCTGGTCAGTCGCCTCAGAAAGGTGGGGCGAAGTCGCTGCGTAGAAATTTTCATCTTCAAACAATTCCGGAGAAAGGTAGAGCTTCTGTGACTGACTCATGATGATGTATTTCTGTAGCACTCGCTGGTAATGCAACTGATGAGGATTGCAGATGAAACTTCTCCCTTTTATAATGTGGCTCGTAATTGTAAACATCTCACAATAGCCGATTCGCGACCTTCCTATTGGCTATCAGTGAAATTGGGCGGCGCTTAACATATAGGCCCGCCTAGCCTCCAACCAGTGGTCCTGGGCTCCGCCCACAGGGTTGTGATTGGCTGCACCGTGAAATCTGGGGTGTCTCAGATATACCCATTCGTAGAGAGAGAGAAACGCGTTGTTTTTGATCTTGTATTCTGGGATTCCGATGATTTGGTGGGAGATTTGAACGTATAATAAGCACCAATTATATGAGGTGCTTAAAGAGGTTGGAAGATAAATTTGTAAAACGGTTTATTGTACCCCATCTAAAATAGGTTCGGAAAATTTATTATTTCCTCTGAAAAATAATTCATCAAACACTGGAAGATAGTTTCAAAACCAATTGCCCATGAATTCGAAACGATTCTCGTATATGTAAAAGTTTATGGTGTCCTGCGCTAGCATACGATACAATCTTGTAAAATAAATTTAAAAAAAGACAGTGATGTGTGATGAATGCAGATCATTAAACCACAAAGTTTATGATCTCGAAATAAACTTCTGCGGAAAGAAGTTAATCAATCGCCTTCGTCAAACGCCACAATTTTCAGAACGATATTTAATATAATTGTGTGTGTGTGTGTATATATATATATATATATATATTTTTTTTTTCCATAAATATTTGTCTTTCTATTGTTCAGCATTTACATCGTTTAATTTGGAAATGTTTAGGAAGGTTTTTGCTTATATCGCTTTCACCTTTCTTCTTCACTTCATTTCCCTCCTTTATCATAGTTCTTTCCTATTTATTTATTTGTGGTACACATTTTAATGCTACGTGTACCATTTGTCCTGTTTTAATTTGCAGAAGTTACAGATGAAAATGACCGTAATATCCAATTCAAGTTAGCCGGAAGAGAGAGTTAATTAATGCAGTTTGGCGTGATTATAAATTTTGTGTCCGATTCTTTACCAATTTTCAGAATTTATTAGATGAACTTCTTTCCAGAATTGTACATATATAGGCTCACCTTAGCTTTCGATGGCTTCGGCCCGAATTGTTCATTCTGGCTAAGGTTAAGCGTGTCACTCCAACTTAGACCTACTTTTTAATGGGAAATTATATATATATATATATATATAATTAATATATATATATATATATATATATATAGATGAGAGAGAAAGAGAGCGAGAGAGCGAGAGACAGAGAGAGGGAAATAAACAAACAGATAAACAACATGACCGCGTCTTGTAATACAGTTTAACGGGATCCCTGCTAGGATACCCTGGTTACCCATTATCTACAAATCGTGGAAGGATGTTTACACTCCACCTTAGACCTACAGTTTAACATAGGCCATTAGGATACCATGGTTTCCCATTTATCTACCAACCGTGGAAGGACGCGGCGTCACCGGGTCTCGAACCCGGCACATATAGTTGTGTGTGTGTGTAATATTTTACGGGCTTATAGGCGGGTGTGTACGTGCGTTTGTCCAAACGTTGTATACACTGTGCCAACTGGCTGATCAAGCTAACTGGCTGATTAGGGGCTTATAAGAGCGGCCGCTCGGGTGAAGTCTTAATATGCGCTTGGCTCCTGCCAAGCAAACACCTTTCTCCTCCTTTCTCTCTCTCTTAGGTTAGATATACCCCTTTTGGGGGTGAGGCCGTCCCACCTCCCCCAAAGAAGTCTCCCCCACCAGGAGTTCATTGCAACTTGGGGGATAACTCCGCCCCCATTTTCATAACCCATTGTTGTATAACTTCTTGCAACAACTCCACTCCCATTTGTTGCATAACCCCTTGCAGCATCCACCTTGCATAATATTATGCAATCTTTCCTTTGCAACATTGATCAACATTTGCAATTGCATTGCACTCTCTCCTTTTGCGCCTATACTACTATATAATATATATATAACTATCGCTTAATATATTTGAAACTTTTAACATCTAATTTAATGGTTTATGAATGTACCCATTTTATGACTTAACTATGCATATACTGTGTATATATATATATATATATATATATATATATATATATATATATATATATATATATATATATATATATATATATACAGTATATATATATACTGTAGGTAACTTTCATTGTTTAGTAATATTTACAAGTAGCAATATATATGCTTGTATACACACATACATTAGTAGAAGTTTATGAAATGTTTCTTTAGTGAGTTGCGAAACGAAATTAATGATGGTACTTGTTGTTGCTTATGGGTATGGGCATAGCTTTCCAGATATCTGCCCCTTTGTAGGAGAGCATTTCCTGCAACTTCCATGGAATAACTTCGTTTATTTTGTTAGTCTAGAGGTGGAAAGAGTACCAAATCGAGTACCAGTACGATTAAGAGTACCAAAACGAGTACCTTTACGATTAAGAGTACCAAAACGAGTACAAGTACGATTAAGAGCACCGTATTTTTGGAGTGGTCGAGTACGGTTTTAACCAAGCACTTTAGCCAAGCACTTTAACTGGTGTTTGGCTAAAAGTTATGCCAAGCACTAGTTAAAGTTTGAAATCAAACTCTTACACACGTATTCATACTCGAACACTGAAACAACCGTACTCGACCACTCAAAAAATACAGTGCTCTTAATCGTACTGGTACTCGTTTTGGTACTCTTTCCACTCTAGCTTGTTACCGTGACCAGGATCCTTCAAACAAATATGTATGTCCCCTTTATGGCGCAAGGCCGTCTCAGCTAGGAACAGTAAAACATTAAATTAGAAACTATATATTAATAAATACAAAGTAAATCATGCTGCTTAAATAAGCATTATCAATACCCTAACTTAACCTAAACGTAAAAATACAATATTAAATATTTAAATAACTGTCACTTTAAACTGTACAAATAGGGGTTTATTTACAGAAAACTTGCCAAACAAGTTACGAATGAGAAGTTGCGAGGTCTGGCTCCCAACTCTGTGCCCTAAAAATTCTGAAAAAATAACTAATAAAACAACTAATAAAAAGCTTAAGTACATACATATATACATTATAATTATATACATAGAAACCAATTTATAACATGTACAGCCTACCTCTTTTGTAAAGGACAACTCTTAGGTTAATTATTGGTGTTACAATGTGCCGTTTCTATCCGACCAAATCTAGATAAAAACATTTATGCATTACTCTAACAGATATCTGAAAATAACTCAATACACACAATATTTCAGGATTTACAATCATGTACAACATTAATGACTTGCCTAATATTGCTAATACAAAAATTCCCTTGCAGGGGAAACCTTCGATGATAATTATTTCTTCTTATTTCAAGTTTTACACAATTTAATTGCCGAAATTTCCACAATTTTCAAACAACCAAAATTCAAAAGTCCAAGCACGCTTGAGATTCAACCACGTATCACATACCATACAACCAACCACCTAACGGATTATCCAAAAATCACTACATGTCCCCTGTTATAATGTACTAGGGGTACTCAATATATTTTGCCCCACCCTTTTTTCTTAGTTGAATAATAGGCCATGGGGCTGAAATGTCTTTTGGGCCGTAAGTTTGAACTTTCTGCGCTTCACATAACCGGATTTTTCCAGTTTGAACCTCCCCTCCTTGTATAAAACCGATGGTTAATGCAGTTTCGAAAATGGCGTCTGACAGTGATGTGCGTCGTAAACAGAGAGCTGTTATCAAGTTTTTAACTGCAGAGGAGGAAACAGTTGGAAATATTCACAAACGTCTACAAAACGTTTACGGAGATGATGTTGTTGATCGAAATACAGTTGGACGCTGGCCTAAACGTGTGAGATCATCGGAGAGAGGGAGAGCCAGCATCGATGATGAGCCACGCAGCGGTCGCCCGGCATCGGCTGTGACATCTCACACTGTGCAACGTGCTCAGAGATGGTAAGACTGAGATTGGTCGGTAATTGGATGGAGATTGGATACTGGACAAACCCTGGCTATCTTCAGGTGACCGGGGAATACACCTTGTTTTATTGACTCATTCATTAGTCTTATTAGTGGGTTTTTTATTTCATCTGATATTAGTTTATATATTTTCAATGAAATTGAACTGATATCGGCGCTTTTATTTTTTAAGGTTTTTAATGTAGCAGAACACAACTGGGATAATTCAAATCTATTTGTAAGCGAAAGAGAGAAGATGTAGTAGTTGAACGCATGGTGTGGTCCCCTCAAATCCCAGATCTCAACATCAATGAAGCTGTGTGGAACAATTTGGATAAAGAAAAAGTAAAAAAAATCAGTGTAATATGGATACAAAAATATAGAGTGCAATACAATTACATGCAACATTGCTGTAAAGGGTGCGAAAGGGCCAGAAAAAAGGCTTAGTGGGGGTACGGGGTGGGTGCCAAACTTCAAAATTAAGTGAATAGAGCATATTGCAATATTTGCCACATTCCTTGAAAAGGTGCACAAGTGTTAAGGAAGTGGGGTAGGGGGTTATGGGGTTGTGAAACCTTAAATTAAGCGAGTAGAGTCTATCCCACCCAATAACACACCACCTCAGACCTACAACCATCAGCAGCACAATATCACATCACCAACGTAATTATAGCTTTAGCGACTAGCAGCAGCAACATGCCACATCAATAGCATAAATAGAACACCCCACCTCAGACGTAGAACCACAAACTATCACATCACTAATATAATTATGGACTTCAACGACCAACAGCATCACGATGTCACAGCAATAGCATAATTATAAACTTTAGGAGCCACTAAAATAAAAAATAAAGAAATCACATCTGGCTATATATATATATATATATATATATATACACACCAGGTATGGCAAAAAACTAGGCCACTATTTTAAATATATATTTTAAACAATTATAAGGATTTTTGGTGAGCGAAACAGACGTACTAACGCTCGAAAAAGCGCGAAATCGAGGCTATAGGCCAAGAATAGGCTAGTCCCAAATTTCAGTAGCTGCTAAACCATGGGCTAGGCCATATATCTGATTTAACCTGCGAAATAATATCGAAGTATTCGCGTGAAGACGAGTTATTAAAAAATTGTTGGTTAGAAAAAGGTTGGGGAGCACGAAAATTACTTACAGAGTTTCCGAATAAGGAATGGACTAGAGCTGGTTTGAATTATATTATGGGCAAAGTGAAGGAAACTGGTGATGTAGAGCGTAGAAAGGGTAGTGGGAGGCCTAGAACGGCTCGAACACAAACAAATATCGACCTCATAGGGACAAGAATAGTGAATCAAGAAGAACCTTTGACGACGCATTTAACGCCAAATGAAATAGCCATGGAAATAGGAATATCTGACAGACGTGTTCGGCGAAGAGCAAAATTTGATCTAAACTTGAAGGCATACAAACGAGTTTCAATACAAGCTTTAACTGACACTCATAAGCAAAATCGCTTTCAGTGTTGCCAACAAGTACTCGTTACATTTTAACCGTGCACAGTTCGTACGATATGGTTTAGTGATGAGAAAATATTTACAATAAGGAAACCAATTAATAAATAGAATTATCGTGTATATGCCGCTGTCACAAGGAAACGTGATATAACACCTGAACGGTTGTTAAGAGAAACAGAGATTTTCTCCTGGTGTAATGGTCGGTGCAGCATTTTCAAAACTCGGAAAAACAAGGGTAGTTTTTGTATAACCAGGAATACGAATGGATTGGAATATTACTGTAATCATGTTTTTTTTCCATATTTTCAAGATATTAGACAAATATGCGGTGATAATTTCGTTTTCCAGCAAGATAGTTTACCTTGTCATCGCGCTAAAGCTCAGTTCATTACCTGAGACAAACAGCCCCTGATTTCATAGAACCTGCAATGTGGCCGGCCAACAGCCCGGATTTAAATCCGTTGGACTACTCAGTGTGGGAAGCACACCGACCTGGTCATCGAATCCGAAATGTTCAACAACTTAAAGCTATAATCGTGGACGAATGGCGGAGCATATCGCAACGATTTATGAACAGTGCAATCGACGAGTGGCGATTGCGTCTTGAGCTCTGTAGGGATAATGACGGAAGGCATTTTGTCATGATGTGTAAGATAAGTGATCCTATACTGAAAAAAAGATTGTTCTAAAGTTTGTTTACATTATTTGTGTGAAATATACATTTAAAATAGTGGCCTATTTTTTTTTTGCCATACCGGTATATATACAGTAAGTGAATTGATTATATATATATATATATATATATATATATATATATATATATATATATATATACAGACCGGTGTGTGTGTGTGTGTGTGTGTGTATATATATATATATATATAATATATATATACTGTATATGTGGTAACTCTTAATGAGCGTTATAAAACGTTCTTAAACGAATTACAACAATAGATATCGTTTATGAATAAAGGCTTTCCTTTCGTAAAATGTAGAATTTAGGTGTAGTTTTCACAAAAACTATGTAGATCTGAAAAGAAGTTTTATATATATATATGTATCTATATATATATATATATTTCATATATATATATATATATATATATATATATATATGTGTGTGTGTGTGCGTGCGTGTTAACTCTCAGTCTATGGCCTTTTGTGGTTCGAGGTTGATGGGGTTCTGGTTAGGTGGCGGCAGCAGCGGATTTCTCACACTGGGATTGCTGGTACAGTAGAGGGAATTGCAGCAGCTTCTTTTATACTACACTCCGATTTCTTCTTGTAGCAGATTCGAGGATTCTGTGAAAACCGACTAAATTTTCTGACGGTTTCCCGATTCTTTTTGTAGCGTATCGGAGAAGTTGGAGAGGCAAAACTGGTCTCAGACTTAAGATTGACTGATTTCTAACTTTACTGCTTCTTGAAAATGCTCTTATTTTAACAACAATATTCTTGGAGAATACCGACTCGAGGGTGAAGTAAAAATATCTGTGGAAAAGGTTTTCCACAGGAAATAATTTTTTGTTAAAATTTAAAAATATTCTGTTTGTATAAATTAAAATATTACTCCTTTAAAAGATATTATTCTGTTCGTATAAATTAAAGTATTAATCCATTAAACTTTTAATATTAGTATAAATTGCCTCAATGCCCAGTAGACTGTCTGACATCCTTTTTCGATAAGCCTAACGACGCTCTTCAAAGGTGCCACATCTATAATCTTAACATAGGCTCGTAAATTCTAAATGTTCTTTTCGACTGATATAAATCACATAAAGGAGTTAAGTGTAAAACCAAAATTATATAAGTTCTTTTGCTAATATCATTATTAGACTAGGATTTTGCAACTTTAATAATCTTTCGTAAACGTGGCACCACGGGAGTTCCTCCAGTGAAAACACCTTTAGAGGAGCGGTCGAAGCCTCGCCCTTCGGGCAGCGGGTTCGGCTTGGGTCCTTTTTTCGTTAATAACTCTCTAAGCAAATGTAGTGTTAATGATTTGATTATCTAATTACTCTACATTGTAAAATCAATCAATATAATATTTTAAAAGTGATCTACCTTGTGAAATAGAGAATGAAAACGGTAACTCATTATTTATATCCTTCCACAAGAGAAGCATTCCACTCCCACAATGGATTGAGGAAGGGGACGCCATTGAGCGAAGGTGTAAATTGTTTTCCGTAACTCGTAGTCAGATTAAGTTTGAAAAGAAGAACCGTGGACGTCAGCAGTATAAGTGAATCAAACGTATTCGATTCTGTAAACGCATCTCATTCGGAGACAGTTTCACATTTGCGGATCGCGGAGAGTCGAATGCATTTGACTCTGACCTATGAAATCATCGGAATTTGAGAAGACTGGAAGAAAACGAAAACAAACGTTCTTTCAAAACGCAATAGGAGGGAAAGGAAATAGCGAAAACTCTCTAACTGGAATAAAGTTGCTTTCGGCAAGTAAGATTAACATTAGTATCAATAAATACATAAAGTCGTGGAAAAAAGTGTATCCCAGTTTAACGTATTGGTTTGAGTTAAAAAAATAACTTTTTATTATTATTATTATTATTATTATTATTATTATTATTATTCTCTTTTGTTATTGCGAGGGGATCTTAAGTACGTGAAAAAATGTGTATTCCAGTTTGACGTATCGGGTTGGAAAAAAAAAACTATTTTTCTATTCTTTTTTCTGTTGTAAGAGGAATGGTACTGAAAGATTTGTCTTTTTGCATGCAGTACCTGCATATATAAATGTATAGGTGAATTATATATATATATTGTTCCTAACAAAATGATTTCTGCAAAGTATATGATAAATTTTAAGGAATTGAGAAAAAAAAATTTAAAGAGAGCATTTTTTTTTTTTTCAATTTGAACTCTCGTATTGTTATAACAAAAACGGAATTTTGGATTGATTTTCATTTTATAGTGGACTCTCAAATTACTTGTACCTATATAGTTCGTTCAAGTGTTTGTTTGTTTGCTCATTTGGCGCGCGAATTTGGCGCGTTTCGGGGCATTTAGATTTAATAAAAAGGATATTTTTTCCTTTTTCATCTTGGTCTTTCGCGTCGGTACGTAAACATTTTTTTATTCTTGTTTTTTTCAGTTGGTAAGGCGTTCATGCGCAAGGTTTTGTCTTTTTTTTTTTTTGGCAGTTATTGTGTTGGAGCACAAATAGTTTTGACTGATTTTTTTGCGTTTTTTCGACAAATCACTTCTACATTTACGGGTTAAATTAAAAATGAGTTCGTACATTTCCAGTAATATGTCCACATCAACATGCAAATTTTGCATCTTCGTTGGGATGACTTTATTATGTGTTTATTTAAACCGAAATAGCTAATGTTACGCTTAAGTTTTTTCGTTTCACTGTTGTATATATTAGGGACAAGTTTTGTTTATTTTTTTTGTCTCGCTTCGCCTTCTTCGTCTGTAAGTCCATTTTTCTTTCCCTTTGTCGTTTTTCGAAGAAAATGGATAGATATAATTATTTGTCGAGTAATATCCCTAAGGTTCCAATTTTTAAGGGGAGAGAATACGGTGAATTGGTACCCCCGTACGTGGACGAATGGTTTGACACATTAGAGGATATTATGTTCTTTTTAACGTTCGCGATGACATTGCGAAGATTCGGATGGTTACTCACTTCTTGGGTGATGAAGAAGGTTGCGCAAAGAACGTCTTGCACCCACTTTTGTTGGAAAGATTTACTACTCGCAACGCTTTTCGGAATTATGCTAGTCACGTGTTCCAACCGGAGGAACTCCCGTGGTGCCACGTTTAAAAAAGATTATTAAAGTTGCAAAATCCTAGTCTAATAATGATATTAGCAAAAGAACTTATATAATTTTGGTTCTACACTTAACTCCTTTATGTGATTTATATTAGCCGAAAAGAACACTTAGAATTTACGAGCCTCTGTTAAGGTTATAGATGTGGCACCTTTGAAGAGCGTCGTTAGGCTTATCGAAAAAGGATGTCAGACAGTCTACTGGGCATTGAGGCAATTTATAATAATATTAAAAGTTTAATGGATTAATACTTTAATTTATACGAACAGAATAATATCTTTTAAAGGAGTAATATTTTAATTTATACAAACAGAATATTTTTAAATTTTAACAAAAAATTATTTCTTGTGGAAAACCTTTTCCACAGATATTTTTACTTCACCCTTGAGTCCGTATTCTCCAAGAATATTGTTGTTAAAATAAGAGCATTTTCAAGAAGCAGTAAAGTTAGAAATCAGTCAATCTTAAGTCTGAGACCAGTTTTGCCTCTCCAACTTCTCCGATAAGCTACAAGAATCGGGAAACCGTCAGAAAATTTAGTCGGTTTTCACAGAATCCTCGAATTTGCTATAAGAAGAAATCGGAGTGTAGTATAAAAGAAGCTGCTGCAATTCCCTCTACTGTACCAGCGATCCCAGTGTGAGAAATCCGCTGCTGCCGCCACCTAACCAGAACCCCATCAACCTCGAACCACCCAAGGCCATAGACTGAGGGTTAACACACACACACTATATATATATATATATAAAACTTCTTTTCAGATCTACATAGTTTTTGTGAAAACTACACCTAAATTCTACATTTTACGAAAGGAAAGCCTTTATTCATAAACGATATCTATTGTTGTAATTCGTTTAAGAACGTTTTATAACGCTCATTAAGAGTTACCACATATACAGTATATATATATAACACACCGGTGTGTGTGTGGGTGTGTGTATATATATATATATATATACTCAATTCACTTACTGTATATATACCGGGTATGGCAAAGAAAAAACTAGGCCACTATTTTAAATGTATATTTTACACAAATAATGTAAACAAACTTTAGAACAACCTTTTTTCAGTATAGGATCACTTATCTTACACATCATGACAAAATGCCTTCCGTCATTATCCATACAGAGCTCAAGACGCATTCGCCACTCGTCGATTGCACTGTTCAGAAATTGTTGCGATATGCTCCGCCATTCGCCCACGATTATAGCTTTAAGTTGTTGAACATTTCGGATTCAATGACTAGGTCTGTGTGCTTCCCATACTGAGTAGTCCAACGGATTTAAATCCGGGCTGTTGGCCGGCCACATTGCAGGTTCTATGAAATCAGGGGCTGTTTGTCTCAGGTAATAAACTGAGGCTTTAGCGCGATAACAAGGTAAACTATCTTGCTGGAAAACGAAATTATCACCGCATATTTTCTAGTATCTTGAAAATATGGAAAAAAAACATGATTACAGTAATATTCCGAATCCATTCGTATTCCTAGTTATACAAAAACTACCCTTGTTTTTCCGAGTTTTGAAAATGCTACACCGACCATTACACCAGGAGAAAATCTCTGTTTCTCTTAACAACCGTTCAGGTGTTATATCACGTTTCCTTGTGACAGCGGCATATACACGATAATTCTATTTATTAATTGGTTTCCTTATTGTAAATATTTTCTCATCACTAAACCATATCGTGCGAACTGTGCGCGGTTAAAATCTAACGAGTAATTGTTGGCAACGGTGCTAGGACCGTTCGCTACCGGACATTTCGCTACCGGACATTTCGCTACCGGACATTTCGCCACTGGACGTTTCGCTACTAGGACATTTCGCTACCGGACATTTCGCTGACATTTCGCTACTGGAATCTAACTTCGCTGTTGTTAAAGAATTTTCTCCTATAAGAGAACATGCCCAGTCCTGCCATCTTGCCCTTTTGGATAAACATTTTAAAATTTTAGCCTCATCATCTGATGACACTTCTCTTAGAATTTTTAGAATTTTGGAATCTCTTTTTATAAAAACTGACATTTAACATTGATCCCTCTGCCTCTCCCCTTTTGGTTACTTAAATACAAAAAATAGCAACATAACGTACGAACTAACTTTAGAATTTTCGAGAAAAATACTCACCGTTATTCACCTTGTTAGGTCTTCTTTATTAGCAATTTAGTGTCTGGTCACTTGCGCTTCTATAAAGGTTGGTTCCTCTATCTACACTTTAATTTTTAATTGGTTTGATTGGAATATTTTTTTATATCCTTTGCCTTTTGTTCTTCTAATTCTTATATTTCCATTGTTCTTTTAATTTTTGGTATGTCTTGTGTTCTTTTAATTGTTTATACTGTAACGTTACCTAACCTAACCTAAACGTAACTCAGAAGAAGAAAAAGTATAGGGACTGTGAGCAGAGGATCCATAATTTACTGAGAAGATACGATTCTCGAAATAAACTGGAATTCCTTCGCGCTATTGCGCATAATCTTAAATATTTTTAGATATTTTATTGTATCAAATGTTTTACGCATTCTTTCATTGTTTTTAAAATATAAAATTCTTTTAATAATTCATGTAATCATGCGTAATAATTTATGTAATTCATGTAATCATTTAATAATCTTGTATTCATTTAATAATTCTGGTAATTTTTTAATAAATTTTATTACCTTTTAAATTTTACTTACTGGTAAATTTATATATGGTAGCGAAATGTCCGGTAGCGAAATGTCCAGTAGCGAACTGTCCGGGCACCGTTGGCAACATGGCAAGCGATTTTGCTTATGAGTGTCAGTTAAAGCTTGTATTGAAACTCGTTTGTATGCCTTCAAGTTTAGATCAAATTTTGCTCTTCGCCGAACACGTCTGTCAGATATTCCTATTTCCATGGCTATTTCATTTGGCGTTAAATGCGTCAAAGGTTCTTCGTGATTCACTATTCTTGTCCCTATGAGATCGATATTTGCTTGTGTTCGAGCCGTTCTAGGCCTCCCACTACCCTTTCTACGCTCTACATCACCAGTTTCCTTCACTTTGCCTATAATATAATTCAAACCAGCTCTAGTCCATGGCTTATTCGGAAACTCTGTAAGTAATTTTCGTGCTCCCCAACCTTTTTCTAACCAACAATTTTTTAATAACTCGTCTTCACGCGAATACTTCGATATTATTTCGCAGGTTAAATCAGATATATGGCCTAGCCCATGGTTTAGCAGCTACTGAAATTTGGGACTAGCCTATTCTTGGCCTATAGCCTCGATTTCGCGCTTTTTCGAGCGTTAGTACGTCTGTTTCGCTCACCAAAAATTCTTATAATTGTTTAAAATATATATTTAAAATAGTGGCCTAGTTTTTTGCCATACCTGGTGTGTATATATATATATATATATATATATATATATATATAGTGCCAGATGTGATTTCTTTATTTTTTATTTTAGTGGCTCCTAAAATTTATAATTATGCTATTGCTGTGACATCGTGATGCTGTTGGTCGCTGAAGTCCATAATTATATTAGTGATCTGATAGTTTGTGGTTCTACGTCTGAGGTGGGGTGTTGTATTTATGCTATTGATGTGGCATGTTGCTGCTGCTAGTCGCTAAAGCCATAATTACGTTGGTGATGTGATATTGTGCTGCTGATAGTTGTTGCTGGGTGGTGTGTTGTTGGGTGGGATAGACTCTATTCGCTTAATTTAAGGTTTCACAACCCCATAACCCCCTACCCCACTTCCTTAACACTTGTGCACATTTTCCAGGAATGTGGCAAATATTGCAATATGCTCTATTCACTTAATTTTGAAGTTTGGCACCCGCCCCGTAACGCCACTAACCCTTTTTTCTGGCCCTTTCGCACCCTTTCCAGCAATGTTGCATGTAATTGTATTGCACTCTATATTTTTGTATCCATATTACAGACTGATTTTTTTTTACTTTTTCTTTATCCAAATTGTTTCATACAGCTTCATTGATATTGAGATCTGGGATTTGAGGGGACCACACCATGCGTTCAACTACTACATCTTCTCTCTTTCACTTACAAATAGATTTTAATTATCCCAGCTGTGTTCTGCTACATTAAAAACCTTAAAAAATAAAAGCGCCGATATCAGTTCAATTTCATTGAAAATATATAAGCTAATATCAGATGAAATAAAAACGCCACTAATAAGACTTATGAATGAGTCAATAAAACAAGGTGTATTCCCTGATCACCTGAAGATAACCAGGGTTTGTCCAGTATCCAATCTCCATCCAATTACCGACCAACCTCAGTTTTACCATCTCTGAGTAAAGCATTTGAAAGAATCGTATAAAAGAGTCTAATCAAATTCTTAACTAACACGACAGCCTAACAAAAACACAATTTGGGTTTAGAGAAGGCCACACCACACAGAAGACGCCATCAATATGCTATTAGAAAATATCTATGAAACCCTATACTACAAAAAACACACAATCTTAGTTTTCCTTGACCTGTCGAAACGCTCTCGACCACGCTCTCACATGATATTTTACTTTATAAATTAAATATATGGCATAAGGGAAAATATGCTAAATTGGTTTAGGTCATATCTCTCTAATTCATCAGAATATGCTGTATTGGAAAGTGGGGTTCCACAAGGATCAATCCTTGGACCCTTACTCTTCTTAATGCATTTAAATGATTTTTATCAATCAACAACATTAGACTGTATTCAGTATGCAGATTATACAACAGTCGCTTCTACACCCCACGATATTACTTACCTAGTGAACGAAGTGAACAGACAATTAAATCATGTCTATAATTGGATGTGTGCAAATAACTTTTACTAAACTTGACGAAATCATCATATATGATCGTAACTTAAAAAAATGCAATCGTTCACACCATTAATAATTGGAAACACTCCTCTTGCAAAAGTAAATGAAGTTAAAGTTCTTGGCATCAAGCTAGATGAAAAATTAAATTTCAAAAGCCACACACAACATTTAAAATAAAAAATATCTAGATTTCTATACATAATGTTCAAATCCGAAAAAAACAATTCCCCAAAATGCCCTCTTCACATTGTATTACTCCTTTATCCATCCACACTTGCAATATGGAATCAGAGCATGGGGTAGTACAAAGAACTAAACACTATTATATCTGTAGAAGTAATCAATAAAAAATGTTTATGAATTCCCTCAGACAATGATAACAGACGATCTCATACCTCTCGAATGTTCAGAAACTTAAATATTCTAAAACTAAATGACCTGTGTAAACTTACTGTCGGTATCACTATGTACAAAGTCGCTAATAATAGAAACTATACTTCGCCTATTCACAGGGCAATTACCCTCCCATCAGACCAACCACAATCAAAACACAAGGCTTCCCAATGATTTCATACGAGGGCCACTCAATATATTTTGCCCCACCATTTTTTTTTCTTTCCAAATTTCCTTGTAAGTTCCAGAAATTTTGTACACAAGTAGTTACATACCTTTTTTACAAGTTTTTATTTTTCCACATAATCTCCATCCTTTTCTACGGTTTTCCGCCACCTCGAAACAAGGGCCTTTATTCCATGCTGGTAAAAGTCCGCTGGGTTCCACTGGAGCCACCTCTTAAAGGCCTCCTCAACAACCCCATCGTCACTCTGAAACTTTCTGCCAGGAATAGCATCCTTCAGTGGCCCAAACAAATGGAAGTCAGAAGGTGCCAGATCCAGGCTGTATGGAGGGTGGGGTAACACAGTCAAGCGCATTTTTGTGATGGCCTCTCTTCTTTGCAAACTGTTGTGTGGTCTTACGTTATCGTGCAAAAGAAGGGCGTCTTCTAGTTTTCTCTCCAGTCGAACTCGCTTTATACGTGTCTGGAGTCTCTGTAGGGTAACAATATATGCCTCTGAGTTCAATGTTTGTCCTTTCTTTATAATGTCCACCAGAATCACCTCTTTCATGTCCCAGAAGATGGTGGCCATAACCTTTCGTGCAGAGGGAGCCATTTTGAACTTTTTCTTGCGTGGGGAGTCTACGTGATGCCACGCCATGAATTGGCTTTTTGTTTCATGTTCAAAGTGGTGTACCCAAGTCTCATTCCTAGTCACAATTCGTGAAAGGAAGTCATCCCCTACTGTCTCGTATCGAACCAACGACTCAGAAGCAATTTCTTTTCTTTGGGCTTTGTGATCTTCAGTCAGTTGGAGAAGAACAAACCGTGAACACACTTTTGAGTATCCCCGTTGCTGAATTATCGTATTCACACCTCCTTCACTAATTTCTAGCTCCAGTGATAGCTCCTTGTATGTGACGTGCCGATTTGATCGAATGATGCTGTTAGCACGTTGCACAGTGTGAGATGTCACAGCCGATGCCGGGCGACCGCTGCGTGGCTCATCATCGAGGCTGGCTCTCCCTCTCTCCGATGATCTCACACGTTTAGGCCAGCGTCCAACTGTATTTCGATCAACAACATCATCTCCGTAAACGTTTTGTAGACGTTTGTGAATATTTCCAACTGTTTCCTCCTCTGCAGTTAAAAACTTGATAACAGCTCTCTGTTTCAGACGCACATCACTGTCAGACGCCATTTTCGAAACTGCATTAACCATCGGTTTTATACAAGGAAGGGAGGTTCAAACTGGAAAAATCCGGTTATGTGAAGCGCAGAAAGTTCAAACTTACGGCCCAAAAGACATTTCAGCCCCATGGCCTATTATTCAACTAAGAAAAAAGGGTGGGGCAAAATATATTGAGTACCCCTAGTACATTATAACAGGGGACATGTAGTGTTTTTTGGATAATCCGTTAGGTGGTTGGTTGTATTGTATATGATACGTGGCTGAATCTCGAGCGTGCTTGGACTTTTGAATTTTGGTTGTTTGAAAATTGTGGAAATTTCGGCAATTAAATTGTGTAAAACTTGAAATAAGAAGAAATAATTATCATCGAAGGTTTCCCCTGCAAGGGAATTTTTGTATTAGCAATATTAGGCAAGTCATTAATGTTGTACATGATTGTAAATCCTGAAATATTGTGTATATTGAGTTATTTTCAGATATCTGTTAGAGTAATGCATAAATGTTTTTATCTAGATTTGGTCGGATAGAAACGGCACATTGTAACACCAATAATTAACCTAAGAGTTGTCCTCTACAAAAGAGGTAGGCTGTACATGTTATAAATTGGTTTCTATGTATATAATTATACGTGACCGGACAGCTCATACCAGGACAACACATACCCGGACAACTTATACCGGACAACTCAGACCCGGACAACTCAGACCCGGACAACTCATACCTAGGACAACTCATACCTAGGACAACTCATACTCTCTCCAACAATTACCACCCCAATGTTGATCTTTTCATCTATATCCACCCCGAAAGTTTAAACTCTGCAAATTAACCAAAATAAGATAAGAAAACAATAACAACAAATTTATTTTATTGCAAACGGTAATTATGTATTTTATCCCACTCATCATTTTACACACCAAAATACATTTTTCTAGTAGTATTTGATGTGATTTGTTCAAATATGACCTCCATTTCCGTCGGAAATGAGATCCAACAAAGTTATAGTACTTTGAAATTTGGCTCATTTTCAAGGGAAATGGAAGTCAAAATCTAAGCAAAACACATCAAATATTACTAGGAAAATGTATTTTGGTATTAATTAACCTAACCTAACCTTACCTAACCTAACCTAACCGTGGCTAAACGAGCCTAACCCTGGCTAAACGAGCCTAACCCTGGCTAAACGATCCTAACCCTGGTTAAACGAGCTCTCGTCTGTATCCACCACCTAATCCATAATAAGGTAATACTCTAGGCTCGTTTAGCCAGGGTTAGGCTCGTTTAGCCAGGGTCAGGATCGTTTAGCCAGGGTCAGGATCGTTTAGCCAGGGTTAGGCTCGTTTAGCCACGGTTAGGCTCGTTTAGCCACGGTTAGGTTAGGTAAGGTTAGGTTAGGTTAATTAATACCAAAATACATTTTTCTAGTAATATTTGATGTGTTTTGCTTAGATTTTGACTTCCATTTCCCTTGAAAATGAGCCAAACTTCAAAGTACTATAACTTTGTTGGATCTCATTTCCGACGAAAATGGAGGTCATATTTGAACAAATCACATCAAATACTACTAGAAAAATGTATTTTGGTGTGTAAAATGACTGAGTGGGATAAAATACATAATAACCATTGCAAACATATAATAAATAGAGAACCATTATTTACATAGGATAAAATTTGAATGCCCCGTTAGGTCAAATGTACGCCCTTGACGATTGGTTAGGTTTAGTCGTGATATTTTCGTTAGTTTTAACGAAAATATCACGACTAAACCTAACCAATCGTCAAGGGCGTACAGTTGACCTAACTGGGCATTCAATGAACCCAACCGGGTATTCAGTTGACCTAACCGGGCATTCAATGAACCTAACTGGGCATATATATATATTATATATATATATATTATTAATATATATAAACTTGCATGAATTTTAAATGTTTAAATGTAATTTTAATTTTACAAAATAAATGTTTTCATTAATTTTAAAAATAAATGTTTTCATTTCAAAATGTTTTCATTAATAACTTGCATGAACTCTAAATGTTTAAATTTAATTTTTAATTTTACAAAATAAATGTTTTCATTAATTTTTCATTTTTTTTTCTGGTCCTATGTATGAGTTGTCCTAGGTATGAGTTGTCCTAGGTATGAGTTGTCCTAGGTATGAGTTGTCCTAGGTATGAGTTGTCCTAGGTATGAGTTGTCCTAGGTATGAGTTGTCCTGGTATGAGCTGTCCTGGTATGAACTGTCCTAGAACCATAATTATAATGTATATATGTATGTACTTAAGCTTTTTATTATTGAGGAAATATTTTTTATACAAGTTGTTTTATTAGTTATTTTTTCCGAATTTTTAGGGCACAGAGTAGTTGGGAGTCAGACCTCGCAACTTCTCATTCGTAACTTGCTTGGCAAGTTTTCTGTAAATAAACCCCTATTTGTACAGTTTAAAGTGACAGTTATTTAAATATTTAATATTGTAAGTTTACGTTTAGGTTAAGTTAGGGTATTGATAATACTTATTTAAGCAGCATGATTTACTTTGTATTTATTAATATATAGTTTCTAATTTAATGTTTTACTGTTCCTAGCTGAGACGGCCTTGCGCCATAAAGGGGACATACATATTTGTTTGAAGGATCCTGGTCACGGTAACAAGCTAGAGGTGGAAAGAGTACCAAAACGAGTACCAGTACGATTAAGAGTACTGTATTTTTTATTTTTTGAGTGGTCGAGTACGGTTGTTTCAGTGTTCGAGTATGAATACGCGTGTATGAGTGTGATTTCAAACTTTAACTGGTGCTTGGGATAACTTTTAGCCAAACGCCAGTTAAAGTGCTTGGCTAAAGTGCTTGGTTAAAACCGTACTCGACCACTCCAAAAATACGGTGCTCTTAATCGTACTGGTACTCGTTTTGGTACTCTTAATCGTACATGTACTCGTTTTGGTACTCTTAATCGTACTGGTACTCGATTTGGTACTCTTTCCACCAATAGACTAACAAAATAAACGAAATTATTCCATGGAAGTTGCAGGAAATGCTCTCCTACAAAGGGGCAGATATCTGGAAAGTTATGCCCATACCCATAAGCAACAGACAAGTACCATCATTAAATTCGTTTCGCAACTCACTAAAGAAACATTTCATAAACTTCTACTAATGTATGTGTGTATACAAGCATATATATTGCTACTTGTAAATATTACTAAACAATGAAAGTTACCTACAGTATATATATATATATATATATATATATATATATACAGAGTATATGCAAAGTTGTCATAAAATGGGTACATTCATAAACCATTAAATTAGATGTTAAAAGTTTCAAATATATTAAACCATATATATATATATATATATATATATATATATATATATAATAGTAGTATAGGCGCAAAAGGAGAGTGCAATGCAATTGCAAATGTTGATCAATGTTGCAAAGGAAAGATTGCATAATATTATGCTACAAGGCGGATGTTGCAAGAGGTTATGCAACAAATGGGAGTGGGGGTTTTGCAAGTGGTTATGAAAATTGGGGGCGGAGTTATCCCCCAAGTTGCAATGAACTCCCGGTGGGGGAGACTCTTTGTGGGAGGTGGGACGGCCTCACCCCCAAAAGGGGTATATCTAACCTAAGAGAGAGAGAAAGGAGGAGAGAGGTGTTTGCTTGGCAGGAGCCAAGCGCATATTAAGACTTCACCCGAGCGGCCGCTCTCTTATAAGCCCCTAATCAGCCAGTTAGCTTGATCAGCCAGTTGGCACAGTGTATACAACGTTTGGACAAACGCACGTACACACCCGCCTTTACGCCCATAAAATGTTACACACACACACACAACTATATGTGCCGGGTTCGAGACCCGGTGACGGCGCGTCCTTCCACGGTTGGTAGATAAATGGGAAACCAGGGTATCATAATGGTCTGTGTTAAACTGTAGGTCTAAGGTGGAGTGTAAACATCCTTCCACGATTGGTAGATAATGGGTAACCAGGGTATCCTAGCAGGGATCCCGTTAAACTCTATTACAAGACGCGGTCATGTTGTTTATCTGTTTGTTTATTTCCCTCTCTCTCTCTCTTTCGCTCTCTCTATCTCTCGCTCTCTCTCTCTCTCGCTCTTTCTGTCTCTTATATATATAATATATATATATATATATATATATATATATATATATATATATAAATTTCCCCATTAAAAAGTAGGTCTAAGTTGGAGTGACACGCATGACCTTAGCCAGAATGAACAATTCGGGCCGAAGCCATCGAAAGCAAAGGTGAGCCTACATATGTACAATTCCGGAAAAAGTTCATCTAATAAATTCTGAAAATTGGTAAAGAACCGTACAAAAAATTTATAATCACGCCAAACTGCATTAATTAACTCTCTCTTCCGGCTAACTTGAATTGGATATTACGTCTTTTTCATCTGTAACTTCTGCAAATTAAAACAGGACAAATGGTACACGTAGCATTAAAATGTGTACCACAAATAAATAAATAGGAAAGAACTATGATAAAGGAGGGAAATGAAGTGAAGGAGAAAGGTGAAAGCGATATAAGCAAAAACCTTCCTAAACGTTTCCAAATTAAACGATATAAATAGCTGAACAATAGAAAGACAAATATTTATGGAAAAAAAAAATAAAAAATATATATAATATATATATATATATATGTGTATATATATATATATATATATATATATATATATATATATACACACAATTATATTAAATATCGTTCTGAAAACTGTGGCGTTTGAAGAAGGCGATTGATAAATTTCTTTCCGCAGAAGTTTATTTCGAGTTCATAAGCTTTGTGGTTTAATGATCTGCATTCATCACACATCACTGTCTTTTTTTAAATTTATTTTACAAGATTGTATCGTATGCTAGCGCAGGACACCATAAATTTTTACAGATACGAGAATTGTTTCGAATTCATGGGCAATTGGTTTTGAAACTACATATCTTCCAGTGTTTGATGAATTATTTTTCAGAAGAAATAATAAATTTTCCGAACCTATTTTAGATGGGGTACAATAAACCGTTTTACAAATTTATCTTCCATCCTCTTTAAGTACCTCATATAATTGGTGCTTATTATACGTTCAAATCTCCCACCAAATCATCGGAATCCCAGAATACAAGATCAAAAACAACGCGTTTCTCTCTCTCTACGAATGGGTATATCTAACACACCCCAGATTTCACGGGGCAGTCAATCACAACCCTGTGGGCGGAGCCCAGGACCACTGGTTGGAGGCTAGGCGGGCCTATACCTTAAGCGCCGCCCAAATTTCACTGATAGCCAATAGGAAGGTCGCGAATCGGCTATTGTGAGATGTTTTCAATTACGAGCCCCATTATAAAAGGGAGAAGTTTCATCTGGAATCCTCATCAGTTGCAGTACCAGCGAGTGCTACAGAAATACATCATCATGAGTCAGTCACAGAAGCTCTACCTTTCTCCGGAATTGTTTGAGGATGAAAATTTCTAAGCACCGGCTGCGCTCCAACTTTTTGAGGCGACTGACCAGAATGAACTTCTCTCAACACAATCGATTGCAGAAATTTGCGATGGAATGCAAGAGCCAACGAATACATCATTTCAAATGTAAGTAATTAATTTGTGATTATATACTTCTGTTCAACCAGTGTTATATACTTTATAAAAGGCAATAATAAATGCGTTTTGAAAAATAGTTTGTGATTTAAGCGGAAGGCCGGACCACGTATATATATATATATATATATATATATATATATATATATATATATATATATGTCGTTTCAATCAGTGTTAGTTAATTTATAAAAAACCATAATAAAAGCGTTTTGAAGAACTATTTTGTGTTTTATTCTCGGTCTATATACAACCTTTCATTCATTGCAAGTATTATAAGTTTCAAAAGCCGTAATAAAACGAAGTGAAATTCTATCTGCCCAGAGTTCGAGGCCCGGTGTCCATCCACATATATATATACATATATACACTATATATACATATATATGTTAACCCCTCCGTCTATGGCCCTGTGGTGGTTCGGATCGACGGGGGTTCTGGTTTAGGAGGCAAGCAACGGATGTGTGACTTGAAGTGGTTTTCTTCTATGTTACTCTCCGAGTTTTTCTATAGTGGCTCGGAGGACTCTGGTAGATTTGCAATCTAAATGCTGAAGGTTCCGGATTCTTCTTATAGCGTATCCGGAAAGTTTTCTAAGTTTTTCTGAAGAGAGCAAGGCTCGAAGGATAAGGTAAAAACTAGCTTCAACTGTAATTTTACTGTTAAAATGTACAGGTAGTGCTCAGCCTCTGAATTAGCTTCTGAATGACAATGGAATAATTTTAATGGGTTTATATACCCAAAAACTGCTAACATTATTATTATTAAATGCTAAGAAGGCTGTATTATTTTTGCACAATATTTAAAAATAAGTAAATTTTTTAGCTGTGGTAAGGCTTGAACGAGTAGACAAAATATTTGAAGACGAAACCATATTTTTATCTTAAACCGCGACTTTTCAGATCTGATGTTATCATGATCTGCCAAGTTAACTAAAAGTGGAAATCGGACTATGCATCTTTACACTAAAATATGCATATGAGTGAAATTTTAAGGTTTAAGATGTACAATTTTAATGCTTAGGCAAGACATGATCTCATTGTTTATAACGAAAGAGAGTGTATACAAAATGTGAACATTGCAAAGCTGAAACAGGATTCCTTATTAAGCGAAATCTAAAAAAATGATTATGAGATTTTAAAAAACAACAGGTCACCAATTATTTAGCAAAGTTGAAAGCAAATAAATTTTTTTATCCAAACTCGCGTTGGGCGATTTTGGTCCTTATGTAAAAATGAATACACACACGTACATACATATGAGTATAGGCATTATATAAAGTTAAATATATAAGAATATACAAGATTATATAAATACATGAACCATATAACACATGAATTTTTAAAATGGATACTTTTTCTTACAATGGATACAGAGACTATATAAATGAATACAAGAATTACATGAAGGATAAGATAATATAGGAATATGGGAATTATTTATGGTTCATTTTTACAGGGCTCTTCCCTCTAGAATGATATTAATATAATAACGTAACAGCCTAACTAATGCTAACTAGATGATAACTATTGTTTTTATAATACAGATTTATATATACAACATAAGTCGGGTGGTTAAGTCTAGTTCACGTGGTCTGGGTACGCACTCTTGGTCGTGCATAAACAGTTTCATGTTCCGTGTCACTTGGTTATCTTTGTTCCCAGAATGATCTTTTCACCACAAATATACCGAGGATAATAGCACATACAATAATGATACTAACGGCAGATGTTGAGAAAATGGTTGGTTGTAGTATTTGTAAGAGATTATTTTGTTTATCATCAGAAATTTTAAACCGGCTCAATTGATCATTCCATTCAGGGGCATGTAGTTCGGGTAGGATGGTTACAGGTTTTATGGAGAGATTTAAGATCTCTATGACGGGTTTAAATTTAATTTGCGACGGAAATGGGTATGAGTTATTAAGGGTAACCTTATACGGGTTGTATATTTGGAGGGCTTTTGAACGCAAGGAGCAACCAATTGGTAGCCGAATAACCATAGGGATTGTAATGAGGGAATAATTCGATGGACACTCGAGGGTAGCGGCAGTCCTGTTCGCGAAGGAAACCCAGATGTCTGGTCCAATTCGTAGTTGGATGGTTTTAGGGGAATGAAATTTTTTAAATGAACATACGGGGGCATGCCGGTCACGAATTAAATCGATAAAGCAAGACCTAGTAGTGGGAAGAATAACTGGTTTGAGTGGAGGGCAGATGAGTTGTTTATTTGGTTGCGGGAATCGGCAATGCCGGACGTCGCTATCTGACATCATAGAATAAGCTGATAGATCTTTGGTGAGGAAAAGGTAAGGTGGTACGGTAGGTAAATACAATCGATAGACATAAGTTATTTTGGTAGGGTGTTGGGAAAGGGTGAAATTTATATACGTCATAAGTGAGGAAATCGAAAAATGGTATAATTATGAGGTATGTGTAGGGGCGTGGTCCATGTACAGTCCAGGTGTATTCTAGAAATTGAGGGTAATTAGTGTGGGTGACCCTGTGGTCGTGATGTATTGGGTTGGTAGTTCGACTGAGGCTGGGAATGGACTGGTTTCTGGGGATTGGTTGACTTTTGGGATACGTTTTGGGGACGTGGTTGGTTTGGTTTCTGAAAGTGGAGTCTATACCCTGCAGGGGCTTTATCAGCACACTTTTGGCGATCGCCACGGCGATGACCATGTTCGTGACAGTGGGAGCAATACGAGGGGTAATTACATTGACTTATCATATGCCCGAAACTATCACAGTTAAAACACTGTGGAGGAGGGCGTGTATTCTGGGTTTGGGGGGCTTGTTTCTGGGGTGTTCCCTGTATTTGCCTTGGTTTATATTGTTGTTGTTGTTGCTGTTGGTATTGGTGTTGTGGCTGCTGCTGAATATAATGTACGGGGGTTTCTCTACCCTTTCGGTAGTTTTGGTTTGCTAAATCGGGGTGATGTTCCCGTGTTTTGTTTATGGCTACACTGACAGGTTTGTCAACATTTAAAAACTCCTGAAACTTTTTTTTAGGCGCTCCGGGTAGGTTTTGGTAAATGGTTGTGGTTACTATTAGATTTCTTTGTTTCGAAGTAAAAGTTATGCCACATGCATTTTCTGCGGCCCGGAGGGCTTCTCCTACAAGTTTGTGTGTACGTGTAATAAAATTGTTTAAATCCTCGTGTTCCTCTTCTTCCATTTAGCTTGGAAGACTGCTTCTAATGTGGCTAAGGGTTGTGCAAGGGTTATTTCTTTAAAAAATTCTAATAGGTTTTGTTTAAAATCGTCCCATGTTGTAGCTTCGTTAATTGATGGGACGTAAGTGACTGTGTCATGGGCATTTCCCTCTTTAGGGTCAATAAATCTTTTTGCTTCTCTGATTTTTATATCATCATCAGTAATATTCTCGCGTAAGAAATGTTGCTCTAAAGACTCAACCCAAGGTCTTACGCGCGGTTCAACAAAACGATTATCTATGGTCCCCTTAAAAATTAAAACAGTATGAGGAAGATTTACTAATCTGCCTAAGTTAATGTATGCTCGGGCGGGGGTTTGAGACTGAGACATACTGACTTGTGTGTTTGGGAATATGTTTGAAGGGCGCGGGGTAGGTGGAAAAATGGGTGTAGGTAATTCTTCGATGTCAGAAAGCGCACCGTCTGAATTGCTCATATGTGAAGGTACTTATTAATGTTCTAATTAGGTCTGCTTGACCGATCTTAATTCATGGAATGATCACTTAAGGGGTTTTCCTAACTACACTATCTAAAAAAAAAATAATGCACAACAATTTGCCTCACTCGGGGAAAATTTGAAAAGATTGCAAACAAAAATAAAAATGTAAACAAAATTTCACTCAAATGTACGTGATGGTATGGTAATACTATGTTTGGTACATTAAATAAAATTATAATATACTAACTAGAATAGTAAAAATAACTGTGAAAATAACTGTGACAATACTGTTTTCAATAAAAAGAGTGTATCACTGGTGTCTGAAGTGTTCATTGTGTTTTTTGTTAATTCTGGCTCAATACTAAATATTAATTGTTAATAATAATGACTTTTCAAATGTTTAGAAATTATTTTTTTTTAAAGGTTTTGTACATAACAAGATTCCTACGGCGAAATCCTTTGAGGTGTGTCCTGAAGACGTGTCTGGCTGGCCACTTGTTCCTAGATGAAAAGTAGGCGTGAAGAACTTGGAGTCGTCGTAACGCACCGGTTCAAGGGTGGATGTGACGAACTAGAAGTCGTGACACGCCGGTCAACTGGGTGTTGGTTCTGGTTCCAGAGTCTGGAAGACTGGAAGAATCCTGGAGTCGTGAAGATCCTGGTTAAAGGGTCGCCAGTTGTTAACCCCTCCGTCTATGGCCCTGGGGTGGTTCGGATCGACGGGGGTTCTGGTTTAGGAGGCAAGCAACGGATGTGTGACTTGAAGTGGTTTTCTTCTATGTTACTCTCCGAGTTCTTCTACAGTATAGTGGCTCGGAGGACTCTGGTAGATTTGCAATCTAAATGCTGAAGGTTCCGTATTCTTCTTATAGCGTATCCGGAAAGTTTTCTAAGTTTTTCTGAAGAGAGCAAGGCTCGAAGGATAAGGTAAAAACTAGCTTCAACTGTAATTTTACTGTTAAAATGTACAGGTAGTGCTCAGCCTCTGAATTAGCTTCTGAATGACAATGGAATAATTTTAATGGGTTTATATACCCAAAAACTGCTAACATTATTATTATTAAATGCTAAGAAGGCTGTATTATTTTTGCACAATATTTAAAATAAGTACATTTTTTAGCTGTTGTAAGGCTTGAACGAGTAAACAAAATATTTGAAGACGAAACCATATTTTTATCTTAAACCGCGACTTTTCAGATCTGATGTTATCATGATCTGCCAAGTTAACTAAAAGTGGAAATCGGACTATGCATCTTTACACTAAAATATGCATATGAGTGAAATTTTAAGGTTTAAGATGTACAATTTTAATGCTTAGGCAAGACATGATCTCATTGTTTATAACGAAAGAGAGTGTATACAAAATGTGAACATTGCAAAGCTTTAACAGGATTCCTTATTAAGCGAAATCTAAAAAAAGATTATGAGATTTTAAAAAACAACAGGTCACCAATTATTTAGCAAATTTGAAAGCAAATAATTTTTTTTAGCCAAACTCGCGTTGGGCGATTTTGGTCCTTATGTAAAAATGAATACACACACGTACATACATATGAGTATAGGCATTATATAAAGTTAAATATATAAGAATATACAGAATTATATAAATACATGGACCATATAACACATGAATTTTTAAAATGGATACTTTTTCTTACAATGGATACAGAGACTATATAAATGAATACAAGAATTACATGAAGGATAAGATAATATAGGAATATGGGAATTATTTATGGTCATTTTACATATATATATATATATATATATATATATATTCCTCGGTGTGTATTTTGGTGAAATAAGTAGGTTTTTAATTATTGCCCAATGTGTTAGTTAATTTATAAAAAGCCATAATAAAATTGAGGGGTCCCGCGTCTTAAGGTACCTAAGCGCCAAAATTAAAATTCGTCAGAAATCGCCTCCAAAGTTCAGCAATATTCTGGCAATAGTATCTGTTATTAATTGAGCTAGAACGGTCATTTTTGGCTAAATTAGAGTTCTAAGTATGCTAATGAAGATGTTGATTGATTTTTGGAATAGATTTTCATATTTTATATTTTATATATATTTTTTTAAATGTTTTGATTTTCTTATTATACCGAACTTTGGGTGAAACTTTGGCTGGCGATAGAGGTGAAAAAAGTAGTTCGCTTCATAACGTTTTCAACAATACTTCTAGTGTCGTAACTCGTAAGGTCATTATAACCCAAACCACGCGATGGAGGAAGGGTGAAAATAGTGATATCCATCAAAAAGACGTTTTCGCCTGTGGTGGCGCTTCGGTACCTTAAGATGCGCGACCACTCAAATGCGTTTTGAAAAACTAGTTTGTGATTTATTCTCGGTCTATATACAGCGTTTCATTCATTGAATGTATTATAATTTTTAAAATTCGTAATAAAACGAAGTGAAAGGAAATCTGCCCAGAGGTCGAGCTAACCTAGCATGGCCTAAGCAGATATAATATAACCTAACCTGACCTAGCTTTATTCTGAGTTTTTCTACAACGAAAAAATTATTCCCAGGACTCCTTCTTGTTTATAATAATATAACTTAGCCAAGCCTAACCTACAGGACTCTTTATCCTTTATAATAATATAGCCTAACCTAACCATGGTGGATTCTTTCTCGTTTATAATTTATTTAGTAAACTAATTTTTTCCTTTTATTCTGAGTTTTTCTACAACGAAAAAATTAATCCAGGTCTTTCTCGTTTATAATAATATAACCTTACATAACCTAATCTAACACAACTGAACCTGACCGGGACATAATATAGCCTAACCTAACCTAGCTTATATATATGTATATCGGCCCAGGACTCTTTATCGTTTATAATAATATAGCCTAACCTAGCCTAATCTAAATATGGTGGACTCTTTCTCGTTTATAATTTATTTAGTAAACTAATTTTTTCCTTTTATTCTGAGTTTTTCTACAACGAAAAATTAATCCCGGGGCTCTTTCTCGTTTATAATAATATAACCTAACCTAGCCTAGCCTGACCGGCGTAATATAATCTAACCTAGCATAACCAGACAGGTCGTAATATAACCTAACCTAGCATAGCCATTACGGGTGTGATATAACGTAACCTAGCATTACCTAACCGATTATATTATAACCTAACCTAACGTAACCGGACATAATACAGCCTAACCTAACCTAACGTAACCGGACATAATATAAGCTAACCTAACCTAGCACAGAAGGTCAAACTTTTCACCCGACCCTAGACCTAGGTTTAAAGGTGAATCCATCACCAAAGAGTTTACTCTTATTGTAGCTCCTTCCCCATATATATATATATATATATATATATATATGGTTGTATGTGTTAACATCCGGGATCGTTACGGATGTGATATAACCTAACCTAGTATAACCTAACCTGTTATAATATAACCTTACCTAACCGGACATAATATAGCCTAACCTAGCGTAACCTATCCGGGCATAATATCACCTAGCATACCTCGGCATAATTAGACTTTAATTTAACTTAACTTTAATTGATTCAATATGAACTAATCATGTTAATTTCTACTTTAAGGAGTGAAACGGAACTTGAGGATTTACACCACAGCCGAACCAGCTACCTGAATACCGAGGTCGAGGTATTGGCTCACATGAGGTCCAACGAATGCCAGGTCGTCCAGGAACTAATGTAAGTTTTTTGGGGTTAAGAACAAAACACATTGTATTTTCATTTAATTTATTAAATGGTAGAAAACATGTACAAATCGGTTTAGAGAACTAGCGTCCATTAAATAAGCCTTAATGGCCTTTACAAAATATAGATACAATTATACACCTTTACACAATACAATGGGTGTTCAGAAATGGGTAGCTTTTTTTATCTGTCTGCATAACAACTCGTCATTCATTTCAGTGTCGCATAAATCGAATAATTTTTAAAAATTTATAAAAACATTACCACGTGACATGTGTAGGAGAAATGAAAGGCTATACATGCCACAAGTGTTACTAAAATATCCTTGGAAACGGTAAGGATTCCACACAATTTCAGGGACATGTATCTGCTCGATAAATGTTACTACTTTATAACAGGGTGAATCAAAATAGTACATTCTTTCACTATTTTTAAAATAGATTGCAAACCAATGAATCCTCTCAACCTCCACAATGTCGGTGTTCACGATAATCCCGTACCATTCTCTCGTAGTTGGCAATTTCAATATTTCATTCTTCGCAAACAGGCCGATAAATTTGGAGCTTTTGATTCGGTCACTTTTCATTATTCTGTGGAGTGTATTCGCGTCCATTTTAAAAGTCTGTGACCACATTCCTGAAACGGTCAACTTTTATTAGAGAATGTGATTCGATGTACACGATTAGAATAATAGGCGCGTCTATAGGGTTGGCAAATTCCAACCTGACTGAGATGATCCCACTTTCTTGTGGATTTAATTGCGTATTCGTACTAGCAGACAAGTCAGGCGTAATATCAAATGAATAAATGTTCAATTCTTCTACAACTTCTTTCTGCGTTACGCCAAACCCAAGCTCGTCACAGGCCCAAGCATTATGAGCCAGACTACTATAAGCTCCAGCGCAGAATGAGAACTCAACGTCTGATGAGAAATCCATGGCCTTACTCCCTGCCAGTGCAACGCCATTTACGTATAGAATTATATTTTTAAGGCCGAAATTCTCGAATTTAAAGGCGCTCTTTTTATATTTTCCCTTCGTCGAGGCGTGGTTCTGCATTCCAATTAATAACCTTTTAGGTAGAACCCCAAGGGCCACGTTTTCTAGCTGCTTCGAGGCCAACTCGGCGGGCACCGTCTATAGTTACAGTAGATCTGTACTCGGTTAATTGGGTATTTTACTGTTGCGTGTATTAATTTTTTTTCAATTTCTACATATTTCGAGGAACATAATTTCACTCGGCATACACGTAAATGTGTTTCCATGATGTGAATCACAACAGGTTTTGTGGGTGAGCTTTAGTTTCAGATCGACGCCCTTCATAAGCAGTTTTTCCTGAAACGTGAAGTCTGTAGGAAGACGGCCAAAACACTCGTATATCTTTTTTTTAGAAATTTTAAATTTATCCTTTATACTACTTTCATCTTTAGTCTGATAATAGCCCTCGGCGGTTAAAAAGGTGTCCTTCGCTTCTTTTGAAAAGTTGAGGACATTTTCGATAAGCTCGTACATGATGATACCCCGTTCCTGCCGAGATGTTAACCTGATTTAAATACACCTCACACTGGCTGAATATGGAGTGTAGAAAGTTGGTTTCAGGGTATGCAGAGTAACTATCATCGCAGTCCGTTCCATCTGAATGGGCTATACGCAGTTTAGTGTACATGTGCATGCAGCCCGGGTCAAAAAGTAAGGGCCTGAGCTGGGTTTCACGAATTCTATATGGGCACTCGGTGAACTAATTGTTTTTTTTAGAGCTTCTTTAGGTTTAGTTCCACCCTTTATGTCTTCTACCGCGTTAATACCTGATTGTAACGCCTTACTCCCGAGGTATCTAGCACCCATATTCAACAGTGGGACAGCGGTGCGTAGGGTGGTTGAAAAACTGGATCCAAGCCCACTCCCACCCTGATATCTCATCCCTCGATAGACTGCGAATGGCCTTCGGGTCATTGTAACTGAATGCGACGAAAGTGTAGCTTCACTGTTAAGCACCCATCACCGAATGGGAATTTTTTTCCCTCAATCGTTCTTATATATACACCAAGATATTAGTTAATAGATTAGTCACAACATTCGCACAATGGGGCTTGTCATATGTAATCTCAAATTTTTCTCTCTATGGTTGGGGATGTGTGCAATGCGCAGCAAGACGCACCTGAGTGTCCCCAACAAATTGATGCCCTACGATATTGCTGTAAATATGGCACATGTCTGGGGATGGACAGCTTTCACCCAATTTCTCCATCTTCAACTGATGCATTAAGCAGGACAAGTCATGTTGTGCCTCGTGAAAGGTATCTCTTTGGAGAGCTGCGCTATGTCGGCCCTCAGCCACAATTGTGAACAGCTCTTTATCTTTAATATTTCTACTAAGCGTTGATTTTAACTTCAATGTGCATGCAGACGTGTCTATGTTTACGACTTCAAAAAGTAAATCGTTTGTCAGGTACGACTTTTCAAGACTCTTGTTTAAGCTCGTCACAATGTCCATGGCTCTGTCATAATGACCGATTCCTAGCGTTACATTTGAACTATAGTGCTGTATCTCACAGAACAGGATTGATCGCATAGTATTGTTTAAGGTTATGTCTAATTTTTCGCACTCATCGATTCTTCTAAAGATGAGAAATATGATTTGCTCATTTTCAACAGTTAAAAATTTGGTAGCTAACTGGAGTTCACATAAACACACCTCATACGAATCCCGCTCCAATTCAATGGGTCCGTGGAGTTCAGTCACAAAGTTGGTCAGGCTGTTGTTAGGATGTACAGACAGAGAAGAAGAGGACGGGAGTGTGACACAGAAGTGGCTAGGAGCCATGTTGCATACTATTTAAGCTTCATTACTGCAGCAGCTTTTAAGCTTTTATATAGGTGTTGAAGCTTCCTGGGTAACCCAGCCATTTCACCAGGTACATTTTTCTCTTTCCTGAACGTTTGCTACCTAAAATTTTTTCAATTTTTAAACACAGTTTTTCCTAAATTAAATGTCACTTTCTGCAGCTCCTCGCGGTAAAAGCCTCTAGCGATCTCTTCCCCATTCAAATCTTTAACGTAATACATCATTATCTCGCCATTAGGTCTCATAGCACTAACTTTAAATATCTCACGTGTCCATCCTTGCTCAAATCCCTTCGCGAATTTATTTACCGAACGTGATAGCCTTACATAATCATTGATTTTGAAATGTGTAGAGTGTGGTGGCGGTGCTCTATCTCTTCTCACCTCTGGGGGCGTAACTCTTTCTAAAACTTCGTTAGGTGTTGTGCGAATCGTACGGTGGAGTAAACGGTTGTATAACAAGGCCAATGACACCAGAATGTTTAGATATCTGTTTGTGTTTTTATTGGTATAGAATTGCTAATGTCGTAACTGATATTAAACTCTGTCAGCATGTTCTGAAAAGCGCGGCCTATAAATTCCAGGAACCCTGGCTTCTTTTAACATCAGCGTTTTGGTGGCTTTATCAACTGTTTCAGGCGATTTATTTTTCAGTGGAATTTACCACAGATATCTAGAGAATACATCTATTATGAATAGGATGTAGCGGTAGCCGTCATTATACATTGAATATCTTTGCATATCTATTAAATCCGCTTGCCAAATAGAGTCAATCGATGCTGCTGTTGTCTTGGACGTTTTATACCTTTTCTCACCTGTTTATGAAGTGTAAAAGCATCCTAGTCTATTAACGCCGCCACAGGAGGCGGGGTTAGAAATGTCATAATAGCGTTTACTTAATATGTTAGCCATTTGCGTATTTTAGAGACACTGGTTAAGGTTGGCCGTTTTTTCTCTTCTTTCAACTCTTCAGAGACGCTACTGCTGGGGGTGATGGCGTACTGGGTTGTGACACATGGGAGAACTAATCCAAGTCTTTTAACCTATTCAGATTACCTAACAATATCTTGGGGACATTTAATTGTTGTAGTTTTGCTTTAATATGCTTCCATCCTCTTGGTGAGGGCCTGTCCCACTTTCTCACCAGATTATGGACAATGTCAATGATATTTGATCCTTCTACCCTTGTTCCTTCAACAATGACCTCGCCTGTATCGGCCCGCTGTATGATGGGGTCCTCACTCAATAGATTATAAAGACTTTAGCCTTTATTCCTCAATGTATGTGGGAGACTGCTTTTTAATACATGCTCGATGAGTTGCGTTCCGTTATTCTTTGGTTGGTAATCTCTAACGACGGGCCCGGTTCCTATGTCGCCATGCTCAGCGTTGCTCTCGCTGTGCCTAATAACCACGGGAAGCTCTGTTGGATACTTATAATCTTCGTACTCATGAAGAAACTTCTGCAAAGCCTCTTTTACGGGGATCTAAAGCCGTGTCTGGAATCTTTGAACTTTACAATGAAGCATACACCTCGTGCGAGATCACTACCACCTTCTTCATTTTATTAATCTAGTCAATAAAGGAACCAAAACTGAAAATAAGATGGGGAGGAATGATCCAACTCTTTGTACAATAATTCGCTTTTTCTTCCCCACAGTTTGACTTTTACGAGCGAGCGCACGTATTATGTTCTTGTAACGATGTAAGCGAGCCTTCTGAGAGGGTTTCATTGGCACATACATTTTAAAACGTGAAGAAATATTTCACAGATGCATTTTAAAAAGTCAGAGTCGATATTTTTAACAAACATCTGTTGCAGTGCCCGGGGCAAAAGTTGATAGATTTTTATTAATTCACGATATTTCTTCAGCCTATTTGTCATTCTGGAATATACACCGTCTCAGGATCGTTTTGGGACCGCTTTGCGAGTGACCCGTTGCCCGCGTCGGGCTAGCATCAAGAAAAAGAAAAACTATGGTATTTGTCATTTGCCATTACTTATTCGGACTGTAGTGGATTTAATTATCCCAGAAGAGTTCCTTGTTCCATGCTCGGTCTGTGTGTATTATATATATATATATATTATATATATATTGGATAGACACCCAGTTTAAAGAAGCCAAAAGACTTTTATAAGTTTTTTTATTGTATCAGAACAAGTAACTTTTAGAGATTACAACAACCATTCCAAGTATAAATCGTCTTCTTAAATTAAATAAAAAATGTCAGGCGTTATTTGAAACAACTGCATATAATACCCCAAGCTTAGACGTCAGGTATTCACAAGTTCACTAAATCTGCAATTTTGTATACCAATTGTAGTGAATTTTTAAAAATGTTTTTATTCTCTCTTTCTTTCCATTATCCGCTCTTTCTTACTGTTATCTCTCTTTCTTACTGCTTTTCTCCATTTTTTTCTGTCTTATAAATGTGGGTAGACCGGTAAGGTGGTTGCCATTAAGATTTCGAACAACAAAAGGACCAGGATAATTTACACATAATTATCACTTATTTACTGACTTTTATTTATGCCGAAACAATTAACAAAGCGGGGAAAAGCGAGTGCGGATCCATCGTTAACATTTTATCGCGGAGAGAGATACATTTTAGAATATTTTAGAATCACAGTAACATATTAGTAACGAAAACCATCCAACTGGGACACACTCCGAGGACTAGCGTTTGGGTATGCCTTGGGCCTCAGAGCATTTCGAGTGTTGCCAAATAGTATTTTATATTTAAAATAATTTCATCTTGCGTACTTAATTTCATATAAAACATTATTAAATTTCTTATTAACATTATTATATTCTTTATTAAAAACCAATACGCGACACAATTTTTTGGCTGCAAGTTGGTTCAATTTGGGTCAAGAAGAGTGGAACACGTAGAGAATTGTAGGGTGGAAATACAGAAATAGCCGTAGAGTTGAAGAATTTGGTATATAGTAGCTCTTTATATAGTTTTAGATGATTTTATATATAATAAAAGTTATACATTGTGCAAACACTGATAAGTTATGTAGGATACTTTGTGAAAAGTCATTGATTCAGGTGAATAGTGTGAAAAGTAGAGAAAAAATGGTAAAAGATGCCTGTGTTTAGCAAGTATGTGAATAAATTTGGAGTTGATATAATTGTGCTACAAGAGATAAGAAGATGAAAATAGAAGTGACTGTGAAGTGTGTAAATTGGAGATAATGGATCTGGAAAATCCTATGTATGAAGTTGGTTCATTATGGATGTTGTATGGATTTAGAAAAACCCACACTCATCTGATTTGTGTGTGTGTGTGTGTGTATGTGTGTGTGTGCGAGCGCGCGCGCGCGCTGAAGGAGAACTCATTTAAATACTTTGGTGGTAAAACCTTTTGAGGTATATGATGGAGTGAATCACACTATTTAGAAACTTAAGGCCAGAGAAGTTCCATTGCATACATTAATTTTATTGAAATTCTGAAGCCTTATAATTATTGGTTATTTTGTACAATTAATGTATTATAGGGTACATAGCATTATGTATTTGTACAGGTTTGATAATTATTTTGATAAGTAATAATTTAGAGAGGCCTGCATAGCTTTTATTTATTCCTATGGTCTTATATAAACCTGTCGACTAGATTTTGAGATTACTTTAAAGATTGTGATTTCACAGTAACCTCAAACAATTTCTTCCCTAAAGGAACCAGGTGTAATAATACTGTGAATAATTCATTAAATGACGTGAAAAGTGCGAAATTTTGAGTTTTGTCACCATCTGTGTGGTAGGTTGTTCGCAGTGAAAGGTTTTTCCAAAGAATTTATATCATATCATATTGCTAAACGCCTATATACCCATGAAAAATTAAATCAAGAAAATATAGCTCATGATTTGAACCACATTGATAGGTCCAGGTGGTTTCAATCTTTCAAAATGAAGGAGAACATGTTTGGGGGAGGGTCACACTGAAGAACTTCAAAGATTATGGTAATTAGGCCCATGATTTTGTTTGAGATTTTTAGATGCTCTCTTGTCATGTCATCTACAGTATAGTGCATAATTTCACGATGTCAATAACTGTGGAATTTTTATATCTGTTACTTAAAGTGAAGGTCTGAAGCTTTCTTGATAAAAATCTTATAAAGATTACAGCTAACCTGATTGTTTGAGCTATTAATTATGCAAAGAAATGGTATATATGAGGGCTGTGTGGTGCTGATAGAGAAATACATTTAAAGTTGAAAGTAGGATGATAGTTATTTGATTGTATCCGTGTGGTTGAATTTGGATTAGTTGACTGAGGAATAAGTTTGAAATGAGGGTGAGTTTGTGTTTGAAAATTATCGTCACTATTATTTTTATTTTTTGCACCAGTCATAGTTGACCTATTATACTACTTATAAAATAGAAAAGCTGTAACTGAACCATCCTTCCTAAAAAGTGGCCAGTGTATACTTTAGTTAATGTAGACCATAAATAGGACAAATTTGTGGCGGTAGCTAGTTGGCATTTGATTTCACATAATTTTAGATGCTTCTACTAACGAGGAAGTTCTATGTAAAATTTCAAGATCTGATTTTCATGGAGGTAAAAGATAACCTGAACTAAATTATTGTAGAAGCTTCATTAACTATTGGGCTACGGAATACAATGTTTTGATTTTTATATATTGGTTTAAAATACTTTTTGATTTTTACAGTTTTATATATTTGATTAAATTAGTTTGTTTTTAATTTTTATAATACCGGGTGTCCGGGTAGCTAGTTGGCATTTGATTTCACATAATTTTAGATGCTTCTACTAACGAGGAAGTTCTATGTAAAATTTCAAGATCTGATTTTCATGGAGGTAAAAGATAACCTGAACTAAATTATTGTAGAAGCTTCATTAACTATTGGGCTACGGAATACAATGTTTTGATTTTTATATATTGGTTTAAAATACTTTTTGATTTTTACAGTTTTATATATTTGATTAAATTAGTTTGTTTTTAATTTTTATAATACCGGGTGTCCGAGAATTATCTGTACAATTTTTGGCTGTTATTAAAAGTCAACCATGAAGTGTAGAAATTCCAGTATTGTCCCATTTTATAGAGAAACTCATTAAGTTTTTTCTGATAAGTTTTGACAAGTTTTTTCTTTTTTGTACGTGGTGACAGACATTGATGATTTAAAAGCAAGAATCACAGCTGCTATTGAGCGAATTGATGTGGATATGCTGCAGCGTACATGGCAACATTTGGATTATCGATTGGATGTCTTGCGAATCACTGATGGTGCACATATCGAATGTTTGTAACAACGTTACTTTAATAAAAGAAACTTTTGAAAATACAGATTCTACATAATCTTGTTTAAGAATTTTACGTGTGTTATCAAGAATTTTATTAAAAGATAAAATTGTACAGATAATTTTCGGACACACTGGAATTTCTAAAAAACTTGTCAAAACTTGGTATCAGAAAAAACTTAGAGATTCTCTGTAAAATGGGACAACACTGGAATTTCTACACTTCATGGTTGACTTTCAATAACAGCCAGAAATTGTACAGATAATTCTCGGACACCCTGTATAGCTAATGACTAAAAAAATCTGATGTTTGTTGCTTAAGGTGAAAGGGAGATTTGCCAACTGTAGCAGTGAAACTCCTGGTAAGCCTTACCTTATTTTTAAATCCGATGTACATTGCTTGTAGTAACCCCAGATTAGAAGTCGGGTATTCACAAGTTCACCGAATCTGCAATTTTGCATACCAACTGTTTTGCCGTAAGTTGGTTTAATTTGGGTTAAAAAAAATGGAACACGTAAAGAAGTGTTGGGTGGAGTTACAAAAGTACTTCTTTTAACTATACTGTAGAGTAGAAGAATCTGGTAAATAGAGCTTCTTTTTGCAGCTATAAAGCTGTATGTGGGTGTGTATGGATGTATGTGTGTGTGTGTGTGTGTGAAAGGGAGAGAGAGACAAAACCCTTTGAAGTGCCTGATGGAGTGAATCACAATATTTAAAAACTCAAGACCATAGAAGTATTTTTATACATATTAATTTTATTGAAATTTTGTAAAATTAATGAATTATAGTGTACACAGCGTTGTGTATTTGTACTGTTTGGGTTATTATTTTGATCAGTAATAGAATAGAGAGGCCTGAATGGATTTTATTTAATCTTATGTTCTTATATAAATCCTGACAATTAGATTTTCAGAATGCCCTAAAAATTGTGATCTCCCATTAGCCTGGAAGAAATTCTGCCCTAAAGGAACCAGGTGTGATAATAATGCATTAAGTGAAGTGAGAAGTGTGTGAGTTTTTAAGTTTTTCCAGCATCTGTGTGGTACAGTAGCCCTGTTCAAAAATCAACTTTTTCTTATTTTCATAGGTTTCTGTACTTTTTCCCATGCTTTTTGACCTGAAAAGGCCGAAAATCACAACCATTTTGACCTAGGTTGTTCGGAAGCATTGCCGCATGGAGCTTTAAGTTTTCTGCCTTGAAATCGGTCAAAAGCAGCAGTTCCGGGGTCCCTTGAATCATGTTTTGCACTATAACATTTTTATCTAAACAAGATAGAGCAACAAAATAGGCACCAAATTAAAGTGTTTTTAATCCTATTTCTAACTTATACAATTATGATAGTCTTGGAACAAGAAATGGCACATTGGTACATACAAAGATTTCAGAAATATCACAAAATTCGTTTTCTCACACTCAAGGCAGACAAGGCGCCTTATTCATGACACAAATTTGAGATTAACATTTTGTCACAAGTCTAATCGATCAAGAAGTGAAAGCATTACGTGATGATTAATTTCATAATGACATTTACACAGTCAGTTGTTGAGAGTTTGTTTCTTGAAGCTGTCAAAGCGGCGTCTGTTGAACTCCACAGCTTGAAGGAGATAGTCCCTTTGCTTGGCATCTGTTGTTATGACATTTGCAAAGTCTCTCATCATCTTGACACCACGTTCAGCAATGTCATTCACCGCTTTCAGATTCTTAACATAGTCCAACGCTTTTCTGTAGTCCTCATTCTTTGGCCAAGACGTGACAGGTTCCAGAAGCCACTCGGATCCAATGTTCAGTGTGTCCAGCAGGAAATGTGATTCTGGGCCAATGAGATCAACCAGGGTGGTCTTAGCTGTGACTCTCTGGAATAGAGGCTTTCCTGTTCTGAAGCTGTCTGGCTTCTCAGTGGCATGTAACTGGGCAGCAATGTCGTGCTTCAATGTGTCACTCAATCTACTGCTGAACAGGGCAAATGGCACGACTTCCTGCGTCAGGTACCATTTGTGGTTTTCCATCTTATTAAGTACTGCATCAGCAAGCTCTGGGTCAGTTTTCTTGTACTTCAACATGTCCTAGATTAGACTTAGATCATTCACGGAGCATCTGCAGCAGACATTGACATCATCCTACAGGAGTGTAGAACAGCGCAAGGAAGGTGTTGAGTCTTTCCAGCTTTGATACAGTGTCTTCGTCGTACTCAAGTTGATCTGCAAACATCAGCATTTTCATAGAGTACAGGTTTCTGGCCATCCATCTGGCCTGATGAATGGCGCCTGGTCGACTCCAGTGAATACCTCGAGGAGGCGTTCCTCCAAGAACAATGACTGTCAGTTCAGCCATTTCCCTGTAGTCGGCTCTTGGAAGCCTTTCTGCTGTTAGAATGTCTTGGAGTATTTCTTCACTGTTCTTCTTCTTTTCCTTCAGCCATTTGCTGTTGATAGCTAGCATCTTTGGGTTTTCCTTGGACAAGTCCGTCCAAACATCCTTCAGATGCTCAAACCAGGGATTATTGGCCCCTTCACCTTCCCTAACAGCTTCTCCCAAACTGCTCCTACTAGGATTTCCAGGATGTGATGTCGACAGGCCAGATAAAACACCTTTTTGTTCAGCATTTTCTCTAGCAGTTTGGCAGCTCCTCTGTGAACTCCACTGTCAAAAACAAGGGCAGTAACATTATCCGTAAGTTCCCATGTCTCCAGTAAATCCATTGAAGCCTCAGCCTGAGCTGTGCCAAAGAATTGTCGATGACAGGTACTCCCAATAACTTTCCTTCAGTGTATGAAGGTGGACCAGACACTAGCACAGCTAAAGTCTCTGAGGTACTTCCAGGTTCACTGCCCAAGACATCTTTGAGCAACTTTCCATCCCAGTGTAAGGCAGCGTACTGTGGGGGGTTTTCACAAAACTTGGACATGTGACTCTGGCTGATATTATACCTGGACAGCATTCTGTTGCGACGTGTTGTTGAGGTTGAGATGACGAAGTTATCCAGATCAGCCCCTCCAGCTTTCAAGTTGGCAGAAACCATGGCAGTAACTTGATTGTCTGATAAACCAAGACGATCAGCTGTATTGCAGATGACATCACATTCCATGACCTTCCTTGGAAACGTCAAAGTCACACTAGTCACAGTGTCTTGATGGTGAGAACATCCAGGACGAGGCTGATGGTAATCCATGTCCTCTGTGTTAGCGTCGTTGTCAGTTGAGTCACCCCAGGTAATGTCGTCCACATTAACAACTGCCTCTTGTTCTGCTGCAGCTGTAAAATAGTACAACATGTTAAGAGTGTAATTGTTAAGTACATGCTAAATATCGCAATGGAGTAAAACTTAAAACTTTTTGTGACGTTCAAAGTAATTAGTTTTACCTTGTTCTTGTCTATGCTGCAGTCTTTCATTCCTCGCTGCTTGCTGCAGGGATCTTGTCTCAAAAATCTTGTCGTGACCAGACATATGACCTTTCCTCTCAGTCTTTTGGTCTTCGTAGAACCTGATATCCTCATCTTTCTTCTCTCTGGATAACAGTCTGTTGTTCTGTATTTCCTGGATTGCATCTGGAGCTCCTATATCGAACAGGCTGTCTAATTCCAGCACAAATGCTCCTCTTTTTCCTCCAGGGTTACTTGCTCTTCCTTTGCTTTTCACCAGAGCACGATGTTTCTCATGTAGTTTCATGAAGAGCTTCATTGCGTTGTACTTGGTCATTGTCTTGATCCTAGCTATCTGCCAGAATGGGATGATAGATTCAACTGTTTCATATGCAAGGTCTTGAACCATGGGCCTCCCTGCATTTTCCGGTAAATTCTGAAGATTAAGGAAATACTGGAACGCCTGTCTGTTGGTGGGAAGCTGGGAACCACTGATAAAAGCTGAAGGGTATCCAACCAGGAAAGTTTCAGTGAGAGATCTGGTAGATGGCCCAGTTGGCACCTGCCTGTGGACAGTATGTGGAGGTTCTGAGATATCAACTGTGCGCCCAGAGCTCCCTCAGCTCCTTGCTTAATGCCATTGTGAAGTTGTAACTTGTAGATGGTTTTCTAGATTCTGATTGAGTTTCTGTTGTTTCCTGAAAAATGATAGATAATTATTATTATTATTATTATTAATTATTTTTTTTTATTTATTATTATTATTATTATTATTATTATTATTATTATTATTTATTAATTTTATGCTCTTTCATTTGATACCTAATTTGTTGCTCTATCTTTAGATCAAAAGTTAAAGTGCAAAACATAATTCAAGGGACCCCGGAATTGGCGCTTTGGCCGATTTCAAGGCAGAAAATTTAAAGCTCCATGCGGCAATGCTTCCCAACATCTTAGGTCAAAATAGTTGTGATTTTCGGCTTTTTCAGGTCAAAAAGCATGGGAAAATGTACAGAAACCTATGAAAATAAGAAAAAGTTGATTTTTGAACAGGCCTAGCACTGGTACAGTGTAGATTGCCCGCAGTGAAAAGTTTGTCAAGGAATTTTTATATCATATCATATCATATTAGTCCAAGAGATACGAGCATTTTATTTGACAAAAATGATCAGGAGTCTGGTGTATATTTTTTTAAATTTTAACAGCCCATGAGACACCTGAAAATAAAAGTCTTGTGTTGCGGCAGTGGTGGGTTGTGAAGTCAGAGGGGTGACCTTTAAGTTGACCTATGAATAACCTTAGTATATTTTTTGAGGTCAGCACCTCACAAAAAGGTTCAATTTTAATGTTAAGTGTTTCAGTGTTAAGTTAAAGGTATTTTAATTATCTATCCATCGGTACCACTATCGAAGGGATTAGGTAAATTTTTTACCCTAATTTGAGCAGAAAAAAATCACATTTTTAAAACATTTTTAACCAAATTTGAAGGTACAGCCTCCTGCAATAGTTCCGCTCCACCCACTCCGAGATGTGGAGGCAACGCAGTCCTTCTTAAACCTCAGTCCCCCCACCCTCACTCCCTCCTTCTCCTCCTCCTCCTCTCAAGTGTTGTCGTAGTAATACTTTTAAGTTTTGAAAACCATTGACCGAATAAATATATTGTTCATTGTAGTTTTGGTGGTAATGTTAGGACGACTATGTATTTTATTCACCCATTAATTCTAAATTTAGGGAATAGAGTAGTTACATTATTTCACAAAAGTGGGATACTTTAAAAACTTTCAATCATAGGATTTGATGTGGCCATGTTATAGTTAAAGTGTAAGATAAGTTGTAGTATCGACTTTTCCTCCAGGCAATAATATTTCTGTTTAAAGTCCATGCATCATCAACAAATGATTATCCAGAAAAAGGTATATCCATGGAGAGATAATGATAACATAGTTCAATTTTTTATTACAAAAATAAACAAGCATCAAATAAATTTGAAGATTTTCTTAAGAATATGCAAAACATAATGTTCAAATTATAAGGAACTGACAATTGTTCAAGTAAATAAATATATATTTACTGCATCACAACCATACCATTATTATTCACAATTACTCAATACTTGGTCCATCCTCCATTATTATAAATGACCTCTCATGGCCTATTTGGAACAAATGCAACATGATTGTAGATGACTTGTGGGTTCGTCCGGAAAAGTTCCCACTCTGCCATGGTGTGTTCCAGCACATGCCAAGATGTCCGCTCCTGCCTAGGCTCCGAAGCGTTAACCACATTTGCCCACACATTTTCAATGGGGTTTAGACACTTGGTGGGCCAGTTCAGAAGCTCTATACCGCGTTGTTCCTGAAACCGCCGTTTGATAATGCTGGCAGTATGAACAGGGCAGTTATCTTGTATATGTTAACCCTCCGTCTATGGCATTGAGTGGTTCGAGGTTGACGGGGGTTCTGGTTAGGTGGCAGCAACGGATTTTCTCAATCTGGGGTAGCTGGCGCCGTGTAGGGAATCGCAGTAGTTTCTTCTATACTACAACGATTTCTTCTTGTAGTGGATCGGAGTATTCTGTGTAAACTTATTAAATTATCTGGAGTTCCGTGATTCCTCTTGTAGCGTATCAGGAAATTATTTATTATATTTTAAAACTAAGTTTTCTAGAGAAGGCAGGGCACAAGGGAGAAGACAAAGAGATCTTATGACTGAATTTTACGGCTTCTAAAATATAACAGGTAATGCTTCAACCTCTAGGCCAGATCAGAATAATCAGAATACCAAGTTGAAAAATTACAAGAGTTTATTACTAAGAATTTGGTGACATCATTATTATTTAATGTTGACCTGTTCTGTTTTGTATTCTCAATAGGATGAATTTATTGTGCAAAATATTTGAAGATAAAGGTAAATTTTGGCTGTAACAGCATACTGGCAGGTAAGCAAGATATTTGAAAGATGAAGTCATATTTTTTTTTAAACAGTATATTGACAGATCTGATGTTATCATGATTAGCCCAGTTAACTGAAAATGGAAATTGAAATATAAATTTTATTATGGATTAAAATTAAATATGCATATGAGGCAAAATTAAATGCTTAAAATTTCAAATTAAATGTTAATTTGAGTTTTGGCGAGTTATGACTTCATCTTTTACAATTAAGAGAGAATGTATAAAAAAAATGAATGTTGCAGAATTTATCATCAATTCATCAATTACTTAGCAAAAATAAAATAGGAAGATAATTAAAAAAATTTCCAATCTTGCATTTTATATACAGTTAGGGTGTCACGCGAGTTTGGCCTTTATATGCAAAAATGGATGTTAGAATTATTCATTTTTGCATATATATTAATATATATTATTTAATATAGTTTGTCGGTGGGTTCAAATCATAGTTTAAAATTAGATGCTATTCGAACCGTAATCTGACAAGCCGAATTACAGTGTCCTTCGAATTTTGGGACCATTCGTGATGCAATACTTTTTGTCATATCGTTATTCGATATTAGCACTACAAATAAGTGTTGTATTTCTCTACATTATGATGATTAATTTCAGTTATTGTGCGATTCCATGTAGACGGTTCGATCTCATAATATGACAACCATGTTTAACCATGTTCCATGAACTAATAATTGGAAATAATTAGACTATGATCCAATGGGGGCGAGTATTGTTCACGGACGAATCAAGATTTAATCTTCGAACATCCGACGGACGGGAAAGAGTGTGAAGAAGAACAGGAGAAAGATTCGCCCCTTGCACTTTTACGGAGAGGGTTGCTTTCGGAGGAGTCCAATTGACATGCTCACGAGCGAAAGGAAGACGAGAATTGCGGTGTTATGGGAGCAATTCCGGGCCCATTGCTGAACGTCTAGCATGTAAGCTACTTTCGATAAGTCTCCTTCTAACGGTTCGCTCCGATACACTGACGTCTCGAGACCTTTCCAGCTCACTGAGGGCGTTTATGGCAGTCAAGCGACGATCTCGCGAAACACTCAAGGCGATGAAACGATCGTCACGGGCAGATGTGCAGCGCGATCTTCCAGATCCTGGTCTTCGGGTGTACTCTCCTACCTCCACATAACGTTTGTAGACACGTCGAACCGTTGTTCTTGGAATTCCTAGCGCATCGACGACATAACGCTGTCTCCGATCATCTTCAATTAGGGCGAAGACTCTTGCGACGTTCACGGCACTCAAATCCAGTGTAAATATCCAATTCTGAAATCCAAAAGAATTAGAAGTCTATCTGTTACTAAACGCAAATGCCTACTCCAACTAGTGGAAGAAAAAGTGGCACTAGCAGTCTAAGAGGAACTGAGTGTCAGACTGTCGAATTCTTAAAAGAAGTCGAAAATTCGTTGCAGCTAGTATGTTCGCAGCTGACATTGTTTTGTCTCGTTATTTGGTTGCCTCATACACTATATTTTCGAATTTTAAAACTTTTATAAACAGAAGCTTGCCCACCTTTTTGCTTTTCGCGATATTCCAAGTGTGCCGATTTTCTGCCGCTGAGTGTATATATATATATATATATATATATATATATATATATATATATATATATATATATATACATACACACACAGTATATATATATGTATGTATATGTATATATATATATGTATGTATATGTATATATATATATGTATGTATATGTATATATATATATATATGTATATGTATATGTATATAGGGTGTCCCAAAAAAACTATATACTCTTTATAGCATCATATATTTTATAATTTTAAAAAAAAAACCAATATATTGTTATAGCAATTGCCAATGAAAGGTAAATTAGTAATCTAAGTGATCAAAATGTTATAGCAAGTTGTTTACATATAAAATTTAATTAACTACGCCAAGTGCTCAAAATGTTCCCCGGCGGCATGAATGCACTTTTGAATGCGTCGACTAACTGATTCGCAGACATGGACTAATGTAGATGCTGTGATGGTCCCGCACTTTTCCCTAATTGCATCCTTAAGGTGTTCGAGTGTTGCGGGTCTTGTACCATAAACTGCATCCTTCAGGTAGCCCCACAAGTAAAAATGAAGTGGAGTCAAGTCCGGTGAACGTGGAGGATACTCAACGCTTCCTCTTCGTCCTATTCAACGGTTAGGCAACGTTTCATCGAGGTACCTTCTGACATCACAATGATAATGACGGGGGGCTCCATCTTGTTGAAAGTAAAAGTCGTCGTTTCCAAACAACTTCCGAACTGCAGGTATAATTTCTGTCCGCAGTATGTCGAGATATGCGGCACCGGTAACTGTCCCATTAAAGAAAAATGGTCCAACCAAACCCCTGGATGATAAACCACACCATGCTGTTAATCCTGGTAAATTAACATGTTTATCCACATAAACGTGTGGATTATGAAGTGACCAGTACCTGCAGTTGTGTCGATTTACTGTGCCATTCAGCTTGAAGGTAGCTTCATCAGACCACACGATTTTGTTGGCAAACTGTACGTCTTCGGCTTCCATTGACTGAAACCATTCACAAAATTCGAGTCTGCGATCAGGGTCATCTTCAGTCATGGCGTGTAACAGACTTGGAATGTAGCTTTTCCATTTTGCCGACTTTAAAATCCGGTGAACACCTGATTTTCTGATTCCGGTCTCACGGGCGCATTGCCTAACTGATTTCTGTGGTGATCGATTAGATTTTTGCAACACTAAAACGGAGTTTTCATCACTCGCACTTGATTTGCGTCGTCCAGATCTTCGCTTGTGCATATCTTGATCAGATCCCTCTGCCTCAAACTTGTCACGGATGCTTGTAATGGCGAGACGTGTCGGTGGCTTTGTACCAAATTCCCGGATCCATTGCCGCTGGACTTCGGACACATTCTCAAATTTCTAATACCATTTCAGAACACTTTTTCGTTGTTCCAGTGTCAAACGTTTACACAACATGGGTTCTTTTGCTGAATTGAATAAAGTTGAATGCTGTAGAGTTTGAATGAGTGCGTAGGCTAAGTCCGAAGCAAGCTAGTGAGTGACTAGACTACGTTCGGTCCATAGGCTTCGCCATTACAAGGCCTTTGATAAAACAAGGCCAGGCTTAGTCGACGCATTCAAAAGTGCATTCATGCCGCCGGAGAACATTTTGAGCACTTGGCGTAGTTAATTAAATTTTATATGCAAACAACTCGCTATAACATTTTGATCACTTAGATTACTAATTTACCTTTCATTGGCAATTGCTATAACAATATATTGTTTGGGTTTTTTTAAAGTATAAAATATATGATGCTATAAAGAGTATATATTTTTTTTGGGACACCCCTGTATCAAAGCTGGGCACTTGCGGTTTTTTTTGCGGTACTGCGGTACTGCGGTACTACCGCACTACCAAACCGGTACCGCATAACGCAGTACCGCAAAAAATGCGGTAGCGGTACTGCTGTACTTTCAGCGATCCTTTGCGGTACTGCGTTATGCGGTACCGGTTTGGTAGTGCGGTAGTACCGCAGTACCGCAGTACCGCAAAAAAAAACGCAAGTGCCCAGCTTTGCCCTGTATATATGAAAATGAAAAGGTTTATTGGCAGACTATAGTCCATATGACAAATATTATTAATACAATGACAGTTCAAACACTAAGGCTAAAAAATATATACAATTGATTAGAAATAATACCGCACTGTCGAAGTTAAGTGGAGCTACAGACAGACGTTTTCGTACCAAGCAGTCCATCGCTTAGAGGATAAATGGCAGGACTCATGGATAGCTTGGATGATCGAGTTGGTTGATTTTTTAATTCTTTGCATTAGAATGTGTTGAGCACGTCTTGTTACCTCCGGGAAGCTCGGGACATTGCGGGTAGCAAACATTTGCGAAGCTGAGCATCTCGGGGGTAATTTATAGAAGAGTCTAAAAGACCTGTTGTACAGCAAATTTAGGGTTCTGCCAGAACCTTTTTTATAATTCACCCAGAGTTGCTGACCATATATATTACTGCAGAAAGTACGAAAGAGTGTCTTTAGCTTCACTTCTACAGAAACGAAAGTTCCTTATGGTCATATTCGCTTTAGCACACTGGCTTCGAGATTGTTTTCTTATATCCGAGTCATCACTCAAGGAGCTGGTAATAGTTTGACCCAAATACTTAAACTCTTGTACTTCCTCAATTACTTCACCATTCATTTTAAACCTTATATCAGCTGGCTGATTACAGCTTTTAGGATGAAATTGCATAACCTTAGTTTTTGTAACATTAAAAAGAATATCATGTTTCTGCGAATACACTTCGCAGACGTTTAGTCGCCGATCCAGAACTTTAACAGAGGGACTTATTAACACCCTATCATCGGCATAAACTAAGTTATTTATCCTTGTGTTTTCTATAAAACATCCCACTGTTGCCTCATTAAGTGAAGCAAGAGGAGCCAAAACACTCGGATAGTACATTGCCCCACCTAACAGTGAAAGATTGGTGAGAATACCAAAATTTCAATAAATTTAATATGTACATGGGAACCTTCCTGTCTTCTAGTTTTGCAAATAAAATATGGTGGTTCACCCTATCATATGCCTTACTTATATCAAGGAAACAGCTATAAATGGTTGAATTACTGTCAATGTATTTAGATATTGTTTCTTTAAGTACATAGATACACAGGTCAGTTGAGTGGGACCTTTTAAAGCCAAACTGATTAGATGTCCATAGGTAGGCTGACCATATTTCCTTGAGACAAAAACGGGACATTGGGATGGCAAAAAAGGGACGGGGGTTATGTAATATTCTGTATTCATGAAAAAGTAAGTACATAAACATATTGAGCTTACAATTATTCTTCAGTGACAGAACCCATACAAAAACCCATACAAAACGGTACTGTCCCGTTCAAAACGGTACGTATGGTCAGCCTATCCATAGGAAATCATTTAATCGGAGTAACAAGAGTTTTTCTAGTAGTTTCGAGAAGCAGGAAGCGACAGCAATAGGCCTGTAATTATTGCTGGAGAGAATGTCTCCGTACTTATTTTTGACCAGGGTCAAGATATGTACCCTCATGAACTCTGCAGGGATATAGCTTTGAGCAAGCATGGCTGATAGGAGCAATGATATATGCAGACATACTACGTCCTTTGCATATTTTAAGTGCCTATTCGATAAGTCATCCACCCTTGACGCAGAACCAGTCTTTAACTCTTTAATTAACCTCTTTACTTCAGAAAATGATATCAAAATATTTTCCCTTGTCCCTCCCACAATCGTTTCGTTGCAATCTTTCTTAAGATTATCCCTACTCACACTGTTAAGAATGTTAGTGTAGTGGTTTTTCCACAGCTTTGCAATTTCATCCTCCCCCGACACCCCATCGATTGTCGGAGGGAGGACATTTTTGACACCCGTTCTATTCTTAAAAAATTTCAAAAATTTGTTATTATCGTTATTTATGCAAGCTTCACAGGCTTTTGATGCTCGAATAGACTCTTCTTCCTGTTTACATCGTCTTATGGCCGCCTTATACTGACCCCGACTTCTACACATATTCATGTATACTGGTCCTAATCTGGGTCTACCATGAAAGCACCACAAATCATAGGCGTCTTTCGATTCCCTCTTCAGGGGGGCAATAAAATTATTCCATCCAGGAATAGCCTTAGTATGATAGTTGTAAGATTTAATCAAGGGGCTTCCTGCTTCTCTTAATAGGGATATTATCTTACTATAATTCCTATCTATGAGTTTACAGTGAGGATCATTTGAGCAAGGATTATTACAGGCAAGGTGCAAAATCTCTAAATTATTAAAGAGGTGACATCTTCTGTCTTTGTATTCTAGTCTCTGCTGCAAATTAACATTGGACCAATCGACGCGATTATTCTTACCTATTGAGTTCTTGTTAAGTCGTGTTGCGCATAAATTGGTAACGTTAATTAATATTTCTAATGGTCTATGATCAGAAAGAAGGAAATCATGCAAAATATGAACTCTAACAATTCGATCCTTTAGATTATTACTAGTGAGACAATGATCAATCCAACTGGTGGTACCACTCATATCGCTAACGCATGTAAAATTACCACTGGCTACCCCAAATACATCTACATCACTTATACTTAAATTGGCCGACTCGCACATGTTACCCAATTCTACAAAGAATTCCGAGTTCACATGTGCTTTAAAGTCCCCCATTATTATACAGTGAGAATATTTTGGGGTTATCTGATAATGACTTAATTTTGTACACCAAATCAATGTATTCATCTAGATTACTGCCGTTGTTGTATGGTAAATAGCAGTTTACAATTAATATGCAATCATTATTCACTTGTAATTCAATGCCTAACAACCTTACATTATCGCTTGTTAAAAATCTTATATGTTTTGACAAATTTTTCCTTAATAAGAAAGCAACACCACCAAAAGGACTGCCTTACATTAATTCATCTGACAAGTCTACTGCTGATGACGCATGGTACATAAAGTCATCATGGATGGTAGAGAGGAATTTTAGCTCTTGCTTAGAGAGCCAGTGCTCCTGCAGGAGTATCAAATCTGCACTGTCGCAGATTTTATGAACATCTACAGTTGAATTCCTCACTGACCTTACATTATATGAGACTATTTTCAACAAGTTATCCGCCATGACTGATAGAGAATTTATTAGTAGTAAGGTTATTATTATTATTAGTAAGATTATTATTATTATACACCGTACAACTTTCAGGCATTACCGTTAGGGCGCCTTTTATTATTATTATTTTGCCTGTTATCAAATCTCCTGGAAAAGTGAATAAACTCCTTAACAATAATACCGTCTGGCCATTGACTCATATTATACGGGTTGAAATGCGCATTTACACCTTTAATTATTACTTTAAAAGAGTTATAATACGGAGATTTCGTGTTTAGTTTATTAACTATCACTATACTGTGTTCACCAATGATTTCTTCTATCATGTGTCGAATATCGCTTGCCTCGTTCGAGAGCTGAATTTGCGACACAAATAGGGTGAGATTCTCCATCAGTGGCCTCGCCGCGGAGACCGGTTGAAGAGACCTTTGGGATTGGCGCCTATTAACAGTTACCCACCCGTCCTGCTCCCTCGATCTCCCTGAGGCAGGATTCGCCTGCCTGGGGGATGGGTGGCACAACCTTTGGGGGATAGGAGGCCCCTCCCTTACTCTGTGGCTTGGTGAGGATCTGTTAGCGGTGTTTATACCCTGACGGCCGCTCGTGCCTCTCCTTCTTCGGTGGGAGGGGGGGGGGAATGCGTACCGAGCGAGGCGTAATCGAACACCTCTCCTCTGCAGTGGGAGGTAGGGAAGAGGGCAATGATGCCTCGACTCTCGGCATTGGACCGTCCCTGTTCCTCATTGTGAGATCGGGAGCAGGGGTCCTTTCCTGAACGGGAGGGGGGTTGGCCGCTACCCCTGCATGCTGCGTTTCCACCCCACCTTCAGGGAGGAGTTGGAGGCGGGGATTTCGTTTCCCTCGCTGCCCGACGCGCTTCTTGGAGATCTGGCTTGCTGAACTACTTCCGAGTAACTGGGCTTTGGGAGGAGCGTCTCTTTCAACGCATCTAACTCTGACCGGAACTGTTCTATCGAAATCGCGTTTTTCTGATTTGACACCACGTGTTGGTGTTTCAGTTCAACTATCGACTTTTGTACCTCATTATACTGTTTGAGGAGCACCGAGACGTTTACGTCACCCATAGAGATTACCGGTATTCTATGGAAGTTAGTAACGTAAAAGGTAATATTATTCTCATTATCCCGGAGGGTCGACACTTTATTTATAATGTCTTTCAGGGTATTCTCGTTTTTAGAATTACCTCTACGAGTTGGGAGGGAAGCACCGAACAGGGTGTTTAATTGTACCCTCGCATGTTCTATTTCTTCTGAATCATAAAAATCATGACAGACAGATACAAGAAGGTCTGACCTAATATGATCTACTTTGTCGAATATAAAACATAACAGAGGATTTTCTACAAGATTTACAGCAGACGACCCCATTGTATCTGTAACGGCTTGTGGGGGAGCGTAGCTGGTGGGGCTGGTTGGGGGTGGCGATGGGGGGAACGCCGAAAGGGGTCCCACTTTTTCGTCCCTTTAAATCATGCTCGGGATACCAACGGTTCGATGTTCAGGCATCTTTTCACATTAATTATGTAACTATTTCTATGACACAAAAAGTATACACGCGGAGTCACTGTACGATTATACCGTAATGAAACATACATTTCCCGCGATCACCGTCAAAACTTTTACTATTAAACGGAAAATTCGCAGTGTATATGATGGGGGTAGGGCGGGAGAGGGGAACGGGATGGGGATGCTAAAAGGAGTGCCCACTCCTTGTCCCTTTAAAACATGTAAGCGTGTAAGTTTGTAAATATATCTAAAGTAATAAAACCTATTTATTTGCTTGGTCTTTCATTTAAGATTTCAGAGCCTTTCCCTGGCCTTTTGAAAATATTTTGAACCGTTTATGTAGTTAAAATTCACTCGTTCATTCGTTTAGTTCGTTCATTCGTTCGTAATTTTTCAAAGGGCTCACCCGCTCGTTCGTTCGTATGCCCGCTATTTCAAGGTCACTGTTTACCTCCCTCCTCATAGGTCCAAGAAGGTAGTGCCGGATGTCGTTAGAAAATTTTGAGGATATATTATATGTATTATTATTAATTAAGTATTGTGGACCATCTAATAAGATTGTAACTGGGTAATCTTGGCACATTTACAAATTTTATTGTATAGGTAACATACCGGTTCACTGACTTTAAACCCTGTTAATTTGATAGTAAGACGGAGCACAAAACTGAGAAGCGTCACTGGCACTGGCACTGGCCAAGATATATATATATATATATATATATATATATATATATATATATATATATATATATATATAAAATATTGCATTTACTGCAACAAGACTTTTTTAATATTTTAATTAGTTTATGGCTTTGAAAACGGCTTGGTTGTGACCGGCCGAAATTAATTACCCTTTTTAAACACTGTTTTATAATTTTTTTTCCCTGCGGGTTTACTTTCGTGAAATAATTTTCATATATATATATATATATATATATACAGTATGTAACTGCGCAATAGAGAGAGAGAGAGAGAGAGAGAGAGAGTTATATTATCTCGCCTTATTTACGTGTACTAATTTACAAGAATATATAGTTAAAATATTAACACATAGAAAGAGCTGCACATTAAAAACTTAAAACCACCTTGTCGTTAACGTGAAAAGAGTTTTTTTAAATGCCTGTGAGATGTTGCACGGAAAACAATATTTGCTGTGCAGTAAACTTATTACTTTAAATGCCAGAAGCTAAAAACTGTATAACCTCGTTAACCTCGCCTCGTTCCGTGCGATGGTCTTTTCACTCGAAGGTCAAGCTGGTGGCCCAGCTTCCAGGCCTGCTTGGTGAAGGAGCGAGTTGCTCTCTTGGGCTCTCCACCGCACATAGCTAGGTACACCCAGCTCATCTAGTACATTTCTGAGCCAAGCATCTAGTCTTGTTTTGAAAACTTCAACTTTAACCCTTGTATTTTTGAGGTCCTTTGGAAACTGGTTGAAAAGTCTTGAACCCTTGAAAACAAAGCTATTTTCCTTCAGTGTTGAAGAGGTCCCTTGTCGGGCCTTTGATTTGGGAACACTACACATTCTGCTTATCCTATTTTCCGGCGTTGTTTGGATGGTAATTGGGTTTAGTTTGAAGTTCGGTACAAATTTTTCGATCATTTTCCATATGTAAATTATGGTGTACCTCTCTCTTCTTCTTTCCAGGGAATACAAATTTAGTTTACATAGTTATTCCCAGTACTTGAGTTCTTTGCAACCATCAAACTTAGCTGTGAAATGTCTCTGAGTTTCTTCTAGTTTATTAGTTTCTTCCTTTTTATATGAGGACGTCAAGCCTGAGCAGTAGTCAAATTTTGGTATAATCAGTGTTTTCAGCAGGGGAATTATTGCTTTTTTGTCCCTTCTTTTAAAAGTTCTTATTAACTATCCCGCGACGCTTTTTGCTTTGTTTATCGCCGTCGGATTTTTTGTTTTGAATTTCGCATTATCAGTCATGATAACCTCCAAATCTATCGCTTTCGTGCTTCTCTGAATTTCCTGTCTATCTGGAGCATAACATAATGTCTGTTTAAGTTCATTATTTCTACCATATCACAAGAGATGAAATTTCTCGGTGTTAAATGTCATGTTATCTTCTGACCATTTGTATATTCTGTTCGTGTCCCTCTGCAAGGCCTCCACCTCTTCACATCGCTGATTTTTCTGCTGATCTTTATAGCATCTTCGAAGAATGTTACTATACTGTTGCTGTTTACTTCACTCTATATGTCTGTTTGCATAATAGTAGTATGGACGCAAAAGGTTAGAGTGCAATGCAATTGCAAATGTTACAATGAGTGCCAATGCCAACCCCAGTTCAACCCCTCCCCTTGTTGCAAGAGCCCCCGTGCTAAACCCAGGGTGCCAAAAGGAAAAAAGGGGGAGTCCACCTGACCTTTTTGGGGGAGTAGGTGGGACGGCATCCCCCCCCAAAGTGGTATACCTAACCTAAGAGAGAGAGAGAGGAGGAGGAGAGAGAGCAAGAGACCATCCAGCTTCCAAGAGAGATGGAAGCTCAATGAGTGGTCATGGTAGCAACACTTAACTTAGAAGCCAAAATCCGCCAGTTGGCGTAGAAGCCAGTGCCTCCAGGTATTATCAGCCAGTTGGCACAGTGTATACATCGCTTGAACCCCCAAGAAGCGCACACAAACGCACATAGATCCCCTATTATTACAGACACAGCTATATATACTAATTATTTATTTATAGATGAGTTTCCAGAGAGAGAGATGGAAAGAGAGAGAGAGAGAGTGTCGTCTATTTACTTTTGTCATTCATCTCTTATACAAAATGTCTTCAAAAACAGCATTTTTTTTTTATTCCAAGAAAACCAAAAAAAACCGGAGTTGTTCATTCTGAAGAAGGCCAAGTTTTCCACCCCACCCTAGACCTACAGTTTAACGGGGAATCAGGACCTACCCAAATTGTTCATTCTGACGATGGTCAAACTTTTCACCCCACCCTAGACCTACGGTTTAACGGGGAATCCAGCACCCCGCATCTTAACCACTAGGTCACCCAGAGAACCCATTTTATCTACTAACCAATTGTGCGTAAGATGGTGCGCTACGCATCTAATAATAAAAGAAATACACATGGCTCTTTACAGTGCACATTATTCTAACAACATGCGGAAGGATGTTCGGTTACAGAGTGCCGGTTGCAATCACTGGGCATCGAGCATGGACCCGATACGGTTCTCGTTTTAGTACAATTTTTTCATCCATCTTCATATTCATTCTTTTGATTTGACAAATCTATATATTAAATCTCCCATATGAAAACAGGTTTAATAATGCGCAGTAGATATACTAAACGTATATTAAATTTGTTAATAAACAATTATTCTCATAGATTAACATTCAACAATCCTTTCTATATACTTTTATATTATTTTCATAAAGAAAATCCCGCCAATTCAAAGTTAATTAACTTAATTTTTATAGAAAACAGTAAAATAGTTACATTAAATTGTCTTCGCATCCACGAAACTTTACGCTTCCAGCCATTATTAAAAATTAACGAAAAATATTAAAACGCATATATTAAGCTTTTTTTTATTCCTAACATCCCATAAACTTTAAACCGATGTGAATTGCCCCGATTTCCAAATTTATCTTCCAATCTCGCTAAATCCCTCATGTAATACACCACAGGGAAGGTAATAAAACATGTTTAGCATACATCCTCTCCACAATTATTTTTTAAAAATTATTTTAGATGGTTGTGTAAAAGTTTTATTTCCCAAACAAAACCTCTCTCTCTCTCTCTCTCTCTCTCTCTCTCTCTCTCTCTCTCTCTCTCAACGAATCATTTCTGGAAGAAATCTATGGAGTAGGTAAGTTATATCTGACACGCCCCAGAATTCACGGAACAGCCAATTACACCCTAGTGAGCGGAGCCCAATGACTTCTGGTTGGTGGATAGTAGCACTTACACGTTGCGCGCCGCCCAAATTTCACCGACGGCCAATAGGAAACTCGTGATTCTGCTATTGGGGATGTTTACAATTAGGTTTGCGTATATAAAAGGGGGCTTTTTCATCTGGAATCCAAAACGGTTGTATTTATTAACCAGTAGTTACAGAAATATCTCGTCATGAGCCAATCAAAAAACCTTTACGGCTACCCGTAGTTGTTTGAAGATGGCGATGCCACAGCGCTGTCTAAAATTCATCTTTTCGCAGCGGCAGAACGGAGTGATCTGCTGTCCACACAAAGCATTGCAGAAATTTGCGATGGAAGGCAAGATTCATCCGTTGAAGACGACATTAAAATGTAAGTAATTAATTCAATTTATGATTCAGGCTTTATACTTCGTTTCATTCAGTGCCTGTGTTAGGTAATTTATAAAAAGCCATAATAAATGCGGTTTGAAAAAATTGTTTGTGATTTAAGCAGAAGGCCGGGGTATATATATATATATATATATATATATATATCGCTTCATTCACTGCAAGTATTATAATTTATAAAAACTCGTAATAAAACGAAGTGAAACGATATCTGCGCAGGTGTCGAGACCCCTGGGGGAGGCAGACGATGCGTAGCACACTCAGCTAATCTTACTTTTGAAAACTGTCAGTATATCTGCTTTGTGATTATAATTTGCCAGGCACCCTAATCGGCATTTTCTCTTATTGTAACTCTTTAATTAGACTTTAATTTAATTTAACTTTAAATAAAAAAGATTCAGTATGAACTATTGTTAATTTCTCCTTAAAAGACCGATGCGGAACTTCATCGTGTTATAACTATTTTTCGCGATAGCTTTGATGAAAGGCAAATAAATGACGAGATTTGGAGGCTTTACCGTGCAGCCAACCCAGTGACCTGAACACCGGGGTCGAAGTATTGGCTCACATCCGGCCCAACGAATGCCAGGTCATCAAGGAACTAATGTAAGTTTTTTTTGTCGTTAAGAACAAAACACATTGTATTTTCATTCAATTATTAAATGGTAGAAAGCATGTCTCAGTACAATTCGGCTTACAGAATTAGCGTCCATTAAATAAGAATAACATTAATGGAGACATTTTGCATTTATAATTATATATATATATATATATACACACGTAAAACTTTACACAATATAGTTACAATTATATATAGACACGTAAAATTTTACACAATACAAAGAGTGCTTACAAATTGGAACCTTTTTTATCTGTCTGCATACCAATTCATCATTCATCTCAGTGTCGCACAAATCAAATAATTAAAAAAAAATTATAAATCCCTTCCCACGTGACATGTGCAGGAGAAATGAAAGACAGTACATGCCACAAGTATTACTAAAATATCCTTCGGAACTGTAAGGATTCCAGAGAATTTTAGGGGCATGTAGCTGTTCGATAAATTGTACAACCACAGGGTCACTCCAGGGCTGAGTGCCGAGTGAATCAAAATGGTACATTCTTTCCCTATCCTTTAAAATAGATTACAAACCAATGAGTCCCCTCACCCCACCACAATGTCCGTATTCACGATAAGGCTATACCACTCTCTCGTAGTTGGCAATTTCAATGTTTCATTCTTCGCAAGCACACCGATAAATATGGAGCGTGTGACTCAGTCACTCTTCATTACTCTCTGAAGTGTATTCGCGTCCATTTTAAAAGTCTGTGACAACGTTACTGAAAAGGTCGAGCTTTATTAGAGCTTGTGATTCGTGGTATACTAGTACACTAATAGGCCCGTCTATAGGGTCGGCGAACTCTAATCTGACTGAGCTCTTCCCACTTTGTTGTGGACGTAAGTGTGTATTTACACTAGCAGATACGTCGGAGGTAATATCAAATGGGTAAAGGTTAAATTGAATTACAAATTCTTTCTGCGTTACGCCAAACCAAAGATCGTCACAGCCACTGGCAATATGGGCCAGATTGCTATAAGCTCTCTCGCAGAGCGGAAACACCCCGTCTGATGAGTAGTCCGTAACCATAGTCCCGCCCAATGCAACGTCATTTACGTATAGAGTTATATTTTTAAGGCCGAAATTCTTGAATTTAAAGGCCCTCTTTTTTTATTTTTCACTTGTCGAAGCGTGATCCTGCATTCTAATTAATACCTTTTTAGGTAGAACTCCCAGGGCCACGTTTTCTAGCTTCTTCGAGGCGAATCCTGTGGGAACCGTGTATAGTTTGATATGAACTCTGTTAAGTGGGTATTTTACTGTTGCGTGTATTAAATTTTTTTCAATTTCTACATATTTCGGCGAATTTAATTTCACTCGCCGTAGGCGTAGATATGTTTCCATGATGTGAATCACAACGGGCTTTGCACCCTCTTCTTGATCAGTTCCCAGATTTATGCAGATCTCAGGATTCGTGCGGTTGACTTTTAGCTTCATATCCACCCCATTCATAAGCAGTTGTGAAGCAGGGTGAAGTCTGTAAACAGACGTCCAAAACACTCGTATATCTTCTTTTTAGAATTTTTAAATTTATCCCTTATACTATTTTCGTCTTTAGTCTGATAATAGCCCTCGGCAGTTAAAAAGGTATCCTTCGCTTCTCTTGAAAAGTTGAGGACATTTTTCAGATAGGCTCGTAGCTAATAATAACCCGTTTCTGCCCAGCAGTTAACCTGATTTAAATACACCTCACACTGGCTGAATACGGAGTGTATAAAGTTGGTTTCAGGGTATGCAGAGTAACTATCATCGCAGTCCGTTCCATCTGAATCGGCTATATGCAGTTTAGCTTACGTGTGCATGCAGCTTGGATAAAAAAAGTATGGGCCTGAGCTGGGTTTCACGAATTCTATAGGGGAACTCGATGAACTAATTGTGTTTAATGGATTAATTGTCATAAAGTCGCTATTCTCAATAGAAACCTGTGCAGGGGGCATATCAAAGAGGGACAGTTCCGATTTACAACATTGTGAGCTACACGGATGGATGAAACGCGCCATGACGAGTCAGAAATAGTGCCACCTCTCTCGACAACTAGTAATCAGCCTATGATCCGTGAGGGCAGTGTCCTCAGTTTGTATCAGTTAAAAAAATGATCAACCATAGGCTTCATACTCTTAGAACACTTCTTTTTTGATGTTCTTTTACGTTTAGCGCCACGTGTTGGTAACCCCTTCTTCCTGACAGCCCTCTTCTTCTTCTTTCCGCCACCACGCATTTTTCTCTTTGAATCTTTGATGATTTCGTCCGGTGTACGTTTTAAATGTTTTTTTTAGAGCTTCTTTAGGTTTAGTTCCACCCATTATATCTTCTACCGCGTTAAAACCTGATTGTAACGCCTTCCTCCCACGCTGATATCTCACCCCTCGATAGACTGTGAAATGCATTCGAGTCATTATAACTGAATGCGACGAAAGTGTAGCTTCACTGTTAAACTCCCATCACCGAATGGGAAATTTTTTCCCTCAATCGTTCTTATATATATTGAGATAATGGTTAATAGATTAGTCGCAACATTCACATAATGGTGCTTATCATATGTAATGCTTAAACTCTTCCCTCTATGGTGAGAAATGTGTATAATTAGGGTGTGTCAATTTTAGGGTGCAAAGTGAAATCTTTAGATTTTCAAAGACTACTAGTGACCAAATGATGCATTTTTATGTACTAAATCGAAATATGGCTTTAAAATCCAGATTTGAGAACTCCTAGCTACTTATATTTGAAGATGAATTTACGAAAAGTCAGCAATTTTTGCAAGTATTTTTTTTATTGTATATAACTACATTTTACATACATTACATACAATTAAAGACATTTTGATTGTATTTCAATATCAAAACTTAGAAATATAGATAGGTTTCTTGAACTTTGCCAAGGATGCCATGTCTGCCTTGCTCTTGTTCCTGGACATGAGCTCCCTACTGGCCACCTGGCCATTGTTGTACGCCTCCCTCCTCTCTTGTGAGTAAACATGTTGTGCTGCTTCTGTTGTCATCCTTACACACCTCTCTACTGAATATGTGTGTGAGGGCTATGCAGGAACTTCCATTGGTCTATCCAGAAATTCCTTGATTGCAGCAGTGGTGAGGGAGCAGATCAGAGGAGGCTCAGTCACGCCAGAGTTCAGTCAATAAGCTCCGAGAGTTTGGTGGCATCTGGGTTGATGTCAGGAGTCTTCCTGGGTCTGACACTGCAGTCTCCTACCTGTGTATCCTCATCAACTTCACCTCTGATTTCCAGTATCCTCTTCACTGCCTCCCTCCTCTCCTCCTCCACCTCACTGCACAGCATTGCCTGGAGAACAGCCTCAAAGTGTGCATACCAGGCTGATCTCTTCATTGTAGGCATCACTATTCCTATCACTTCCTTCTGACTTCTGAGCAGCTCCAGCTGGTACAGCTCATGCCTGGGACCTTCCACCCAGCTGTGGTTTAACTTGATGTTGAACCAGTTTGACATGTAGACTCTCACTATGAATTCCACAATTATCCTCAGATTCTTCAGGTTCCTACCCTTCAGCCCATGTTTGGAAATCCACAATCTGCAAAACCTTAGAGCCGTGGTGACCCACCTACTGCGACAGACTGGCCCAATCTCCAGGAGAGCTAAACTCTGAGGTACCTCTCCTGATCTGATGGCAGTGATGATTCTGTAGCCATATGATTGGTCTGTGCTGAGGTCGTTGACTACCTCCTGACTGAGATGGGGTAGAGGAGGACCAACAGTGATCCTCGTGAAGTTTGGGTTGATCTCCAGCTCAGTAGCAGTGCCTAACATCTTCCCTATGGCCCAGACCCCTTGTTGTTGCTCAATGTCTTGCCATCCAGTGCAGTCACCAGGTGTCTGAGACTCAGCTCCCAAGTGTGCAAGTCACAGACAATCCACACCAACTTCCTGCTAAGCTTGGCCTCCACATAATGCATTACTCCTTCCTCCCAGCCAGTATTCACATTAGTACTGTCACTTCCTATGGCCAAAAGGGTCTGGTCTGCTCCTCTCTCTCGCTTAGCCAGTTCATCAGATGATAAGCAATGACCTCAGCATGACTTCTCTCCTCTGCAGCTTCCTCTGGTACAAAATGCCACAAATATTTCTCACCACACTGTGTAGTGTTCTTCCTTAATGAGGCCAGGAAAGTGCCTGTCACTGCCCTCAGCTTCCATCATCACTTTGGTGTCATCTATTTTCCCATCAAAGAAGAGACAGGTGATGCCATTTTCCCTAATCTCTTCATCAAACTTCTTGACCAGTTCCTTAGTCAGTCTCTCCTGAGCCCTCTCCACCTTGTTGTGGTCAATCACCAATGCTGTGTCAAACTCTGTGATAAGACCAGCATCAATCCAGGCAGCAGTGGCAATCACTGCAGTCTCTCTCAGCCCGGTGATGTCTGAAGCTATCCAGAGCTATGTTTGTGACATCTTCAGTGTTGTATTCCTTCTTCTTAGCCACAGGCAAGGAAGAAGTTGTCGCAGCCTCTGGTATGAAGTCTTCGTCCTCCTCTCTCCCCTCTGCCTCTTCCAGTATATCTCCAGTATCCTCCAACTCCATCTCCAGCATTAACTCCTCCCTCAACTCCTCTTCTTTCTTGGCTGACTCCTCTACCTTCCTCCTCCTCTTCTCCTCGGCCTTCCTTCCCTGCTCCTGTCTCTGCAGCACTGCTTCCTGTCTCCTGGTCTCAGGGTTATCAGCTAGACCCATCTGGAGTGCCCCCACACTTCCCACCTTTTCTCTCTGACCTTTAATGAAGGCAAGCTCCTGCACTGGTATCTTCTGCTTGCTCCTGCAGCTGCAGTCAATGTGAACCTCACTGTTGCAGCCAAGCTCACTGCAGCTCCTGATCACACAGTGACATGTCAGGATGTCCACCAATTTGTCCAGTTTCATCATGAACCTACCTTTGACCTCTAGCTTCACATTGCCAATGGACACCTTCACTGCTTCATCCCACAGTGCCTTCACTTTAACCCTGATCCTGACCTCAGTGTTGATTACAGGTCCTGTGAATAGAGCGTTGTCTTTCTCCACTGAGCCAGTAGCCCTGGAACAATGCCGTTGTTAATCAGGTCATTAACTGGGTAATTCCTCCTGTCTTCCTCACTCATATCTCTCCTCAACAAATCATACCTCAGCAGATCTCTGGCTGTGGGCAGCTCAGCAGGGGGAAGTTCCCTCCCAGTCCCCACCAAATGACTTAGGTGACAACTTGATTTGCTTCGGGTTCTGATTTCTTTCTGACTCATCTTGTGGACCTGTGAACAAAAGAAATGTCATTGAAACTTGGATAGGCCTACTGATTATGATTACATAAAATTAAGTTAAGTAAAATTCTTAATATCTTCCTATAAGCTCAGATAAAAGGTTGTGTTGTTATAGGTACAAGACTTAATTATTCAAAGTGATGACAATTTCATATATCTATCATATCAAAATATACAGAAAGTTTGGGTCACACATAACATTTCGAATAATTTGAATTACACAATATTTACATTACGAAGTAATCAAAATTGTCAAAAAGGAGGGAAAACACATGCATTCACAATCAAAACTCCAGCATTTGTGACTATGTGAAACTTAGAAACCATACTACACACCAAAAATAACCAATGTTGACCACACATATAAATGGCACATTGATATACGATACTACAGTCATATTTAGGTTATATTTCAAACCTTTATGGTCAAATATAAGTAGGTAAATTGCTTTTTTAAACAACACTAAAGATATTTCTAAGTTTGCTACATTATATGACATCATTTGAGCATTAGTAGTTTTTGAATTGTTGACTTCACTAAAATTGACACACCCTAGTGTACAATGCGCAGCAGGCGCGCCTTGGTGTCCCCAACAAATTGATGCTCTACGATATTGCTGCAAATAGAGCACATGTCTGGGGATGGGTAGCTTTCACCCAATTTCTCCAACTTCAACTGATACATTAAGCTGAACAAGTAGTGTTGTGCTTCGTGAAAGGTATCTCTTTGGAGAGCTGAACTATATCGACCCTCGGCAACAATTGTGAACAGCTCTTTGTCTTTAATATTTCTACTAAGTGTTGATTTTAAACTTCAACGTGCGTGCAGGCGTGTCTATGTTTACGACTTCAAAAAGTAAGTCGTTTGTCAGGTACAACTTTTCAAGACTCTTGTTTAACCCCGACACAATGTCCGTGGCTGAGTCATAATGACCGATTCCTATTGCTACATTTGTACTGTACTACTGTACCTCACCGAATAGGACTGATCGCATAGTGTTGTCTAAGGTTATGCCTAATTTTTCACACTCAGCGACTCTTCTAAGGATCAGAAATATGATCTGTTCATTTTCAAGAGTTAAAAATTTTGCAACTACCAGGAATTCACAAACACCAACTTCGTACGAATCACGTTCCAACTCAGTGGGCGCATAGAGTTCTGTTACAAAGTTCGCCAGGGTGTTGTTAGGATGTACAGAGAGAGAAGAAGAGGAGGGGAGTGTGACATAGAAGTGGTTAGGCGCCATGTTGCATACTATTTAAGCTTCATTATTGCAGCAGCTTTTATATAGGTGTTGAAGTTTTCCGGGTAACCTAGCCATTTCACCAGGTACATTTTCCTCTTTCTTGAACCTTTGCTGCCTAAAATGATTTAAATTTTAAACTCATTTTTTCCTAAATTAAATGCTACTTTCTGCAACTCCTCGCGATAAAAACCTCCTGCAATTTCCTTCCCATTCAAATAAAAAACGTAATACATCATTATCTCGCATTTAGGTCTCATAGCACTAATTTAAAAATCTCAGGGGTCCATCGTTGCTGAAATCCGTTCGCGAATTTATTTCTCGAACGCGATAGCCTTAAATAACACCAGTACACATTTGAAAACTTGTCGATCGATTTTTACAAACTAGTTGGTGATTCTATATAATTTGAGTGCGCTGATCTCAAAAATATAGTTAGTTTTTCCCTATCACGTATGGTTTTCTTACTACAGGGTGTGTCATAAATCCCCCATTTATCCCCAAATGTGAACCATCTTATCGAGACCAACATTGGATTGCACATGCTAAACCATAAATTTTTTTGTTATAGACTACAGTAACGCTTACATAATAATGTAGGGTAAATATATATAACAACCAGTCCCGTTCCCAGCAAAATACTCTCTCCCCTCCCATCAGTGGGTGGTTAACATTTGGGGACAGATGAGGTATTACAACACCCCTTGTAGCACGAAATCTTTAGGTGATAGAGTAAAACCTAATTAAAGCAGAATTAAATAGCTCCTAGCTCTTGGACAAGCATATTGCTTGTTTATGAAAGAATAAAAAAATAACTGAAAGAAACAAAATATATTTACCTTCTTTACTTGCAAACATTTCAGGACTTATTCCAAAGACTTAAGACTACGAAGCTAGATCTGACTAATGACGACTAAACCGGTGCTTCTTTGATGTTTTCTTATGCTGTGCGTAAGGCTGATCTCGTTGCAGACACCAGCAGTAATCCGCCATCATATATGAATGCCATCTTCCTTGACATCTTCTTTCCATGGTTTTGATGTCCTGGTGAAATCGTTCCCCTTGCTCCTCACTGACATCTCCGAGATTTTCGGGAAAACGGTCAAGATGCGAAAATAAGAAGTGAACTTTTAGGCTCATGTTGCAGCCTAAGGCGCAAAACGTTTTAAGCATATTTTCCACCAATCTTTGATAATTTTGACTTTTGTAGTTTCCCAAGTTTTCAACATCTTTGAAACCAAGTCATGCTTCTTTTTCTTTATTGGTCATTGTGCTCAGGAAATGATCATCTGTCAATAACTTTCTAATCTGAGGACCTATAAAAACACCTTCCTTTATTTTCTCGTAGCTAATCTTTGGATATTTTGAACAAATGTACTTGAAACACTCACCTTCTCTATTCAATGCTTTGACATACTGCTTCATCAAGTCTAACTTAATGTGCAAGGGTGGTAGGAGGATTTTATTTGGTTCAACTAGATGTTCATGTAAAATGTTCTTTGATCCTGGGGTAAGATTCTCTCTAGGAGGCCAAGTTTTCCTCTTCCAGTGCTGGTCACGTGCTCGACTATCCCATTCGCAGATGAAACATGGCATCTTAGTGTATCCTGATTGCTGCCCAAGTAACATGCAAAGGACTTTGAAATTCACACACAATATCCATCTGTGATTTTGATACTGAATTTTTTCCAGAAGCAGTTTCATGTTATCATAGGTCTCTTCTAAGTGAGTAGAATGGGCCACTGGGGTTGATGCATATTTGTTACCGTTGTGCAGTAACACTCCTTTTAGACTGTTTTTAGAGGAATCTATAAACAACCTCCAGTCACTGGTTTGGTATTCGATGCCTAGCTTGCACACTATTCCTGTGATGTCCTTGCAAAATACCAAGGGACCATCTTCTTCGAAAAAAAGGCACGAAGTCTTTCTCACGATTTCTGTACCAAGCGAAGTATGTGTCGGATGCCAATAAATTGTTCTCCTGCAATCTAGACCCGAAAAGTTCTGCAGAGTCCTTAGGCAGATTCAAATCCCTGACTAAGTCATTTAGTTCGGCTTGGGTTAATGGTTTAGGAGGATCTCGGTCAGCTGTTGGCTGTTCATAAACATCATCATTGTCTGGATTTGGAGCTGAATGAGAATCTGAATTTTATTGATCCAGACTCTCGGGTGGGCGGGGAATAGGAACTTCTGGACCATGGGATACCGGCCTTATTGCAGATGGAAGACTTGGGTATTGAAAGCTCTCTTTATTCTTTGCATTATAACCTTTAACATTGCAAGAACAGAAGTAGCAGTCGTCAGTATGGTTTCTAGGCTCGCACCATACCATAGGGATCCCAAATGGCAAACTTTTCTTTTTACCTCTGCTCCAATTCCTTAGTGCCGCAACACACGTAAGACAAACCTTGTGTGGAGCCCAACTTTTGTCTTGATCTCCTAATTTAATTCCAAAATAAGCATGATAAGCTCTCTTAATGAAGGTCGTTACATTTGTCCTTTGTTTTACAACATACCGACCACAAATATAACAAAATATGTCTGGACTATGGGTACATCCTCTAGAAGCCATTATTAAAATTTTAAAGACGTAATGTTAGAATTATCTATCTGAAAAATATGAAAAAATGAAATTAATTAAAGATAAAAAAGGTAAAAAATTACAAAACGCCCCAAAATTGTTTTGCTAATAACTTTGAAACTTTGGGTGATAGAAAAAAGCTGGTAGCATTTTTTAATTCAGCGCAGCGAACTGCTTCAGAATCACAACTCAAAATAAAGAAATCGATTTTCATGCAGACCGGTGTAATCATTGATTTCGAAACGTGTAGAGCGTGATGGCGTTGTTCCACCTCTTCTCACATCAGTCTCTGGGCTGGGAGCGTACCTCTTTCTAAAACTTCATTAGGTGTTGTGCCAATCGTACGGTGGTGTGAACGATTGTATGACAAGGCCAATGACCCCAGAATGTTTATATATCTGTATGTGTTTTTATGGGTAAAATAGCTATGCATGCGTTCCTTTATACGTTGAACTCTTTCAGCTAAAGAGGCCTTATGTATAGAATTGCTAATGTAGTAACTGATATTAAACTCTGTCAGCATGTTCTGAAAAGCACGGCCTATAAATTATTTCCCCATATCCGTACAAAAATAGCCAGGAACCCTGTTTTCTTTCAACATCAGCGTTTTGGTAGCGTCAGCAACTGTTTCAGGCGATTTATTTTTCAGAGGAATTAGCCACAGATATCTGGAGAATACATCTATTTTGAATAGGATGTAGCGGTAGCCATCATTATACATTGAATATCTTTGCATGTCTGTTAAATCCGCTTGCCAAATAGAATCAATCGAAGCCGCTTTTGTCCTGGCCGTTTAAAACTTTTTCTTACCGGCTTATGAAGTGTATAAGCATTCTGCTCCCATAAAAACCTCTCAACATCATTTTTCCATACTCCATCATTGTAAACACCTCTGTACAGTCTATTAACATCGCCATAGGAGGCGGGGTTAGAAATGTCATAATAACGTTTTCTTAAAATGTTAGCCATTTGCGTATTTTAGAGACACGTGGATAAGGTTGGCCGTTTAATCTCTTCTTTCTCCTCTTCAGAGATGCAACTGTTGGGTGATGGCGTACTCAGTTGTGTCATATGCGAGACTTGCTCCAAGTCTTTTAACCTATTCAGATTTCTTATCAATATTTTGGGGACATTTATTTGTTGTAGTCTTATTTTAATATGCTTCCATCCTGTTGGTGAGGGCCTGTCCCATTTTCTCACCTGACTATTGACAATGTCGACGATATTGGATCCCTGTACTCTTGTTCCTTCAACAATGACCTCACCTGTATCGGTCCACTCTGTGATGGGGCCATCACTCATAGATTATAAAGACTTAAGCCTTTATTCTTCAATGTATATGGGAGACTGTTTTTTAATACATGCTCAATGTGTTGCGTTCCGTTATTCTTTAGTTGGTCAATTCTAAGGTCGGGCTCAGGCCTATGTTGCCATGCTCAGCTTTGCTAGCGCTGTAACCACGGGGAGCTCTGTCGGATTCTTATAATCTTCGTACGCATGAAGAAATTTCTACAGAGCCTCTTGGAACAAAATCCTTTTCTCATCAGGTGACTTTTCACTGTTTAAGAGGGCTAACAATTCGCTTTCCATTCTTTTAAGCCTACTTTTACGGGGTTCTAGAACCATGTCTGGAATCTTTGAACTTTACAGTGAAGCATATACCTCGTGCGGAATCACTACCACTTTCTTCATTACATTAATCTAGTCAGTAAAGGTCCCAAAATTGAAAATAAGATGGGGAGGAATGATCCCACTCTTTGTACAATAATTCGCTTTTTCTTACCCACAGTTTGACTTTTACGAGCAAGCGCACGTATTATGGTCTTGTAACGACGTACGCGAGCCTTCTGATGGGGTTTCATTGGCACATTACATTTTATAATATTAAGCCAGATTTCACAGATGCATTTTAAAGAGTCGTAGTCGATATTTTTAACAAACATCTGCTGCAATTGCCCGGGGCAATCGTTGATAGATTTTTATTAATTCACGATATTTCTTCAGCCTATTTGTCATTCTGGAATATACACCGTTTTAGGATCGTTTGGGAATATATTCGTTCTTAGAAGCACCCTAAACATGTTTCGCGGGTGAAGGTCACAAAGAAAATATCCGTAACGCTGACTTGTGGCTTTTTTATAAACCTCCTAAAACTCCTTAAGCTGATTCGGGAACATTTGATTGGCTAATACCCCAATTTGTGATACATCTCAACGTTGCGCGAATAAGACTAGATGTGTATTTACGACACATCGCGCATTTATCTATTTTTCAAAAACATATTCTGATTGATGAAGAATACGCTTATGTTAAGATGGTGGGAGAACACTGTCAATGTCTCGGCAAACGTTTTATCCATTCCCAACATGAGATCGTCAATTACAATGACAGTATGCTCATTTCCCTTTAACGAATTAACATCATGTACACCTTTGTGGAACAAAATATCATCTTGGTACTCGTTGAACACTGACTGATACGTCGAATAGCACCATGTTACTTTATGCACAAATATTGAGAACATCTTCCCCTTATCTTTAATGATTTTAAGCATAAACACAGTTTTAGTACATCCTGTAGGGCCAGATATAATACATGTGGGGCTTGTGATCCTGAATTTTTCTACAGATTCCATCCCTCACACTTCACACTCCTAAGTGGGTCATTTACAAAATATAACAAAATTTAAGTGCTGCTCCTTATTTTCTTGTTTTCCTTCTTCCACAGAAACGTGAATGACGACGATTTACAGCTCCACATCATCGATATTACAGATAACCCCGATGATCGTGTAGGTACAGACTCCATCCCCGCTGACGAACCCTCACCAGCGATGCCTGTAGCACGCGACAATTCAAAGCGGAAGCATGATGAAAAACCCTCCACGTCAGGTATAAAGCGTGCCAGGATTGCGCCGGTTGTTAGACCCCAGTAATAGAGCCCCAACCCTCTACGTCTTACGATACATCCCCCACAATAGTACCTTCCTCAAATATACCCCCTTATTCCTGTTCAATTCCGGGTACTTCCTCCACACCACCAGCAGCAGCAGCTTCTCGTGCTGCGGAGGTAGGTATAACACTTGAGTTGGTGCGCGCCGCTACTCCCACCCCTGCCCTAACTAGAAATCGGTACGTGGTCAGGGTTGACCCTGTAACCCTGTATAACAACGGTGTTGGACGGACGCGTAGTTGAACGTATTGTGGAGTTTCCCCTTCAGAACAACGACGGACGTGAAGTCCGGATGAGGTTGTCATTCAGGTTCGGGTCAAATGACGGGGATGTAGATGATTTTTGGGTAGTAATAGCGTTCAGATGCTTGGCAGCTGTAGACATGGAATATATATTGGGCAGTATACAGTAATGCAGGCCTCACAAAGTAGTACAGCCTTCAATATGGACAACCTCATGGTAGATATTGACAGAGTATTCCGGATTGTGTCATAGTGCCACACCTTAAACTCTTAATCTCAATTCTTAATTTATTTACAGAAAGCATTTAAACTTCGATGGTGGTTGCGGCTTTATAGCAATAGTCTTAGCTCATATATTCACTGTACTAAATACAATCACGGTTGTGCACCGTGCCCGTAAACGGGCTTCAGATTGTAAGCTTGAGTTTGAGTGTAATATGGGTCCTGAAGAACTGAGAAGGGTCGAGCAGGAAATGAATGTTCGTATAGTTGTATTTGGAATGGATGATCGTCGTAGGACTGTCTATGTTTTTGAAAGCTGTGAGAGAGATCGTACAAGACCTCAACTTATTTTAGCATTGTCAGGAACATCGTATCTCCCCATCCGTAACATAAGGACTCTCTATGCTAGTTATGATAAAAGTCGAAAAAATGGAAGGCATCTTCATTTGTGTAAGGGATGTCTCGAGTTTGCGGATGATATCGTGAAACATTGTAAGGAGTGCTACATGGTATGTGAGCAGTGTAAAAGCTCCAAATTTTAATGTCGTGTAGTTGAAGCTGAGAAAAGGGAATGTAATGTGTGTAGACGTACATTTTACAATAATAAATGCTTTCAGCTCCATCAATCAATTGGCACTTGCAGGAAAATAAGAATCTATGAATGTGGCATGTTTCCTGTGATGGATAATTGGGGTAAGTTTGTGCATAAATGCGATGAAATTCACTGTTGTACATGTCATGAAAAATATAAGGCGGATGGAGTGAAGCATGTATGTTATATGAAAGATGTTAAACTTAAAAATAGCCTTTGTATGACCGTGTACTTCGATATAAAAACATACACGAACGCTGAAACCAAAGAGGTTATTCCACATTTACTCTTAAGTCAGACTATCTGTGATGAGTGCATGGAGATCGACTGTGGCGAGTGTCACAAATGTGAATTGAATTGAATTGAAAACGGACAAACGTTTTTAAAACGACTGCACACGGCAGCCATGTGAAACTCTTTGTAACCTATATTGTCAAATTGGCGAAGTTAAAAAAAATGACTGTATATTCTTGCGATATTTACAGGTGATCCCTTGAAAAGAGGCAACAAACTAATACAGATGTAGATAAGAGGTAATGTATATTTTAAAGACAACCTGCTGTTCGCACCTTGTAAATTAGTTTAGCCACCGAAGGTCATGTGCATAGCCTCTGAAGTTTCAAAAGGGTATTTCCCTTACACTTACCTCAAGTTAGCGGACAAGTTAAAAAAAATTACTGTGTGTATTCTTGCTCATAACAGGGCAAAATTTGACACACAGTTCCTTTATAAGGAGTTGGTTGAACACGAATCATCAGAGATATTTACAGGCGACCCAATGAAAAGAGGCAACAAACTAGTACAAATGCAAATCAGAGGTAATGTACAGTTTAAAGACACCATGCTGTTCACACCTTGTAAATTAGCTAAGCTACCAAAGGTCATGGGCATAGCCGCTGAAGTTTCAAAAGGGTATTTCTTTACACTTACCTCACTAACCAAACTTTAAACTTCGTAGGACTGCCTCCCCCAAACATTACTTTAACTACACCTGCATGAGTGATAGTGAGCGTGAAGATTTTGACCACTACTACAACAGTTTTAATGAAACTCGTCCATAAAATATAGCTGATGAATGTGAACTTTATTACGTGAATGATGTGCGCGTGCTTAGGGTATGTTTCCAGGCCTTTAGAAGGATGTACATAGCCCGTTTCAAATGCGATCCTCTGCAAGTCGCAACCACGATCCCCTCATTATGTTTTACGGTGTTCAAGAATATTTTCATGCCTAAAGACACCTTAGCCTTCATTCACGGAAACAATCCCAGCAGTTATGGGTACAAGGCTATTTACTGGTTCATACACCTACAGCAACAGGACGGGGTATACATAAAACACGCCCGTAACACAGAGAGAGTACCCATTAAGGTCAATGGTCGTCTTTCTTGGGTTGATGGTCTAAGTGAGGATCCAACCAATGGTGAGAAGACTGTGTACTCCTTTAACAGCTGCTGGTGGCATGGATGCCCACGCCCTGAGTGTGCCGTCACAGAGGACCTCCATTGAAGATCCCCCGCCGACAGCCTCGCATGGACCCGTAACCGCGATCAACTTATAGGCTCCCAGTTCACTCACAAGATCGTGTGAGAGCATGAGTATGATGCGGGGATAGAAACAGATGGTCAGTACCATGAAGAAATAAGGGCCATCAAACTTTCAATGGTGAGAGCTTGTTTGGAGGGCGTACAAACCCATTCAAGCTATACTTTCCGCCTACGGAGGGCGTGAAACTCCATTACTACGACTTCTGTTCTTTATATCCCTACGTGATGAAGAACAATCTACACCCCGTAGGTGCACCTGAAAAACTGGTGGGCCCCGCCATGCCAACCATCGTGGAGTTCTCAGCTAACTTGAAAGAGCGCCTCTTTGGACTCTCTTTCGTAGACGTGCTCCCCCCTCGCGATTTATGGATACCGATCTTACAAGTCGTTATGGATCACAAGTTCATGTTTCCCCTGTGCGTGAAGTGCGCAGAGGAGAACAACGGGGATTGTAATCATATATCCAATCAGCGTAAGACCAGAGGTGTATATACAAGCCCTGAGCTGGGACTAGCTTTCGCCATGGCTACAGAATATTGAAGATACATGAGGTGTGGAGGTTTCAGAAGCTACCCAACCTTTTCATTCCATATATGAACACTTTTCTGAAGGATAAGGTAGAAGCATCGTGGTGTACGCGAGGGTTTGATACTGAAGATGAAAAATCGGCTTATATTCAGCGTTACCGTGACCGTGAAGGTATACAGCTTGACCGTTCCCAAATTGTTAAGAATCCTGGCAAGCGCTTTAGTGCAAAGTTGTGTCAAAACAGTCTTTGGGGAAAATTTGCACAGAGCACTGGCAAAGGGAACATTCCTTTGGCACAAAGTTATAGTGAAGTCTGGGATTATGCCAACGCTCCAGCTCACGGGTTACAAACAAACCTGTAGCCAGCTTCACAACGGCCTACGCCCGCATCAAGCTTTGGGGAATACTGCACTTTCTTGGCGGACGGTGCTGTACGCTGACACAGATAGCGTAATATTCAAAGTGAGTGAAGTTGAATAGATGCCTGGTATTGGGGAATTCCTCCGAGAGTTAACTAACGAGATCAAGGATGATTATGGTGATGTTGCATACGCTGACTTATTTTTATCAACAGGACCAAAAACATATGGGGTACGGGTAAGGGTGGAGGAGGATATGAAATATATCGTAAAGGCTAAGGGTATCACTCTTAACCATGCGAACCGACGTGTCATTAACTTTAACTCGTTGAAAGATCTACAGATCTACAGAAGCTAAGGCTAACAAAGACCCTAAGATCCACTCTAAGGTTAGCCCGAGAGAAAGGAAAGAGTAGGGGGTTAAGAGAAGAGAAGAGAATAAGGGGTTAAGTAAGGAGCAACACCTATCACTCGTGGGTTAACATTCATTCAGAAAAAGAGGAAAAAAGTCTCACCATCATCATCCGCCGGCCACTGCCGACAAGTCAGAAAAATAGTCGGAGAAAATAGAAGAGGGGTGAAAGATGAAAAGAAGTAAAATAAGAACGCTTACAAACCATGCAAACACAGTCTTAACTCACTGTCATACCATGCAAACTACAAACATGCAAGGAAAGAGTTACAGACATGCAAAGTAAGGAGATAAGAAAAAAAAAGTAGGTAAAGTTAAACAAAAAGTGGGTTAGTTTACGCTACGAGCTGCATCTACGTTCGTGTTAGTCTAATTTTTATTTTTTTTTTAATAATAATTTTATTGCTGGCATCACACGCTGGCATGTCACAAGCTGGCATTCATCGTCAACAGACTCATCCTCGAGCACCACCAACAGAGCTCCTGTTAACTTTGTTTTCTTATATTAAACAACGTTAATACCTTTAAAATGTCTGTCAAGACGGTTCTTAAACATATTAACGCTGGTAGAATGAACGACTGACGCGGGAAGATTATTCCATTTATCAATTACTTTAAACGTAAAGAAGTTTTTAGCGATATTAGTAATGAAACGTCTGCCACGCAACTTAAATCCGTTATTGCGAGTATTACTATTATCGAAAGTGAACAATTTGTCAAAATTTACGTTATCGATGTTATTAACGATTTTGAAAACTTCAATAAGCTCCCCCCTTAATCTCCTAGTTTCGAGTGAATACAGGTCTAACTCTTTAATCCTATCTTCATAAGGCTTATTGCGCAATGACGGAATAAGTTTCGTGGCACGAAGCTGAACCCTTTCTAACCTATCAATATCCTCACGCAAGTACGGGCACCAAAACTGAACGGCATATTCTAAATGAGGCCTGACTAGGGACTTGTAAAGGGGCAATATAATATCCTTCGATTTAAATTCGAAATTACGCGCTATGAAACCTAACATCCTATTAGCTTTTGCGCAAGACTCCAGGCACTGGTTCCTAACCTTTAAATCCTTAGATACGCGTACGCCTAAATCTACTTCCTCGTCAACGCTCGCTAACTCCCTATCATCCATCGTGAACGTGTAATTATTGTTGCGAGAACCTATATGCAAATCTTTACATTTGTCTACGTTAAATTCCATCTGCCACTTATCTGTCCACTCCATAATCCTATTTACATCGTCTTGGAGCCTAGTTCTATCGTCCTCGTTAACAACCTTACCGCCTATTTTAGTATCGTCCGCGAATTTTGACACGTTACTAGTCAATCCTACATCTATGTCGTTAATGTAAATTACGAATAGCAATAGGCCTAACACTGAACCCTGTGGGACACCGCTACCTACATCTAACCACCCTGATTCACTACCATTAACTACGACCCTCTGTCTCCTAGCACGAAGCCATTCTTCTAACCAGTTAGCTACCTGACCGCGTATACGTGCGCTTTAACCTTCGCAATTAGTCTCCTATGCGGAACTGTATCGAACGCCTTTTTAAAATCTAAATAAATAACGTCAGCTGCTCTATGCCTATCGTATTCGCGCACTATTTCGTTATAAAATTCTAACAAATTAGTTAAACAAGACCTATGGCGTCAAAACCCATGCTGACTACTATTAATCAAATCTCTACTTTCTAAGTGATCGATAATACGTTCCCTAACTACGGATTCCAAAAGTTTACCGACAATTGACGTTAAGCTAATGGGCCTATAATTGCTAGCTACTGCGCGGTCGCCTTTTTTAAAAATAGGCGTGACGTTAGCTAATTTGAAGTCTTCAGGAATAATCCCCGTTTCGAGTGACTGATTAAAAATCTTCGTTAAGGGGCCTACGATAACTTCTTTCAAATCTTTCAAATGTCTGGGATAAAAAGCGTCAGGGCCTGGAGCCTTGCTAACTTTTAGCCTATCGATATAATGCGCAATCTCAGCCTCGTAAACGGTTATTTCATCCAAAATAGTCTCGCTACTAAATGGAACGATATCGTCCACGTCGGGGACATTATTTACGTCTTCTACGGTAAAAACTGTCGCAAAAAAGTTATTGAAAATACCCGCCATTGCCTGAGCATCAGAAGCCAAAGCGCCATTAACATCCACTAGAGGGCCTATGTTATCTTTTACCGACTTACGATTATTAACGTATTCAAAAAACTTTTTTGGATTATGTTTACTATCCGCAGCTATAAGTATCTCTAAATTACGCTTGGCATTCCTAACTGATCTTTTAACCTGACGTCTAAGCTCGATATATCTATTAAAGTTAGCTGACGTGCCATTGCGCTTACTAAGTCTATACGCTCTATTACGCTCTATTATAAACTCTCCTATTTCCCTAGTCCACCATTTCGGCCTACCACGATTTCTAGCGCGCTTGGGCCTACGAGGAATAAACTCCCTTTCAATATTCCTAAAACTTTCTTTAAACGCCACCCAACGCAAATTTGTGTCATTGCCCATAAATAAGTTATCCCAGTCCACTACTCTCATCCTATCAGCGAAACTATCAAAATTAGCCCTACGAAATTCAGGAACTTCTATTACGTTACAATCCGGAGTGTTTTCTATCAATAACTTAAACCTAAGAATTTGATGATCACTACATCCTAAACTCTCGCCTAATTCTAAACCTTCGACTATATTCTCGCCGTTCGTCATCACCAAATCTAAAATATTGTCACCGCGCGTTGGTTCGGTAACTATCTGTCGTAAAAAGTTATCGTCCATAAACTCAACCAATCTCAACCCCTCCTCATTACCAGTAAAATTCTCGTAATTAACATTAGGGCAGTTAAAGTCTCCGACAATTATACTATTCCGATTGTCAATAAAATTACCAAGAAGTGATTAAAATACAATATCTGTATCGAGGGGTTGAACGGGTGGTCTATAAACAACAACAAAATTAAAACTAATACTACGCGCCCTAACTTCAACACATATCGCATTAATTGCTGCCGGAAAATCTAACTTAACCTCGAGAACCCTAAGGGAATTACGAATGTACAGCAAAACGCCTCCGCCAAACCTATGTAACCTATCATTAGTAAAGAGTTTAAAACCCGGTATATCAAGTTCCCCCAACAAGTCCCGAGTCACGGTATTCAACCAAGTTTCAGTGATAGCAACTACTGTATATCATAGTTACCGGAATAAATTATCGCCTTAAATTCATTTAATTTATTTCTAATACTACGCGCGTTACAATAAAAGACGTTTAAGTTATTTTTTACAACGGGCTGGCGTTTTAAACTATTTAACTCGTCGGGCCCGCGTTTCCCGGACCCACAACGTTTAAAGAAGGCTTCGACCTATACAGCTTTCGCACGTTTTCGTCTGTTAACCTACCTAGCCTAGCATTACCTATTTCATTAAAATGCACCCCCATCTTTTATAAAAAGGCTAGGATCACTGAATTCGGACCACAGCTTTACGAAGGGTACATTTTTCTCAGCACAAATCTCTTCTAATTTGTTATTCAAAAATATTGTTTTTGACGTAATTCTAAGACCCAACCCGTCCTAGGGGTAATAACTAGAACTAAAGACCTATCTGACCTAGCCTTCAGGGACCTAATTAACCCCTATATCTCTCCAAAAGGTCAGGCACTCTCGTATCGGGCCTATACGAGTCGTTGCCTCCTACCATCGTCACCAACATTGAGTGACGGGAGGCAACGTCGATCCTATCCACTTCGTCTCTAACTCTGTCAACACTGGCCCCTGGGAGACAGACCCTCCTCCTCTTGGTTGGATTCCGTTTAACGAACTCTTTGTCCATGTGGCGCACTAAAGAGTCCCCAATTAAAATAGTTTCCCCCTCATTCACGTCCCTTTCCTTTCCAAATGGGCGAAAGGGTTCGAAACCACGATAGGGGGGGGGGATTCCTATCACCTAACGTACGCGACCTAGCTCCACCCTTAACCTCTCTAAATCCCTCGCTATCTACTACTCTCGGACTAACCTTAACCTCTTCTTCAACTCTATCTAACCTTCCCGACAAGCTACCTAAACTAGAAACTAGGTTACGCACCTCACCCTTCAAATTACTAACGTCTTCAACGTTAGTATTGGTTCGGCTTCCGTCAACCGTAGCCCTACCCCTGCCCTCATCAAGCGTTGCAAGTCCTTCCGCTACCTCACGTACACTGCGTTTTATGTCAACTAATTCCTCCATGAACTCGCAAAAGAAACAAACTGATCTATCGGTAATCGCCATTGGACCGCCGTTATAATCCTTAAATTCCGAATACCACCGGTTTAGCCTACACCTAACACACGACGATTTCTGCGACGGCATCGCGCAGTTAAAAATTAGTTTAAACCGTCACAGGTTTAAGTTAAATTAAGCCGGCACGCTATGAAAACTTCTAAATCGCTAAAAACCACTAATATTCAATTACTTAACTACAGGGCGTCCCAAAAAAATGTATACACACTTTAACAGCTGATAGCAAAATTGATGTTTCTTTCTTTCCACGTTAAACCCATTAGAATTAATAATGGCAGTCAGACTAAGCTTTGAACAAAGGAAATTCATTCTAAAATGCTACTGGAAGTGTGAAAACGCAGTTGAAGTGCAAAGACAGTTTAGGAGGGAGTTTCAAACAGATCCACCAACGCGACTTACATCACTCGAATTAGAGATAAGTTTGAAGCCGATGGAACTGTTCAGAATGTCCACAAGAAGCGTTCCGGAAGACCACGGACATCGACAAGCCCCACAAAGCAAGAAAGAGTACTGGAAACGTATCACCAAAGTCCAAGAAAATCTGTGCGGCAAGCGAGTCGTGAGGTAGGAATTTCAGAATCGTCTGTCCAACGCATTTTGAAGCGCTGTCAATGGAAAAGTTACATTCCAAGATTAGTCCATGCTATTAATGAAGATGATCCGGACCGAAGAGTGGAGTATTGCGAGTGGTACTTGGCACGATGTGGATGTGGATTGGACGAAGGGGTTTCGTAGAATACCTTCCGCGTTCACCAGACCTCACACCACTAGACTTTTTTATGGGGATACTTAAAAGACAAAGTCTACGCTATAAAACCTGCAACAGTCGCTGAATTGAGAGCAGCCATTGAACGAGAATGCACACAAATACCAAACGAAATGTTTCGTGATGTTTGCGATTCCATTGCTTCGCGTTATCAGCAGTGCCTGGACCAGAACGGACGTCAGTTTGAAAACAGGCGTTGACAAAACAATTAAATAATGTCTGTAGATTCTATTTACATTTTGAAAATGAAATGATTTTAATAAACACTGCCTTTATAAGTATTTAAAGTGTGTATACATTTTTTTGGGACGCCCTGTATAACAACGTAAATTTAAACGCAAGTATATAAAATTCAAAACTATCCAAAAGCAAAATTCTCAGCAATATACAAAAGTAGATGCAATATCAGAGAGCTCAGGAAATGCGTCCGTTCAGTACAGAGTCTGGCTGACGAATCAAGTCTGGCTGACGAATCAAGTCTGGCTGACGAATCAAGTCTGGCTGACGAATCAAGTCTGGCTGACGAATCAAGTCTGGCTGACGAATGCAGTGTACTTGGAAGATGAGGACACTCATTCACCCCAACTGACTGTGGATACCCTTTGGATACCTTAATCCTTGATTGTTTGTATATATATATACACATATATATATATATATTATATATATATAGATATATATGTGTGTGTGTGTGTGTTGTTAACGATATGTTTATTTATTACTATATTTGTTTCAATTAGGGTTTCATTTTCTCCTTTGCGTGCGTGCGTGTGTACAATCCTAAGCTCTGACCACTGTGAGCTCGGTGATGTGACTCCTTCTACTACCTGGGCATATCTCTACCACGGCGTGCTCAGTTAACCTCTGCAAACCCTGGAGCTCAGACGTGTATTTTCTCACGTAGACGAAAAAATAGTGATGGCTACATTTGATATCGCGTGTTCGACGTTTATGAATTGGTATTCGGTAAAGTCGGAAGATGTGGTGAATACTGAAAGACGACCTAGCCACCCCTCCTTTGAGACTTTTAAGGCTACATTGAATCGTGCGAAGGAACAAGATGTTCAAATACTCTATGGCTATTCTGGCGAGAGTAATGCCAGGATTTCGGGCACAAACGATGTAATGGAGTACGTTGTAGGGCTAAACTGCATAAAAGCTTACATATATTGTGAGGTGAAAGAAACAACGCGTGCAGAAGAGAAGCAACGGATATGGATAATGAGTCTTGTTGATGAATGGTATGACAGGCGGTATTATGTCATGCTGCATCATACCGAGTGCGCGTACCCTGCGGCTGAGAATGTGATCCTTGTCATCATGGACAAGCTAAAGTACTTTTACCACTACATTCATATATATCATGACGAGGTTCACAGTGAGGTTGTGGCTGATGGACTATGTGAGTTTTTAATAGAATTTAGAGACGAGTATCGATTGTTAAACAAAAAGGATAAATACGGTCATATGTTTCTCTCAAACAGTGCACCGGATTGTTAATGTGTGGAGAACGTCTAGGGCGCATAAAGCATTAAAACTGAAATTACCCCATGTTTCGGAAAATTGCCCGGTATAATGGCCACAAGTACTCGTATGATTCATGCTAGGAAAATCCGTACACGATTCAACAGCTTATGGTGTGACTCGCTCCCCCGTCGAGCCGATCCTCCCACCCGTGGCTCATAGTCATCTCAGAGCTTGAACCGACTGGACGTGCACTCCTCGAATACGATGGAACATCCTTTGAGAAGCATTTTCAATGCCGCGTACGATGTGTTCATGACGAAGTCATTGCGTGTGTTCAGGCGTGAAACCGGTGCCATTAACTATGTACTTGAAACGACTTGTAGACAAGCAAACTCCGTAAACGTAATGTTATTTATGTAAGTGTTGAGGAGATGAATAGAGTCTTCGTGATCCTTGAGAAGTGGGGTGAGGACCGTTATAAAATACCTGTAGGTGGAGGTACAAGAAGAGAACAGATTAGTGATGCCCCCTCATATGTCGTTGTTTGTACGTTATGTATTTATAACGATCAGCCATGTATTGTTATACGACTGATGTGAGAGAATGCATCTGATAATAACGTTCTTGTCCCTACGCGAAACCGATTCATCCTAAACAGAAAGTTTGAAATCGTCGAATTCCGCAAGCTGAAGTCTATATTAGACGTGCGTGTTACGGATATGATTTATTTTGGCACGGTTCTTCAATACGCATACATCGCTCTGCTCGACGGATTTATCGAATGTAGGAATGAACAAGGCGAGAATGGTCTAGAGCTGGATGCTTATTTAAAAGGTTTAGACTCTTCGAAATATCCCAAACTTTGGTACAAAGAACTTGAGCGGTACAGGGCAGAGCTCGCCTACACTGTTCACCCTGAAGAGTGGTATCTCTATATAATGAGTAGCTGTCGTTACGACTTGGATGATTATTTTAATTACCGCTATGCACTGTGAAGAAGAGTTCACGATTGAAAAGCTCGGGTCGGTAAGAAGAAAACCTCGATTGTAAAGGAGTGTTTATAAACTTGTATTTAATCATGATGTGGTTGCTAACGATACCCTCTTTGTGCATGCTTTTGATTGTATTCTATCCGTGTTTAAAGATAACTTGCCAACCGAATGTAAAGTGGGCACAAAAATAGTATTGAACGATATGAAGGCCATTTACATCGAGTATAGGCGCCCGCACACCTTGAGCGGTGAAATAATGTTAAATCGCTTTTACTGCGTAGTGCAAAGGAATAATGATGTGACTGTAGACTGGATTACGTGCGAGTACAGTGTTTTAGTTAAGCGCAGTAGAACGAATATATTTTGATGTATATTTATTTTAAATATTTTTTATTATTTAATATAATTGTGTGTGTATATATAATATATATATATGTATATATATACATATATATATGTTAACCCCCCCCTTTTATGGCCCTGAGTCGGTTCGGATTCGACGGGGGGTTCTGGTTAGGGAGGCAAGCAACAGATATTTTTTCTATATACTTTTCTTCTATAACTTTCTAATTCTTTCTCTGATACTTTATAACTTATCGACTTTACTAAGTTCCTCTGACGATAGCCCAACTCGAGGGGGAAAATAAAAAGTTTCTCTTACTGTAAATTTACTTCTTAAAAATTTACAGTTATTGCTCTGAATTTACAGGGGTAGAGGTTCGACCTCTTTCGACCATAGCTCAGGCCGGAATCTAAAAATATTAAGGAGGCAAGGGGCCTCTGCCCCCCCTCCCCGCAGCGAGGCTGCTAACCAGGGGAGTCTCTTAGCAGTGACCAAAGCAGAGTCTCGTAATGAAGTGTCCTTCATTTTACAAATACATGTATAAAATATGCCTGAATGTTGGGGTATGGCAGTTGGAGGTTAAGTTTCCCCCCTTTTAAACACGATCAGGTGTTTGAAAGATTCCAATAAAGATTTTAAAAAAAAATAAATAAAAATAAAAACTAATCTTTTTTTTTTTTGCCACGTCTTCATTTCTGAAGGCGATTTCATTTCATAGTCGTACACAGTACAATTGAAGTACATGACTGAGTACATTTTTGTTTGGGTTTATTACAATTATGATTTCGATTATGGATTACTTCCCATACAGTTCTATTAAAGTACATTCTTACATTATATATAAAGTCATTACATTCAATTATAGTTTCATTGAAGTACATTACGTCGTTACCATTCTTACAGTGTTTTTATATATATATATATGGTTAGATTATATGGTTAGATTATATGGTCAGATTATATGGTCAGATTATATGGTCAGATTATATATGGTTATTATATATATGGTTATTAGTACAACACAAGTACATGAGACATGACAAGATAATTTATATACAACATAATATGTTATATTACATTATATGTTATAAATTTGGATCAGAGCGAAAGATGTTGTTTATCTTAGAAACGTTCGGTTCCTGATTCGCGAATTTGAGCATTTAACTACTGTAAGCCTAATGAATGCCTTGTGAGGGTTGAACGCACTAAAAAAAAAATAATAAAAAAAAAATGTGGACGTATTTTACATGTACATAATCCAATAGGTTGTGTGCGTAATATAGAGACGCGTAAAATATGGACTGATAGGTTGATAGGTATCAGTAGACAATAGGTAGGAAACAACATAACTAATGATGTATAGAGAATGGTTTCTTTTTCTTTTTATTATTATTATTATTATTATTATTATTAAGGAATTTACCATACATTCAATACGGAAGATGTCCAAATACTAAACACGTGATTCAGTGTTCAAGGTATGGAAAACGTGAAGAGAATTAAGTTACTTCATGACGTCAAGTTATTGAATTTGTACGTATAATACAAATCATTATTAGGAAGATTTACAAGAACGAATTAGAGACAAGAGTAGGTATTAATGACTAAGAAGTACAACTGCGGGTTCCAATCCTGTTATATGCAATGTGTATGCATAATCTAGGGACGAGGGTAAGATGCAAGACAATCATAATTAATTAATAACTTCTATAACAAATGAAAATGGATACGACTAAACCATAGGTATGGTAGATCGTAGGGTTTTGACACGATCAAAAATAGGAAGCCACAAGTAAAATTATTATCCAAACTCGCGTTAAGCGATTTTGGTTCTTATGTAAAAATGAATATCGATTATTCATTTCATTTTTACACTGCTCTCCCCTTTTTTTAAAAAAAAAAACGATATTTATACAATAATCTAATAGGGTACCATTAATACAATACAAATGAGAAAATAACATCCTAACTACTTCAAGTTAGATGACGAATTTTTTTCTTTACATTACAAATTTTTATACAGAACAAGTGTTATTATATAATATAAAAAATTCAAAGATTAATACTTCAATTTTAGACAAACAATTACGCTAGACAAAGAATGATATTGTTAAATTTTTTACAAAATTTTTTTTTTTCTGTGGGAAAAAATTATGTACATAATGAATAGTAGGTAAAAGGAAAAAAATATAAATTTTTTCCAAAGTTACCCTGATCGTGCAGTCTATAACTAATTTTATTGACTATTGTAGGTAAAAAATCGAATTACGTAATGGATGATGTATAGACCTGTGGTCTAGTGTGTATTTGTGTGTATTAGATACAAAGTGTGTATCATAACTTTGAGGGACAGATTAGCGGAGAGGATTCTTAAATTAACTGAATAAATGCCTGAGCAAAAATTTATATATAGTAAGCAAAAAGGCTTAGGACTATATAAATAGCAGAGTTAGCACCTACACGCTATGAAATAGTTTGTGATATCGAATGATTTTAGAACAAGGTTTGTATATATAGTATATATAGTGTGCATACATGCGTGTGTATGTTTAGAGATTTGGAAGGTTTTTGAATTAACAAAGTTTAAAAATAATGTATAATAATTTAAGATGGGTTTTAGGGTTATAAAATCTTTTGAGTCAATTATTGTTGTTGTTATTATTATTATTATCATAAAATCCTTTAACTTCAAGGTAGTATTTAAGTATTTAATTAAATCAGTTACACGTATTAAGGTAATAAAAAGAAATGTACTTAGAGGACTTACAATTGATGAAAGTAAATCTCACGGTTTAAAAATTGAATTTTTGAAGATGGAATTAAATTCGACTAGTAACATTCCTAGCTATATATGAACTATATAACCATTAACATTAACCAGAAGTAACGGTACGATAATTGAATTAAGAAAATTAAGAATACAAATTAAAAATATAAATCAATTTATGCATTTTAATGAGCTAAACATAATTTTATAATATTCTTAAAAATAAAAGTAAATCGAACCTTAGATGAGTTTCGGCCAAGAATAAAAAGTGTTATTGAAATGGAAGGAAAGCATTTCGAACAAGATAAATTAGGTACATGATCGATTAATTATTACACTATTTCTGTCATCATATAATCGCAATAATTATAAAACTCGTTACCAACATTTGTAAAAACGGGTTTGGTTGCCAACAATAAAATATGTCATTTTACCTATATATATTTATACGCAACAATGGCATGAAAAAGAAAAGACAAATCGGTCCATTTCCCTCTTACAACAAAACAAAGAAAGGTTAACTAAAGACGCAACCCGGTCAATTCAGGTTGAATTAAATTCTCTTTACAACACAAAAAAGGTTGAATTAAATTCTTAAATTACATTTTCTTAAATTAAATTCTCTTAACTTACAAAGAAAAAGTTGAATTCAATTGACTGCATTGAAATGACTTGGGACTTAAAAACTGACTGCTTCAAAACTAACTGCTTCAAAACTAACTGCTTCAAAACTAACTGCTTCAAAACTAACTGCTTCAAAACTAACTGCTTCAAAACTAACTGCTTCAAAACTAACTGCTTCAAAACTAACTGCTTCAAAACTAACTGCTTCAAAACTGGCTTCTTCAAAACTGGCTTCTTCAAAACTGGGGCGGTTGTCCCTCTTGGATGCAACCTATTGACTTGACCTCTTATCAAGTATTTCTATAAATCTCTGGGGCGGTTGTCCCTTTTGGCGCAACCTTCTGACTTGACCTCTTATCAAGTATTTCTATAAATCTCTGGGGCGGTTGTCCCTTTTGGCGCAACCTTCTGACTTGACCTCTTATCAAGTATTTCTATAAATCTCTGGGGCGGTTGTCCCTTTTGGCGCAACCTTCTGACTTGACCTCTTATCAAGTATTTCTATAAATCTCTGGGGCGGTTGTCCCTTTTGGCGCAACCTTCTGACTTGACCTCTTATCAAGTATTTCTATAAATCTCTGGGGCGGTTGTCACTTTTGGCGCAACTTTCTGACTTGACCTCTTATCAAGTATTTCTATAAATCTCTGGGGGCGGTTGTCCATCTTGGCGCAACCTTCTGACTTGACCTCTTGTCAAGTATTTCTATAAATCTCTGGGGCGGTTGTCCATCTTGGCGCAACCTTCTGACTTCAAAACTTATTTGCAACTTATTTGCAACGAAAACTGACTTGCAACTTATTTGCAACGAAAACTGACTTGCAACTTATTTGCAACGAAAACTGACTTGCAACTTATTTGCAACGAAAACTGACTTGCAACTTATTTGCAACGAAAACTGACTTGCAACTTATTTGCAACGAAAACTGACTTCAAAACTGACTTGCAACTTTTTGCAACTAAAACTGACTTCAAAACTGACTTGCAACTTCTTTGCAACTAAAACTGACTTCAAAACTGACTTGCAACTTCTTTGCAACTAAAACTGACTTGCAACTTCTTTGCAACTAAAACTGACTTGCAACTTCTTTGCAACTAAAACTGACTTCAAAACTGACTTGCAACTTCTTTGCAACTAAAACTGACTTCAAAACTGACTTGCAGCTTCTTTGCAACTAAAACTGACTTCAAATATCTCTCTAAATCTATAAACTCTCTATAAACACTCTCTCTCTTAATTTGCAAGTCAATTCAATTCAGTAATTGAAAAAATTTGCAAACAAAAATATAAAATGTAAACAACATTTCACTCTAGTGTGCACGAAGGTACGATACTATTATGTTTGATACATAAAATAAAATTATACTATACTGAATATAACAGGGAAAATAACTCTCTGAAATTAAATCTTGAAATTAACTCTCTTTTGAAATTAACTCTCTTTTGAAATTAACTCTCTTTTGAAATTAACTCTCTTTTGAAATTAACTCTCTTTTGAAATTAACTCTCTTTTGAAATTAACTCTCTTTTGAAATTAACTCTCTTTTGAAATTAACTCTCTTTTGAAATTAACTCTCTGTTACAATTAACTCTCTGTTACAATTAACTCTCTGTTACAATTAACTCTCTGTTACAATTAGCTCTCTGTTACAATTAGCTCTCTGTTACACTAAGAAAAATGTATCACTAGTGTCTGAAGTGTTCACTGTGTTTCTTGTAAATTCTGACTTAATACTCATTATTAACTGTTAATAATACTGACTTTTCAAGTGTTTATAAATTACTTAAGAAAACAAAATGTACTTAACAAAATTTTCTATGGGGAAATCCTTAGAGACGTGTCCTGAAGACGTGTCTTGCTGGCCACTTGTTCCTGGATGAAAACTAGGCGTAGAGAACTTGGAGTCGTGACACACCGGTCAAGGGTGGATGTTACGAACTAGAAGTCGTGACACGCCGGTCAAATGGTTTTATCCTGATAAATCTTCTTTTATAAATCTTCTTTTATAAATCTTCTTTTATAAATCTTCTTTTATAAATCTTCTTTTATAAATCTTCTTCTTATCCTGGTAAAGGGTCGCCAGTCTGTTAACCCCCCCTTTTATGGCCCTGAGTCGGTTCGGATTCGACGGGGGGTTCTGGTTAGGGAGGCAAGCAACGGATATTTCTTCTATATACTTTTCTTCTATAACTTTCTAATTCTTTCTCTGATACTTTATAACTTATCGACTTTACTAAGTTCCTCTGACGATAGCCCAACTCGAGGGGGAAAATAAAAAGTTTCTCTTACTGTAAATTTACTTCTTAAAAATTTACAGTTATTGCTCTGAATTTACAGGGGTAGAGGTTCGACCTCTTTCGACCATAGCTCAGGCCGGAATCTAAAAATATTAAGGAGGCAAGGGGCCTCTGCCCCCCCTCCCCGCAGCGAGGCTGCTAACCAGGGGAGTCTCTTAGCAGTGACCAAAGCAGAGTCTCGTAATGAAGTGTCCTTCATTTTACAAATACATGTAAAATATGCCTGAATGTTGGGGGATGGCAGTTGGAGGTTAAGTTTCCCCCCTTTTAAACACGATCAGGTGTTTGAAAGATTCCAATAAAGATTTTAAAAAAATAAATAAAAATAAAAACTAATCTTATTTTTTTTTGCCACGTCTTCATTTCTGAAGGCGATTTCATTTCATAGTCGTACACAGTACAATTGAAGTACATGACTGAGTACATTTTTGTTTAGGTTTATTACAATTATGATTTCGATTATGGATTACTTCCATACAGTTCTATTAAAGTACATTCTTACATTATATATAAAGTCATTACATTCAATTATAGTTTCATTGAAGTACATTACGTCGTTACCATTCTTACAGTGTTTTATATATATATATATGGTTAGATTATATGGTTAGATTATATGGTCAGATTATATGGTCAGATTATATGGTCAGATTATATGGTCAGATTATATATGGTTATTATATATATGTTATTAGTACAACACAAGTACATGAGCATGACAAGATAATTTATATACAACATAAATGTTATATTACATTATATGTTATAAATTTGGATCAGAGCGAAAGATGTTGTTTATCTTAGAAACGTTCGGTTCTGCTGATTCGCGAATTTGAGCATTTAACTACTGTAAGCCTAATGAATGCCTTGTGAGGGTTGAACGCACTAAAAAAAAAATAATAATAAAAAAAAATATGTGGACGTATTTTACATGTACATAATCCAATAGGTTGTGTGCGTAATATAGAGACGCGTAAAATATGGACTGATAGGTTGATAGGTATCAGTAGACAATAGGTAGGAAACAACATAACTAATGATGTATAAAGAATGGTTTTTTTTCTTTTATTATTATTATTATTATTATTATTATTAAGGAATTTACCATACATTCAATACGGAAGATGTCCAAATACTAAACACGTGATTCAGTGTTCAAGGTATGGAAAACGTGAAGAGAATTAAGTTACTTCATGACGTCATAGTTATTGAATTTGTACGTATAATACAAATCATTATTAGGAAGATTTACAAGAACGAATTAGAGACAAGAGTAGGTATTAATGACTAAGAAGTACAACTGCGGGTTCCAATCCTGTTATATGCAATGTGTATGCATAATCTAGGGAGGGTAAGATGCAAGACAATCATAATTAATTAATAACTTCTATAACAAATGAAAATGGATACGACTAAACCATAGGTATGGTAGATCGTAGGGTTTTGACACGATCAAAAATAGGAAGCCACAAGTAAAATTATTATCCAAACTCGCGTTAAGCGATTTTGGTTCTTATGTAAAAATGAATATTGATTATTCATTTCATTTTACATTGCTCTCCCTTTTTTTAAAAAAAAAAACGATATTTATACAGTGCCCGCGAAAAGTATCCGATCACCCTTGAAATTTGTATTTTTTACATAAAAAACAATGTTTAAATGTATACTAACCTTATATTAGTATTTTGTCATCTGTCCTTTGGTTTGGATGACTTGTTCTAGACGTTTTGGCATGGATTTAATCAAGTTTTGACAAACTTCCACTGATATTTCCTTGCACCTATTTTTGATGGCCTCTTGTAATTTTTCGACTGAGCCAGTGTCGTGGCATTCAACCTTATTTTTATATTAGCCACAGATTTTCTATCGGATTGAGATCTGGACTATTACCAGGCCAATCCAAAATATCAAATTTATTGTCAGTAATCCATTTTGTCACTATTTTGGCCCTGTGACATGGTGCACCATCATGCATGTATGTTTTTGTCCTTTGGATTGCCATTGCCATTAGAAAGTTTATCCTGTAGCATTGCTAAATACCGTGCACCATTCATAGTTGTGTTCTTCGGAAGAAAATATAAGTTTCCACGCCCATAGTAACCGAAACAACCCCAAACCATCACACTTGGAGGGTGTTTCATTGTCTTTAGGGTGTATTTAGGGTCCATCCTATTTGAGCCAATAGGCCGGCGAACCTTTTTTGGACAACTCTGAATGTCAAAAATGTCGACTCATCGCTAAATAAAACCTTCTTCCAGTCATCAACAGTCCAATGAATGTATTTTTTACAAAATGCGACACGTTTTTTACGCATTTTTTCATTAATGAACGGTTTCTTAGCAGCATGGCGAGATGGTAATCCGAGTTCTTTTTGGAGCCGCTCCTGGATAGTTCGTTCAGAAACACCAGATAACAAATTATTCATATTAAATTTTATTTCTTTCGCAGTTATTGTTGGGTTTTTCAATACTAAACGTTTCATAAGTTTGTCTGTTCGCGAATTTGTTTTTCTCGGTTTGCCAGATCGTTTTTTAGGGACTGGCGTGGTTAGGCCACCATTGTTCTTAGCCCGTGAAACCCATAAATTAACGGTACTTTGGGATATGTTTAATTCCTTAGCTATCTGTCTCTGTGATTTCCACATGCATGCAAAAGCAACAATAGCACCTCGACAATCACTCTTAAGTTGTTTTTTAGCACACATTATATATAAATTTTATTTACACCACTTTCTGTAAAAAAAAAAAAATATCAAGAAATTTACACAAACAGTGAAATCTGACAAATTTGAGGACACAGGCACCCGCAACGAAGGCTACCAGAACACTAATTTGAGAATGCGTTGGATAGCTCTCATATCAGCGAGCAACCTCAAAGTTACCAGATGTCGCTAGAACAAATAGAAAGTGAATTACGTGTCTCTGAATATTAAGGGAAAATATTGTATTTTCTTGAGTGATCGGATACTTTTCGCGGGCACTGTACAATAACACTGGGGAACAAATTTCAACTTTTTGTCTATTGAATTAGATTTGACAGTTAGTTCTAGGTAATTTGGGTGCACTGAGCACGAATTTTTACTCGGTTTTGCTCTATCAGGTCCTGATTTTGCTCAACACCCCTCCTCTCGTCGTATTCATAAAGAGGTTTTTTTCTCAATACTCGCTAAGTCTTTTTGCAGTTACACATTATGCAACTAGGTTTTTATCTAGGTATTTGTACCTATTGTTATGGTATTGTTGTATTATGTATATTTTTATATGTAACACCCTAAAAATATTTTTAATTTTGTCATTTTTAACCCATTTTAATATTAGTAAATTAAGCTAAAAATATCATAGAATTCTAAAATTTTCTCGAGCGTTCCTGTTCTCTGTAGAGCATTCTAGAGGGACAACTAAAATATATAAAAGCGACTCGTTCCAGAGTTAATCAGTCAATTCAATCAGTAGTCAGTCAGTCAGTCAGTTGTTGAGTTAGTTAATTAAGTTTGGGCATTAACATAATTTTGAATTGGCATATGATTTAGTGAGTAATTTGTCATCGTGATTTAATATAGTTGATTTAATTAGACGTAATTTATATTGTACCTACTCATCCGTGTTTCTAGTTTAATTTCATAGATTGTAAGTACCTATTTCATAATAAGTACCTATTTAAACTAATTTTTGTGTTTATATTTCAGATTTTCTTAAATTTATATGAATTAAGGGCTTAAATACCTTTACAAATTGGCAGAACAATCAAGCAATATGTCATCAAGCACTAGAAAGTTCAAATGCAAAAAACAACCCTGATTCCTTCTGTTATATATGTGAAATTTTACACTTCCACATCAACGAGCAAATATAACTGACTTCGTAAAAAGAGCTTACTTAGCTTATTTTGGCATAAAACTGGGGGACCAAGATAAATCGTGGGCTCCACATAAAGCCTGCACTATATGCATTGAAAGACTGCGACATTGGACGAAGGGTTCGGATTCAAAAATACCTTTTGGAGTTCCGATGGTAAGTTTATGATTTCATAAAACTACGTAATTTAATCACTAGTATACTGTAACTTACCTAAATGTAATTGTAACTTAGGTACATAAACAAAAATTTACAGAAAATGTTTATAAGAATCTCAAATATTGCATAAGGTTGAAACACATAGAAATGTTAAATGTTTGGGTGATAACTTTTGATAAAATTCATAAAAACAAGTCTCTCGTCGCTTTTGTTAATGCTTTACAATTTTTTTTCCATATCAGGTGTGGCGAGAGCCTACTAACCACGAGACCGATTGCTACCTTTGCTTTGTCAAGACTTCGGGCTTCACTAAGAAAAATAAACATTGTATCGAGTACCCAAATTTCGACACCTCGATACGACCTGTGCTACATCAAATGAGATCCCATTCCAAAATTTAAGGGTCTGCCAACTCAAGAATTAGTTGAAGATGTTCCTGAAATATTGTTATGCACTTTGAGGAGTCAGACCGATTTGACCCAGCGTATTTGAAAGTCAAAAACGATCCGCAAAAGTTTAACCAGGCCGAGTTGAATGATCTTGTAAGGGATCTAAATTTGCCAAAAAAGGCCTGCGGAATTTTAGCTTCAAGACTTAAAGAGAAAAACTTGCTTACTTCAAACACATACATTTCATTTTACAGAAAAAGAGAAGAAGAACTTGTTAAATATTTTAGAACAGAGGATAGTTTAGTATATTGCTGCGACATAGTTGGTTTGTTAAAGAAGATGGGGGTTGAGTCTTACGATGCAAATGATTGGCGCTTGTTTTAGACAGTTCGAAAAGAAGTCTTAAGTGTGTGTTGTTGCATAATGGCAATCTATACGGCTCGATACCGATTGGGCACTCAACAAAATTAAAAGAAAAGTATGAACATATAGAAAAGGTTTTAAATCTTATCAAATATAGGGAGCACGAGTGTGATCATATGTGTTGACTTAAAAATGGTTAATTTTCTGCTAGGACAACAAGGAGGGTATACTAAATATCCCTGCTTTCTTTGCTTATGGGGACAGTAGAGCCAAGGAAGAACATTATTCAAACAAATCTGGCCAGCACGAACATCACTTACTGTCGGAGAAAAAAACGTAATTAATCCACCTTTAGTGAGCAGAGATAAAATCATATTTCCTCCTCTGCATATAAAACTAGGCCTCATTAAACAATATGTAAAAGCTTTAGATACGAAACGGCGAGTGTTTCAAATACATAACTTCAAAATTTCCAAGTTTAAGTTATGAAAAAATCAAGGCGGGAATTTTCGACGGTCCACAAATAAGAACAATGATTAAAGACAGCAATTTTCCTAATGTCATGAATGAACGCGAAAAAAATGGCTGGTTCTCATTCGTGGACTTGATAGAAAACATTTAGGCAATTATAGGGCAGATAAACTACGAAGAAATCGTAAAAAACTTTTAAGGGACTAAAGAGTTAGGTTGCAATATGAGCATAAAAATGCATTTTTTGAATAGCCATCTTGACCAATTTCCAAGTAATTTAGGTGATGTAAGTGACGAACAAGGGGAGAGATTCCACCAAGATATAAAAATTATGGAGGAACGGTACCAAGGCCGCTGGGATTCCCACATGATGGCTGATTACTGCTGGTGCTTGAAAAGAGACCTGCCATCAACAGCAAATACGCTAGAAAGTTTAAAAAGAAAATTTTTGCCACAGTGAAAGCTTCATATCTGTTTGTTTTTTATTTAAGTCATTTATATCGTTATAATGTAATTTTACTGTAGTTTGAACTGCTTGTATTCATGAAACTTGAAAAAAAAATTTAACACATGACTTAATTTTTAGTCCTAATTTGAAAAATCTGGAAAATGGCACATAGGCTGTCGAAGAATCAGGACCTGATAGAGCCAAACCGAGTTGAAATTCGTATTCAGCGCACCCAAATTACCTAGAATCAAGTGTCAGATATCATTCAATAAAATACGTGTTGCCCAGTGTAATCTAATAGGGTACCATTAATACAATACAAATGAGAAAATAACATCCTAACTACTTCAAGTTAGATGACGAATTTTTTTCTTTACATTACAAATTTTTATACAGAACAAGTGTTATTATATAATATAAAAAATTCAAAGATTAATACTTCAATTTTAGACAAACAATTACGCTAGACAAAGAATGATATTGTTAAATTTTTTACAAAAAAATTTTTTTTCTGTGGGAAAAAATTATGTACATAATGAATAGTAGGTAAAAGGAAAAAAATATAAATTATTTTCCAAAGTTACCCTGATCGTGCAGTCTATAACTAATTTTATTGACTATTGTAGGTAAAAAATCGAATTACGTAATGGATGATGTATAGACCTGTGGTCTAGTGTGTATTTGTGTGTATTAGATACAAAGTGTGTATCATAACTTTGAGGGACAGATTAGCGGAGAGGATTCTTAAATTAACTGAATAAATGCCTGAGCAAAAATTTATATATAGTAAGCAAAAAGGCTTAGGACTATATAAATAGCAGAGTAGCACCTACACGCTATGAAATAGTTTGTGATATCGAATGATTTTAGAAAAGGTTTGTATATAGTATTATATAGTGTGCATACATGCGTGTGTATGTTTAGAGATTTGGAAGGTTTTTGAATTAACAAAGTTTAAAAATAATGTATAATAATTTAAGATGGGTTTAGGGTTATAAAATCTTTGAGTCAATTATTGTTGTTGTTATTATTATTATTATCATAAAATCCTTTAACTTCAAGGTAGTATTTAAGTATTTAATTAAATCAGTTACACGTATTAAGGTAATAAAAAGAAATGTACTTAGAGGACTTACAATTGATGAAAGTAAATCTCACGGTTAAAAATTGAATTTTTGAAGATGGAATTAAATTCGATTAGTAACATTCCTAGCTATATATGAACTATATAACCATTAACATTAACCAGAAGTAACGGTACGATAATTGAATTAAGAAAATTAAGAATACAAATTAAAAATATAAATCAATTTATGCATTTTAATGAGCTAAACATAATTTTATAATATTCTTAAAATAAAAGTAAATCGAACCTTAGATGAGTTTCGGCCAAGAATAAAAAGTGTTATTGAAATGGAAGGAAAGCATTTCGAACAAGATAAATTAGGTACATGATCGATTAATTATTACACTATTTCTGTCATCATATAATCGCAATAATTATAAAACTCGTTACCAACATTTGTAAAAACGGGTTTGGTTGCCCAACAATAAAATATGTCATTTTACCTATATATTTTTATACGCAACAATGGCATGAAAAAGAAAAGACAAATCGGTCCATTTCCCTCTTACAACAAAATCAAGAAAGGTTAACTAAAGACGCAACCCGGTCAATTCAGGTTGAATTAAATTCTCTTTACAACACAAAAAGGTTGAATAAATTCTTAAATTACATTTTCTTAAATTAAATTCTCTTAATTACAAAGAAAAAGTTGAATTCAATTGACTGCATTGAAATGACTTGGGACTTAAAAATGACTTCTTTAAAAACTAACTGCTTCAAAACTAACTGCTTCAAAACTAACTGCTTCAAAACTAACTGCTTCAAAACTAACTGCCAAAATAACTGCTTCAAAAACTAACTGCTTCAAAACTAACTGCTTCAAAAACTAACTGCTTCAAAAACTAACTGCTTCAAAACTAACTGCTTCAAAACTGGCTTCTTCAAAACTGGCTTCTTCAAAAACTGGCTTCTTCAAAACTGGCTTCTTCAAAACTGGCTTCTTCAAAACTGGGCGGTTGTCCCTCTTGGATGCAACCTATTGACTTGACCTTATAAAGTATTTCTATAAATCTCTGGGCGGTTGTCCCTTGGCGCAAACCTTCTGACTTGACCTCTTAAGTATTTCTATAAATCTCTGGGGCGGTTGTCCCTTTGGCGCAACCTTCTGACTTGACCTCTTATCAAGTATTTCTATAAATCTCTGAGGCGGTTGTCCCTTTTGGCGCAACCTTCTGACTTGACTCTTATCAAGTATTTCTATAAATCTCTGGGGCGGTTGTCCCTTTTGGCGCAACCTTCTGACTTGACCTCTTATCAAGTATTTCTATAAATCTCTGGGGCGGTTGTCCCTTTTGGCGCAATCTTCTGACTTGACCTCTTATCAAGTATTTCTATAAATCTCTGGGGCGGTTGTCCCTTTGGCGCAACCTTCTGACTTGACCTCTTATCAAGTATTCTATAAATCTCTGGGGCGGTTGTCCCTTTTGGCGCAACCTTCTGACTTGACTCTTATCAAGTATTTCTATAAATCTCTGGGGCGGTTGTCCCTTTTGGCGCAACCTTCTGACTTGACCTCTTATCAAGTATTTCTATAAATCTCTGAGGCGGTTGTCCCTTTTGGCGCAACCTTCTGACTTGACCTCTTATCAAGTATTTCTATAAATCTCGGGGCGGTTGTCCCTTTTGGCGCAACCTTCTGACTTGACCTCTTATCAAGTATTTCTATAAATCTCTGGGGCGGTTGTCCCTTTTGGCGCAATCTTCTGACTTGACTCTTATCAAGTATTTCTATAAATCTCTGGGGCGGTTGTCCCTTTTGGCGCAACCTTCTGACTTGACCTCTTATCAAGTATTTCTATAAATCTCTGGGGCGGTTGTCCCTTTTGGCGCAACCTTCTGACTTGACTTATCAAGTATTTCTATAAATCTCTGGGGGCGGTTGTCCATCTTGGCGCAACCTTCTGACTTGACCTCTTGTCAAGTATTTCTATAAATCTCTGGGGCGGTTGTCCATCTTGGCGCAACCTTCTGACTTGACCTCTTGTCAAGTATTTCTATAAATCTCTGGGGCGGTTGTCCATCTTGGCGCAACCTTCTGACTTCAAAACTTATTTGCAACTTATTTGCAACGAAAACTGACTTGCAACTTATTTGCAACGAAAACTGACTTGCAACTTATTTGCAACGAAAACTGACTTGCAACTTATTTGCAACGAAAACTGACTTGCAACTATTTGCAACAAACTGACTTGCAACTTATTTGCAACGAAAACTGACTTCAAAACTGACTTGCAACTTTTTTGCAACTAAACTGACTTCAAAACTGACTTGCACTTCTTTGCAACTAAAACTGACTTCAAACTGACTTGCACTTCTTTGCAACTAAAACTGACTTGCAACTTCTTTGCAACTAAAACTGACTTGCAACTTATTTGCAACGAAAACTGACTTGCAACTTATTTGCAACGAAAACTGACTTGCAACCTATTTGCAACGAAAACTGACTTGCAACTTATTTGCAACGAAAACTGACTTCAAAACTGACTTGCAACTTTTTTGCAACTAAAACTGACTTCAAAACTGACTTGCAACTTCTTTGCAACTAAAACTGACTTCAAAACTGACTTGCAACTTCTTTGCAACTAAAACTGACTTGCAACTTCTTTGCAACTAAAACTGACTTGCAACTTCTTTGCAACTAAAACTGACTTCAAAACTTCTTTGCAACTTCTTTGCAACTAAAACTGACTTGCAACTTCTTTGCAACTAAAACTGACTTCAAAACTGACTTGCAACTTCTTTGCAACTAAAACTGACTTGCAACTTCTTTGCAACTAAAACTGACTTGCAACTTCTTTGCAACTAAAACTGACTTCAAAACTGACTTGCAACTTCTTTGCAACTAAAACTGACTTCAAAACTTCTTTGCAACTTCTTTGCAACTAAAACTGACTTGCAACTTCTTTGCAACTAAAACTGACTTCAAAACTTCTTTGCAACTTCTTTGCAACTAAAACTTACTTGCAACTTCTTTGCAACTAAAACTGACTTCAAAACTGACTTGCAACTTCTTTGCAACTAAAACTGACTTCAAAACTGACTTGCAACTTCTTTGCAACTAAAACTGACTTCAAAACTGACTTGCAGCTTCTTTGCAACTAAAACTGACTTCAAATATCTCTCTAAATCTATAAACTCTCTATAAACACTCTCTCTCTTAATTTGCAAGTCAATTCAATTCAGTAATTGAAAAAATTTGCAAACAAAAATATAAAATGTAAACAACATTTCACTCTAGTGTGCACGAAGGTACGATACTATTATGTTTGATACATAAAATAAAATTATTCTATACTGAATATAACAGGGAAAATAACTGAAATTAACTCTTGAAATTAACTCTCTTTTGAAATTAACTCTCTTTTGAAATTAACTCTCTTTTGAAATTAACTCTCTGTTACAATTAACTCTCTGTTACAATTAACTCTCTGTTACAATTAACTCTCTGTTACAATTAGCTCTCTGTTACAATTAGCTCTCTGTTACAATTAGCTCTCTGTTACACTAAGAAAAATGTATCACTAGTGTCTGAAGTGTTCACTGTGTTTCTTGTAAATTCTGACTTAATACTCATTATTAACTGTTAATAATACTGACTTTTCAAGTGTTTATAAATTACTTAAGAAAACAAAATGTACTTAACAAAATTTTCTATGGGGAAATCCTTAGAGGACGTGTCCTGAAGACGTGTCTTGCTGGCCACTTGTTCCTGGATGAAAACTAGGCGTAGAGAACTTGGAGTCGTGACACACCGGTCAAGGGTGGATGTTACGAACTAGAAGTCGTGACACGCCGGTCAAATGGTTTTATCCTGATAAATCTTCTTTTATAAATCTTCTTTTATAAATCTTCTTTTATAAAAATCTCTTCTTATCCTGGTAAAGGGTCGCCAGTCTGTTAACCCCCCTTTTATGGCCTGAGTCGGTTCGGATTCGACGGGGGGTTCTGGTTAGGGAGGCAAGCAACGGATATTTCTTCTATATACTTTTCTTCTATAACTTTCTAATTCTTTCTCTGATACTTTATAACTTATCGACTTTACTAAGTTCCTCTGACGATAGCCCAACTCGAGGGGGAAAATAAAAAGTTTCTCTTACTGTAAATTTACTTCTTAAAAATTTACAGTTATTGCTCTGAATTTACAGGGGTAGAGGTTCGACCTCTTTCGACCATAGCTCAGGCCGGAATCTAAAAATATTAAGGAGGCAAGGGGCCTCTGCCCCCCTCCCCGCAGCGAGGCTGCTAACCAGGGGAGTCTCTTAGCAGTGACCAAAGCAGAGTCTCGTAATGAAGTGTCCTTCATTTTACAAATACATGTATAAAATATGCCTGAATGTTGGGGGATGGCAGTTGGAGGTTAAGTTTCCCCCCTTTTAAACACGATCAGGTGTTTGAAAGATTCCAATAAAGATTTTAAAAAAAAAATAAATAAAAATAAAAACTAATCTTATTTTTTTTTGCCACGTCTTCATTTCTGAAGGCGATTTCATTTCATAGTCGTACACAGTACAATTGAAGTACATGACTGAGTACATTTTTGTTTGGGTTTATTACAATTATGATTTCGATTATGGATTACTTCCCATACAGTTCTATTAAAGTACATTCTTACATTATATATAAAGTCATTACATTCAATTATAGTTTCATTGAAGTACATTACGTCGTTACCATTCTTACAGTGTTTTATATATATATATGTTTAGATTATATGGTTAGATTATATGGTCAGATTATATGGTCAGATTATATGGTCAGATTATATGGTCAGATTATATGGTCAGATTATATATGGTTATTATATATATGGTTATTAGTACAACACAAGTACATGAGACATGACAAGATAATTTATATACACATAATATGTTATATTACATTATATGTTATAAATTTGGATCAGAGCGAAAGATGTTGTTTATCTTAGAAACGTTCGGTTCTGCTGATTCGCGAATTTGAGCATTTAACTACTGTAAGCCTAATGAATGCCTTGTGAGGGTTGAACGCACTAAAAAAAAAAATAATAATAAAAAAATATGTGTTTTACATGTACATAATCCAATAGGTTGTGTGCGTAATATAGAGACGCGTAAAATATGGACTGATAGGTTGATAGGTATCAGTAGACAATAGGTAGCAAACAACATAACTAATGATGTATAGAGAATGGTTTCTTTTTCTTTTATTATTATTATTATTATATTATTTATTATTATTATTATTAAGGAATTTACCATACATTCAATACGGAAGATGTCCAAATACTAAACACGTGATTCAGTGTTCAAGGTATGGAAAACGTGAAGAGAATTAAGCTACTTTATGACGTCATAGTTATTGAATTTGTACGTATAATACAAATCATTATTAGGAAGATTTACAAGAACGAATTAGAGACAAGAGTAGGTATTAATGACTAAGAAGTACAACTGCGGGTTCCAATCCTGTTATATGCAATGTGTATGCATAATCTAGGGACGAGGGTAAGATTCAAGACAATCATAATTAATTAATAACTTCTATAACAAATGAAAATGGATACGACTAAACCATAGGTATGGTAGATCGTAGGGTTTTGACACGATCAAAAATAGGAAGCCACAAGTAAAATTATTATCCCAAACTCGCGTTAAGCGATTTTGGTTCTTATGTAAAAATGAATATTGATTATTCATTTCATTTTTACATATATATCTATATATATATATATGTCCTGTACTAATATGTTGATGGTTATGCTCCATCGTCTTGTATATTATTTTTTATTTTCAATATATTTAATATTATTTTTTTATTTTCAATATATTTAATTATTTAATATAACTGTAGATATACACTACCACTTAAAAGTTTAAGTACACCCTGAAATATTCATAAATTTCAAATTTTGTTTAAAGTTTTTTTATTTATTAACTAAGTTATCATGACACAAATTCATAAGTACAAACATGGGAACTTAAATAACAACAAATCAGGACAATTTACCAAAGGCAAAGTCCAAATTTTAGATTCATCAAATTAGCCTCCTCTAGCAGCAATTACAGCAGAACAAATTCGAGGCATGCGCTCAACAAGAGAAAGAAGATAGTCTGGGGAAAGCTGCTGCCAGCACTCTTTTAAGCGATCCCAGAGCTTCTGAACACTGGATGGCTGCTTGGCTTTCACTCGTCGATCCAGTTCATCCCACACTAGCTCGATGGGGTTCATACCCTGGGACCGTGCTGGCCATTCCATAACTGTGAGCTGAAGTTGCCGTTCTTTCTGTTTCAGGTAATTTTGACACAGCTTGGAAGTGTGTTTAGGATCGTTGTCTTGCTGCATTATGAACTGTTAGCCAACTAGTCGCAGTGCAGATGGGATGGCATGGCGCTGTAGATTGCTGTGATAGCCACGTTGGTTCAGTATTCCAGTGACTTTGTGGAGATCTCCAAATAGCTCCCCTGCAAAACATCCCAAGACCATCACACTTTCTCCACCGTGTTTCACTGTTGGTACAACACACAGCTGTGTCATTCTTTCACCCGCTCTGCGCCGCACAAATACTCTGCGTTTGGATCCAAAAACTTCGAACTTTGATTCGTCAGTCCAAAGGACAAATTTCCACTGCTCAACAGTCCATTTTTGTTGTTTTTTAGCCCAGGCTATCCTTTTCTTTTTGTTCTGCAGTCTCAGCATTGGTTTCTTTGCTGCAGTTCGTCCTTTTAATCCTGCCTCTCTTAGTCTTCTCTGAACAGTTGATGTTCAAACTGTTGTACTTCTGGAATTGTTCAGATGGACTTTGATTTCAGGTGCTGTGAGGCGTCTGTTGCGCAGACTGGTGACTCGGATGTACTTGTCCTCTGAGTCTGTTGTGGTTCTTGGTCGCCCTGACCTTTTTCTGTCCTTATTTTGACCAGTTTCTTCGTACCGTTTAATGGCACAAGCAAACGCATTCACAGAAACTTAATTTTTTTGCAATTTGCCTCAGTGATTGGCCCTCATTTCTCAAAATTACAATGGACTGTCTTTTTCTGTTGTTAACTGAGCTTTGGCACCCTTTTTTGCTTTCTGAAACACATAAATATACCTTAAACTACACAGTTAGTTCCTCTGCAAGGATGTTATATGTAAAGAACTGCAGCGCATGTTAATAACTGAACACATGTATTTGCATACTCCTGAAGAAACACACTACCCTAGTAAAGACTTTTAAACTGTTTTTGGACCTTTGTGCAGAGCTAATGGCATTAATTTTAGGTTGCATGCTAGGCAAAAATTAACACATTTTGAAGGCTATTTTGAAGAAGCTTCTTTGTTACAACACACTGCATAGGGCAGATGCTGAAGCATAGAATATGAAAGCCAGGTAAACCAATTCATCTCTAGTACCTGTTAAGTTTACATTTTAAATTTATGTCATGAGCTAAGCAGCAAAACATTGGAAATTAGTAGGTGTACTTAAACTTTTGACTGGTAATATATATATTTCTCCTGTACTGTTATATTGATGGTTATACTTCATCGTTTTTTATAGTATTATTTTTTATTTTTTGATTATATATATATTCCTCGTTCGTAGTTCTTATATTATTATTAATTTTTATTACATATACTCCTCGTTTTTATAGGATTGTATATTTATTTTCTATATATTTCGTGGAATTGTTTCCAATAATTCGCCTAAATTAACAGAATGATGTAATGGTGTTTTATTTAATTCTTTTGGTTATGTATATATAAATGATATTATTATTTAATTATATGTATACCAAATGGCTGGTTAGGCCTTCTAAACAGACTGACAGATTTCTAAGCCAACTGTCAAGAATATCTGAATAGCGCAATCTGGCAGCTGAAAAGTTAACTAATATATATACACCTGCCATCTAGGTCTTCTACGTCAACTGGCTGGTTAAGCCAACTGGCGGGATAAGCCAACTGGCAGGAAGCCAACTGACAAGAATATATGCTTTAATTAAATAAATAGCGCAATCTGGGAACTCAACCATAATAATGTACACCTGAACAAGCCATTTACGCCTTCTAAGAAGCCTTCTAAACCAACTGGCGGATTAAGCCAACTGGCTGATTAGGATCTTATAAGACAGCGGGCGCTCGGATGAACTCTCATTATACGTCTGGCAGGAGCCAGGCGAACACCCCTCTATCCTCTTAGGTTAGGGCTTAGGTTAGGTTTCCCTTTTGGGGGTGAGCCCGTCCCAACTTCTCCCCCAAAGACTCTCCTCCCTTCTCTCCCTCTCTTAGGTTAGGTATACCCATTTGGGGGTTGAGGCCGTCCCACCTTCTCCCCCAAATAGGTCAGGTGGACTCCCCCAGCTTGCTGGGGGAGTTCCCCTTCATTGCAGCTTGGGAGATAATCCCTCCCCCTTGTTGAATAACCTCTTGCAACATCCCCCCCCCTTTGCAGCATTGATCAACATTTGCTATTGCACTGCACTCTAACCTTTTGCGGTCATACTACTCATCATAATGAACAGGAGTGGGACCAATACTGTACCTTGTGGTATTGAGCTGCGTACTTCTCATTCTGATGATGATATTATTGATATACCTTGAATTTTGACGACCTCAAGACGTTCTCTGAGGAAGTTGTTGATCCATTTTCCCACTTCTCCTGTTATTCCCGTATGTTTCATTTTATGTGTTATTATACCAGGTTCACGGTTGTCGAAAGCTTTAGCAAAATCCGTGTATATGACATCGTAGTTAAAGTAAATAAGCAAATAACCGTACGTTATAAATGCACGAAAAGTATACAAGTACTTCAGCTCGAAATGGCTGAATATATATTAGTTTCCATTGATAAAGTAATTTCATAGGTTTTCTTTCATTCTTTTCCCTTCACAACGAAATACGCTTTGCAGCATTGATCAACATTTGCAATTGCACTGCACTCTAACCTTTTGCGGTCATACTACTCATCATAATGAACAGGAGTGGGACCAATACTGTACCTTGTGGTATTGAGCTGCGTACTTCTCATTCTGATGATGATATTATTGATATACCTTGAATTTTGACGACCTCAAGACGTTCTCTGAGGAAGTTGTTGATCCATTTTCCCACTTCTCCTGTTATTCCCGTATGTTTCATTTTATGTGTTATTATACCAGGTTGACGGTTGTCGAAAGCTTTAGCAAAATCCGTGTATATGACATCGTAGTTAAAGTAAATAAGCAAATAACCGTACGTTATAAATGCACGAAAAGTATACAAGTACTTCAGCTCGAAATGGCTGAATATATATTAGTTTCCATTGATAAAGTAATTTCATAAGTTTTCTTTCATTCTTTTCCCTTCACAACGAAATACGCTTTTCGAATATAAACAGACTAAAGCCAGACTAAAGCCTTTCAATACTATTTTAGTTATACAGTTTGAAAAAAAATACACTGTGGATGTATAATACTATTTGTATTACAATAATATTTTAGCTATACATTTTGAAAATAACGAATACGCTGTTGGATGTGTAATAATAATAATGATACTTGTAGGTTATCTCACTAGGGTGTGTCGAATTTTTCAACTTTCAAATTCCAAATATGAGGGGTGCTAAAAAGTTGCAGCATGACTTAGGAATTCTAAAGATATTTTTGTTAATTTAATATAATTTAGTTTTGCTTGGTAAGAAGCTACATAAAAATAGTGACTTTTTTGACTTTTTTGTGGAATTATATAATAATTATTATATTAATAATTATATATGCTGTATATATAATGCACTGCTGTTTTTGCTTATTTCACAGGTTGAAACATATTCATCAGTGTGCTGAAGATTACTTGTCCGTCAGTGCTACCATCCTAACCAGTAGGAATTGACCTACAATGGCTTCTAAAAGGAGGACAAGACTGGGGACATTCACACATATGAGCAACCTAATTGGAACTGGTAGAGAGTTGTTGCCCTCTGAACTCCCAACTCTGCGAGACGTTCTGAAATATGGGCTACTGCTAAGAGAACAAAGTGGTGAGGATGTGAGAAACTACCCAGCAGCCAGTCTTGCAAAGGACATTTACCCTAAAGTGCTTGAAAAGTGGGAACGAGCAAACAGTTCTTTGTAGCCCCGTTGTAAATTCACGAGTCACAATCTTAAACAAGATCCAAGAGAGCTGGGAGCAGGCCAAAAACATATCTCTTGGGAGAGGAAAGCTACATGTCAAAGAGGCTTTCATTGCAAAACTTGACAAGCTTTTTGACATCCTCAGTTGCAAGTGTAAAATTGTTCTCTGCTCTGAATTTGGCTGCCTTGCAGATGCTGGTTGCAAAAACGAAACTCACATTAACTGTACATGCCCTAGGGAGATGAAGATCCCTGTGAAGGAACTTGCTTTCATTAAAGGTCAGAGACAAGTCTGGTTCTATTGGACAACATCAGATTGGCTTGCCAGATCAACCTGAGCACAACAGACAAGTCAAAAAGCAGAAGCGACAAGAAAACGAAAGAAGGCGGCTTGCTGAATATAAGCAGACAAGTAAGCAGGATGTTTCAATGCCATCAAATGAAATAATTTTCTCTGGTGATGAAAATGAAGAACAAATAGCTGATGCTCAAGATGGAAAGGATGGAAGTTATGAAGTGACATTAGCAATACCAAGCACGTCTTCAACTTCCAATAAAAAGCCAGAGTACAACACATTAGAAATACCTAATGTTGCTATGCATAGCATCAGATATGGTGTTGGCCTGCGTGCCACAGCTGCCATCACCACTGCTGCCTTTATGGATGCTGGCTTGATCACTGAAGAAGACAAGAGACTTGTAGTTGATCACAATAAAGTCAAGAGGGCCCAAGAAAAAGTTATGAGATCCCTGGATCAGGAATTTGATGATCTTTGTAAGAAGGGTGAAATTGACTGCATCTTCTTTGACGGCCGTCAAGATACAACTAAAGTTATGCTGAAAGCAGACAATTCAGATCGTCAGTTCCCCAGCATCATCAAAGAAGAGCATTATTCTGTGTGCAGTTAGCCAGGGGAAGATATCTCTACCACTTCACTCCTGAGAAAGGCTCAACGAGAAAAAACCTGCTGAAGTTATTGCTGATAATCTTGTAGATTTCATGAAGAAGAAGGGCATTGATAAAAGCCTGCAGGCCATTGGAGGTGATTCTACAAATGTTAACACTGGCTGGGAGGGTGGTTCCAAGCATTGGGTAGAGGTCAAGCTTTGCCGTAAGCTGATCTGGTTGGTTTGTGCCCTCCACACTAACGAGTTACCCCTGCGACACTTGATCACAGCACTGGATGGAAGACCTTGTCTAACAACAAGTGGACAGGTAACATTGGCAAGATGCTAGACACTGCAACCGAACTTGAAATTGATCCTTCATTCACCAAACTCTCAATTGGAGAGCCTCTTACTTCACTGAGTGACAATGTCGTAAAGGATCTCTCTACTGATCAAGCGTACGGGTATAGAATCACACAGGCCATAAGGACAGGAGAACTTCCCAAAGATCTGGCCCTTCTTGAAATTGGTCCAGTGAGCCATTCAAGGTGGTTGACAACAGCAAACAGGCTTTGTCGCATATGGGTTTCAAAACATGGCCTTAAAGGCAAAACCCTCAACAACTTAAGACTGATAGTGGAATACATTGTTGGTGTGTACTACCCCTGTTGGTTCAACATCAAAGTAAAACACTCTTGGGTGGAAGGCCCACGCCACATCTTGTTTCAGCTGCGGCTAGTTAGGCTGCAAAAGAAGGCTGTAGTGGATGCTGTTTTGCCAACCATCAAGCGCTCAGCATGGTATGCATTCAGCGAAATGATAATCCAGACACTCTTGTGCTCAGATGACAGTGAGGAGAGGAGAGCTGGTGTCCAAAAGATTGTTGACATGAGGGGTGGAGATGATGACACACTTGGAGATCTTTCTGTACGTCCCAGGAAGACACTACCATCAACCCCAGTGCTTCTTCCGTGTTGGAGCTGACAGACTGGTCTGACGGGGTATTTGAACCTCCTTTGACATGTAAACTGACTACAGCGGAAGTAAAGAAGTTCTTTGACAAGCCTATGCAAGTTCCACAGTGGCCCTGTCATGCTCAGTCAATAGAGAGGTGTGTGAAATAAGTCACAGAGGCAGCAGGCAGGGTGTATACACATGAGAAACGTGAGGGCTATATCAGAGGCCAAGAAGCAAGTCGGCGGCTGATGTCCAAGAACGAATCAAAGCGAGACTTGATGAAACTTGTTTAAATATTTTTTTTTACTGATGTCATTACTTTCTAATGTTGTTTTATGATTACAAGGATATGTTTTATGATTACTAGGATATGTTTTATGCAGAGAAACTAAAATTTTTATAGCATTACCTGACATTTTGAGAAGCTAAAATTAATAAATGTTGTTTTCCGAGAGCAATTTATGTGCTTTTTAATCAAACGTAGATTTACCAAGCTAAGTGTTGAGCAATCACAAAAATAATAGCAGATTTGAATTCTTCACATCCAAAAACATATTTTTAAAACCCCTCAGTGAAGGAATTGCCAAAAATTAATTTTCACCTCCCAAATTGACACACCCTATTATCTCACCCCCCACGCTTGATTTGTCATCGTGGCAAATAGCACGCACGCAGAGCAGTCAAACGAACATTTCGTTCTAGAATGTTTGATGCACATTGGTTGTTGATTTGTTATACAACTTACATTAACTTTGGATCACCTGAAGATCAGAGTCCCCAGCCTTCTTTAGTTAGCCTTATAACGCTAACTAACAAAAATATCACGACCTAACCTAACCAATCATTAGGTCAACTGTACACCCTTGATGATTGGTTAGGTTAGGTCGTGATATTTTCGTTAGTTAGCCTTATAAAGCTAACTAAAAAAGGCTGGGGGCCCTGATCTTCGGGTGATCGTTAACTTTATGATGGCGATCCTTCAGAATCCGGCCATAAATTAGTTTAAAAAATAAATCGTATCAATAATTATTACATGAGCCAAATTATACATTTAATAGTATCTATTTCAGTAGATATTACCAGTCCTTTGCACAATTTAATTACACTGGCCAACAAAATGAAACGTTTTTTTTCTCATCACAAACATGATCACACTTTCCTTAATGCATTTCTCGCGCTGATTCCGAATCTGGTTTTATTGTTTTTCTAGCACGTATAGTTATATAGATACACTGGTTTTGATATTTTTAAGTTTGTGATATTGCTATAAGAAAATTTATGGATGTATAGATCACACTTAGGAATGCTAAACAACAAATACATCATATACCTTATTCAATGTACTTATAAATAAAGAATATATACATTATTTTATTAAAAGCGCTGTGAGTGTGATTTCCTTTTGTAAATTTGGCCTGGATTGTCACGATACAGCATCCAACAATGGTCCGCCATCATGCTTTCATTCCAATATCCTTGGTAGCGCTTCTCCATCATCTGAATATCTTGATGGAAGCGCTCTCCTTGCTCGTCACTCACTGCACCAAGGTTTTCAGGAAAGAAATCTAAGTGGGAATGCAGGAAGTGAATTTTTAACGACATTCGACACTCCATTTCTTTGAAGGCATCAAGGAGGTTCTTGACTCTATCCTTATACGCAGGTGACTTGTTGCTTCCAAGAAAGTTTTCACATATCCATTTGAACGCCAGCCAAGCCTTCAATTCCAGCGGACTTAGGACTTTTTCAAATTCAGTGTCATTCAAAACCTCCCTTATTTGTGGCCCAACAAAAATTCCTTCCTTCAATTTTGCTGCAGTAACCTTCGGAAATTTCCTTGAAAGGTATTGGAACCCTTCAGAATTGACTTTACCCATTGCTTTAACAAAATTCTTCATTAAACCAAGTTTAATGTGAAGAGGTGGCAGATAGATCTTTTGGGGATCCACTAAAGGGACAGACTGGACATTGCTTATCCCTGGGACATATGTATACCTAAGTGGCCAGTCACTTTTGGTGTAATGTTCTATAGTGGCGGGACTGTCCCACAGGCAAAGGAAACAACAAAATTTTGTGAATCCTGACTGCATACCTATAAGCATTCCTATAACTTTTAGATCTCCACAAACATTCCATTGATGACTGTCGTATTTGATTGCCTTAAGTACATAGTATATCCATATTGTCATATGTCTCATTTAGATGGACGGAATGGGCAATGGGGATGGATGGCATTATATTACCATTATGCAAAAGAACTGCTTTCAGGCTTCTCTGCGACGAATCAATAAAGAGGCGCCACTCAGATGCCACATACGTCTGAGATATGGCTGTAAATAGTCCATTGATGTCATGGCAATAACAGAGAGGACCGTCTACGAAAAGAATGCTGTTAATTCAAAATTCCGCTTTCGGTAGTAACTAATACGAACATTGTTCTCAAGTAAATTGTTCTCCTTTAGTCTTGAGGCGAGAAGCTCTGATTTCTCTTTAGACAGCGATAAGTCTCTAACAAGATCATTCAACTGTCCTTGGGTTAACTTTTTAGGCTCTAAATGTCTACCTTCAAAAGTGTACTCTGGTTCTGTAGATGGTCCGGAAACGCCAGTTGCACCTTCATCACTTTCCATGTCATCTATGATAGAATCTAGCCTATCACTTGGGGGAATTGGAATGGGCAATGTTTCATCATGTTTTACTGGTCTACGTGCTGAATCCAAGTTTGGATATACAATCTGGTGTTTGTTCTTGGCAGAAAATCCCATTAAGTTCACACTACAAAAATAACAGTCTTCATGATGATCTCTCGGCTCCCTCCATATCATGGGTATGGCAAATGGCATTGAAGCTTTCTTTTTGTTAAGCCAATCACGTAATCCATTTGAACAGCCAGAACAGATTTGATGTGGCGCCCATGGTTTATCTTGGTCACCTAGATGGCAACCAAAGTATAGCTTGTATATTTTCTTAATGTCGGTTGTAATACTTCGTCGCTGTGTTTTAGTTGTCAACTGGCCGCATACGAAACAGAACTTGTCGGGGTCATTCTTACATTGTCGAGGCATGTTGACTGACCTGAGCAAACTATAAATTCAAAAAAAATGTACACCAACTTGACACAACAAGTTCTTGGACTGGACTGATCTTTTGACACAAAGCACGGCGTTGTTGCCTGAATCACAATGCTGCTAGACGTAAAAGCTCACACCTGAAATACATAAGATGTATAATTAAGATAATTGAAATAAATAAGATGAATAAACTAAAAAAACACAATAAAATAAACACAATCAAATGTTGAAATATTAGTATTTTGCCTATTTAAAATGGTTAAATCTGTGTAGTTATATATATGCCTTCATCTTGAAAACTATACGTGCTAGAAAAAATCTGAATGCAGTTTTGGAGTCAGCGTGAAAAATTCTATCCAGCCACCACAAATTTTACTCTGATGAAAAATCTTTGTTGACCAGTGTTATTGCTTTTTCAGACAGAATGAATTTACTGCGACTTCATGCTATTTGCCACGACGACAAATCAAGCGTAGGGGGAGGGAGGAAGATAACCTACAAGTACCATAATAATAATAATAATAATAATAATAATTGTTATTATTATTATTATTATTATAATCTTTAATCAGAATGAACACATTACATAAGATATACATAAGATATACAGTCATACTGGTGTACACAATGTTGGGATTAAAGTTTAATTTTTGTAGTTTAATTACAGTATTCTTATCTGAATATATAATAATATATAATAATACCAATAAGAAAAATAATATTTAAGTTCTCACTTATTAAGGCTATCTCGTTATTCTCTGGGTTAATCGAATTTTACCACTTTTTAATTGAGTTATAAGTTACCAGCTAGAATAAAATAAAATGTATTTTATTCAAAATTAAATTATGATGGTAAATCTTTTTCTATTTTTATAATAAGAATATTAAAACAAAAATTATTTTTGATTTAAATTGTATTTAAAATGCTTCACTTTTTGATTAGCAGCGTTATTCAAAATTCAAGTACGAGGCGATGAAACCAATACACTCACTGGCATATTTATTTTTAATACCTTTTGAGAAGATGATGACATGCGCATTATCTGCTGTATTTTTTGAGACCTTTACTAGGTCTATTATCTACAGATCTACAGAAGTTAAGGCTAACAAAGACCATAAGATCCACTCTAAGGTTAGCCCGAGAGAAAGAAGAGAGTAGGGTGTAAAATAAGAGAATAAGGGGTTAAGTAAGTAGCAAAACCTATCATTCGTGGGTTAACATTCATTCAGAAAAAGAGAGAGAAAGCTCACCATCATCATCCGCCAGCCACTGCCGACAAGTCAGAAAAATAGTCGAAGAGAATAGGAAAGGGGTGAAAGATGAAAAGAAGGAAAATAAGAACGCTTACAAACTATGCAAACACAGTCTTAACTCAAACACTGTCATACCTTGCAAACTACAGACATACAAGTAAAGAGAGGATAAGAAAAGAACAAAAAATAGTATGAAGAGTATAACAAAAAGTGGGTTAGTTTACGCTACGAGCTACATCAGGTTCGTGTTAGTCTAATTTTTATTTTTACATTTTTTTTTGTAATTTTATTGTTGGCATATCACACGCTGGCATGTCACAAGCTGGCATTAATCGTCAACAGACTCATCCTAGACCATTACCCCCAGTGCTCCTGCTGCTAACTGTTTTATTATTTTAAACAACGTTAATATATTTAAAATGCCTATCTAAACGGTTTTTAAACATATCAACGCTGGTAGAGTTCATGACGGAGGCGGGAAGATTATTCCATTTATCAATTACTTTAAACGTAAAAAAGTTTTTAGTGATGTTAGTAATGAAACGTCTGCCACGCAACTTAAATTCGTTATTAAGAATATTGCTATTATCGAAAGTGAACAGTTTGTCAAAATTTACATTATCGATTTTATTAACGATTTTGGAAACTTCAGTAAGCTCCCCCCTTAATCTCCTAGTTTCGAGAGAATGCAAGTCTAACTATTTAGTCCTATTTTCGTAAAACTTGTTGCGCAATGACGGAATTAGTTTCGTGGCGCGATGCTGAACCCTTTCAAACCTATCAATATTCAATATCCTTACGCAAATATGGGCACCAAAATGAACGGCATATTCTAAATGATGCCTGACTAGGGATTTGTAAAGGGGCAATATAATATTCTTCGATTTAAATTCGAAATTACTCGCTATGAAGCCTAACATCCTATTAGCTTTAGCGCAAGACTCCAGGCACTGGTTCCTAACTTTTAAATCCTTAGATACGCGTACGCCTATATCTACTTCCTCGTCAACGCTCGCTAACTGTCTATCATCCATCGTGTACGTGTAATTGTTGTTACGAGAACCTATATGCAAAACTTTACATTTTCCTACGTTAAATTGCATCTGCCACTTATTCGTCTACTCCATAATCCTACTTACATCGTCTTGGAGCCAATGTTCCCTCTAATTTTTTTTAGTCCGTGTGCGCAAGAAATTTTCGTTGTGCATACATTTAGATTCATGGTGAAAAATTGTGCAAACTTTTCTGAGCGCTATTATCTTCAAAATTAAATATATATAAATATTAAATACTTAATAAATATTATTTCCATAAGGTAATAGCTTGATCATTACGGTACTATTAAATGGATATTAAAAAACTGTTTACAATATTATATATTCTTAAAAAAGAAAACATTTTATCCATTCTAAAAATATGAATAAAATAAAAAGTAGTAAAATAAAATTCAACAAAATAAATAAAATAAAAATAACTAAATGAAAATGACTATTTTAGTTATCATTTATCAAAACAATTTTTAGCATTTAGCAATTTAAAATAGACTATCAAGATTAATACATAATTTCATCCATTCACAAAATAGGAATTATGAGATAATTACTATTCGTTTTTATGCAAAAATAAGAAAGAGAAGGTTTATATTCAATGCGTTAATGTATAAAAGAAAAAATGCAAATACATAGAGTAAAAAAAATCCATATTGCTTAATTGCGCGGACGTCAGCGAAGTCGGGCGGAAGGGGTTAATACTTAAAAGAACGACTATGGAGTATGTTGATGCAAATGGTCAGACCTTGTGTGACGGTATACTTTTTAAATTACTTCATTTATTGTCGTGACTCATGATACGCTTGAGCCTGTGCGCATTTTATTTTGCTGTGTGCGCGGGTTTCACAACGCGTGTGCGCGCGCACACGCGCACACCTTAGAGGGAACACTGCTTGGAGCCTATTTCTATCGTCCACGTTAAGAACTTTACCGCATATTTTAGTATCGTCCGCGAATTTTGACACGTTACTGGTCAAGCCTAGCCTACATCTATGACGTTAATGTAGATTACGAATAGCAATGAGCCTAACACTGAACCCTGAGGGACACCGCTACCTACATCCAACCACCCCGATTCACTACCATTAACAACGACCATCTGTTTCCTAGCACAAAGCCATTCCTCTAATCAGTTTGCTACCTGACCGCGTATACCATGCGCTTTAACCTTCACAATTAATTTTCTATGCGGAACTGTATCGAACGCTTTTATAAAGTCTAAATAAATAACATCAGCCGCTCTATGCCTATCGTATTCGCGCACTATTTCATTATAAAACTCTAACAAATTAGTTGAACAAGATCTATGGTGTCGAAACCCATGCTCACTACTATTAATCAAATCGCGACTTTCTAAGTGATCGATGATACGATCCCTAACTATGGATTCCAAAAGTTTACCGACATTGACGTTAAGCTAATAGGCCTATAATTGCTAGCTACTGTGGGGTCGCCTTTTTTTAAAAATGGGTGTAACGTTAGCAAATTTGAAGTTTTCAGGAATAATCCTTGCTTCCAGTGACTGATTAAAAATCTTCGTTAAGGGGCCCACGATAACGTCTTTCAAATCTTTCAAATGTCTAGGATAAAGCGCGTCAGGGTCTGGAGCCTTGCTCACTTTTAGCTTATCGATATAATGCGCAATCTCACCCTCGTAAACAGTTATTTCATTCAAAATAGTCTCGCTACTAAATGGAACGATATCGTCCACGTCGGGGACATTATTTACGTCTTCTACGGTAAAAACTGTCGCAAAAAAAGTTATTGAAAATACCCGCCATCGCCTAAGCGTCAGAAGCCAAAGCGCCGTTAACATCCACTAGAGGACATATGTTATCTTTTATCGTCTTACGATTATTGACGTATTCAAAAACTTTTTGGGATTATGTTTACGATCCGCAGCTCTAAGTATCTCTAAATTACGCTTAGCATTCCTAACTGGTCGTTTAACCTGACGTCTAAGCTCGATATATCTATTAAAGTTAGCTGCCGTACCATTGTGCTTATTAAGTCTATACGCTCTGTTACGCTCGTTTATGAACTCGCCTATTTCCCTAGTCCACCACTTAGGCCTACCAAGTGGTTTTATTCATCATAAATATTTTTCACGTGTTACTTTCGTGAAATAATTTTATATATATAATATATATAATATATATAATATATATATATATATGTTACAGTTTTTTTGCGAAATCAGTTTTTTTGCAAATTCTCCGGTCAATTTGCAAAATCACCAATAATCTTGTCGGTGTATTTGCAAAATCTCTTGTTCTAATATTGTAGAACCTTCTAGCTCCTAACCTAACCTAACCTAACCTAAACTAATAATGCTTCAGTTTTGTTTCACTCTAGCAACATTGTTAATAGAAATATTCTTGAGTCTGCCATTATCCAACTTAAAAAATAACTTCAACATAAGCAAAGGTCTTTTTCAACTCGATCCTGTTGTTTTGAATTCGTTCAGAACGGATTTAGACAAGAAGGGTAGAATACTAAACCTGTGGTAAACTTGTATGCTACTCTAATAACTTTTATTTTTCAATTTATTTTTATATATATCGAACTTAGACAAGAAGGGCAGAGTGCTAAAACCTGGGCAGATTTCCAGTATAAATATGTATGCTCCTCTTATAAGTTTTATTTTTATTTTTATTTTTCAATTTATTATTATTTTTTTTAATTAACTATAACATTGGTTGGAAACAATTCACTTGATCTTGTGTTAGATTCGAGCAAAGTGCTAAAATCGGTAGTTTTTCCTTACAAATTTGTATGCTCCTCCCACAATCCTTTAATTTTTAATTTTTATTTTTATTTCTCCGTTTATTGTATATATATATATATATATATATATATTATATATATATATATATATATATATTCTGTAACCTATATATAGGCTGTAACTCTTTATGTACTTCAGTGTTCCTGAGGATGTCATTAGATGAAAGCGCTTGAGCACCATTCTGTTTCCTTTCCTTCGTGGTTTTATTCATCATATATATATATATTATATATATATATATATATATACACCGGGTGGCCCATAATTCAAGAACCATAGGAATAATTATATTTTTTCTCTAATAATTCTTGTACTTTCTAATAATGTTTTTCTCTTTATTTTCTTTTTGATGAAAAAAATCGAGTGGAATGATATCTGGTGACCTGGGTGGCCATTCGTTACTATCTCTTCTGCCAATCCATCTGTTGGGGAATGTTTTTCAAGGTATTTGCGATCTTGCATGGCAAAATGAGGAGGTGCACCGTCTTGCTGAAAAAACATGCCACGTCGTTTGTTTATCGGTACGTCATCCAGGTAATTCATCAAAAAGAAAATAAAGAAAAGAAAACATTATTAAAAAGTACAAGAATTATTAGAAAAAAATACAATTATTCCTATGGTTCTTAAATTATGGGCGACCCGGTATATATATATATATATATATATATACAGGTAGTCCTCGTTTTACGGAACCCCTTTATACGGAATTTCACACTTACGGAAATTTTATTTTAATCCTGAGGTCCGTTATACGGACAAAAATTCTGCAGTTACGGAAATTTTTTTGTAAAGTTAAAGATGAAATTTCACTGCTGAGCAATGATACGGACTATATTAAATGCCCTACAAGCCAAAAAAATGCAAGATTAGATGATTTTTATGGCTAGATTACAAAAGTAAATGGTATCACAATGGAAATATAGAAAACTTAATTTTTTTAAGGAAAGCTGCACTATTAGGGAATAAAAATTTCCAACCAAATACGCAGCAAAAGGATTAAATTAAAACTAACAAAAAATAAACAAAATGGCATTCATAGTTCAGCTATGTTCAGCTGTAGAAGTGAGTCAAGCCGTACCGTATAATGAAAACTTAACTACAATCTTCTGAGACGTACTAACATGATTCGTGATGTTGGATACATGTCATAACATGCATTTCATACATATGCATCTACGCATCTACGCATATGCATCTAGTTGCTGCCCCCTTCGCCAACCACCTTCTGACTTCCTTTCCATGACTCACAACACTACCACCAAGCACCGATCAGCACTTTTGGGAGGTGAACTATGATATTTATGCAGTTTATTTCCTCCAGTACAATATAATTTATAAAAATACATTAAAATATTATTGTTTTCTATTTAAATGTGTTTAGAAAGGTAAAAAATTATGTTTATTATGCAGTTTTGGGTTGGAAAATCTTCCGTAGGAACGCAACGCATCTCCCATTATATAATGGGATTTAATGGGAAAATAGGGTCCGTTTTATGGAAATTCGGTTTACGGACAACTTTTCAGGAACATAACCCTTCCGTGTGTGTGTATATATATATATATGTCAGCAGTAGGCTGATGCGAGAGGACGTTGCTCCCTTGCATGCGCAAAAATAAACCTCTTCATTTTTCATGAACGCACTGGAAAAGTTTTCATGCAGTCCGAAGGGTCAGTATCGTAACCACTTCCCATCGATCAGTGAAGTTAATCGTCATTGGGTCTGGGTAGTTATTGAATGGGAGACCGTCCTTCGCATCCAGATTATGTAGCGACCCGTGGCTCGCGTTCCACGGAAAGCTGTAGGTGTTCGTCATTTGACCTTAGATATTGCGAAGGTTAAAAAATCCAGTCATTACAACTCACGGAGCCAGCTTATTTTCTTCACTTCGTGTTTTCACCTCAATATCAGGTTGATGGTTATTTATTTATTTATTTTTATCTGGCCTTAAATATATATACATATAGAGTGTGTAAATATATATACATATGTGTGGGTGTGGGTGTGGGGGTTTATGTGTGTAACAGATAATGTCAATAAAATAAAAGTATCAAATATTTTCATGTTCTGATTTTCCCATATATAACAATTGAAATGAATTTTCCTCTAATTTCAGCTACGTTTTCCACTCACAAACGCAATAAAATTTTTTGAAAAATGGTCTGACACGATGATGAAGTATAAATTTTATGAAGAAATATATTTTTCTATTAAGTGCTGTGATTGCTTTTTCTTCTTCAGCTGAAAGGAGAGGAAAACTGTGCATGAAAAATGGGAGTGGAGTTATACACACACACACACACACACACACACACACACACACATAATATATATATATATATATAAGAGAGAGAGAGAGAGAGAGAGAGAGAGAGAGAGAGAGAGATTGTTTTAGCATTGTACTCTTTCTTTGTGCGTGTTGTTGCAGACAGTTTGCCCTCTCTCTCTCTCTCTCTCTCTCTCTCTCTCTCTCTCTCTGTCCATTTTATCTATCTTCCCTCTAAAACTAAGTACAGTAAAAGGGTGACTAAATTATTGCTGGTTATTTAGATGAGAGGAGAAGGATCCCTTCGATATACTTTCCATACATACATAAGAAGACTTTGTATTTGCAGGTGAATCGAATCACGTTTGCGTGAAAGGAAGCACCTCCGTCGTTGTACACACACACACATATATATATATATATATATATATATATATATACATATATACAAAGAGAGAGAGAGAGAGAGAGAGAGAGAGAGAGAGAGAGAGAAATTTTGACATTTATCGTACAGTGTAGTAACTTCGTGTTTTGAATTGAATGAAAGAAAGTACAGTCTGTTTTACAAACTTTTTTTTTTACATATAAGCCAAACTATTTTCCGTTTAATATGTATTTATGTGAAATAAGCACTTTAAAATTACACTTTAGACAAATAAGTTCTTTTTTTTATTGCGAAAATTTCGAATTGAAAACAATAAATATTATTATTTCTGTTTTTCTTTTGGCCATTCGATAAATTAAATGAGTCAAAGTATATATCAGATGTGAAAATGTCTTAAAACATTTCTTCACATCAAAATCAAATAAAGTGTTGTAGATGAAGTGTAACTATATCGTGTTTGTATAGTTACATTTAATTACGAAGAGTTTTCGCGCAACATTTTCAGTTGAGAAAGTTGTTCTCAGCTCTGTAAACGCCTGCAAGAACAATCACTGCACATCCTCAACGGGAACATACAAATCATTTATATTGAAGATCATTCTAACTTGTAGGGGCCTACAAGAACTCCTGATGCATATACAGTGTTCATTTGGGCCTACAAGAACTCCTGATGCATATACAGAGTGTTCATTTGGGCCTACAAGAACTCCTGATGCATATACAAAGTGTTCATTTGGGCCTACAAGAACTCCTGATGCATATACAGTGTTCATTTGATCAATTAACCCAAAGAAATGCAAATAAAAAACTTAATATAAAAGAACTATAATTCAAAGATACTGTACACGAAACTTAGTTAATATGACAACCATGTTTAACCATGTTCCATGTTAAACGTCATCTTCAAAAGTCTATTGCTGGGCTAAGCTAGGCTACGTACGCCAGCACTTTAAGATGAACATTTCCAAGTTATTATGACGTGTTTCAACTGCCACTGTTATTTTCTCATATCACAAAGTTTTATGAGTGTCTGAAATATACTGTAGTTACTTTTTAGTTTTTATTTGTATTTCTTTGGTTTAATTGATAAATTGAACACTGTATTTTAGGTCTTTCAGATCGGAAGTTGAAAAACGAAAAAGTGGATAATCTTATAGTTTAAGGTCTCAAATTATGTAAGTGTACTTTTAGTTGTAGTTCAACGTCGCCAAATTGTCCAAGAAAATTTAACATCGCAAATAAATTAAAAAAATACAACACTAAAACTGACTTTATTTAGACCACATATTGTCGAGTCACAAAAATTCATGATCGAATGATTAAATCGTTTCGAGTTTTTTAATTTATTATGGCAAATGAATTTCGCAAGGTAGCATGGGAATAGATCTTTGGTTGTACCAAACTGACGGTGCAACTTCCTTTAACAAATTTCGGACGACAGTGTCGTAATATTCTATCTTTCTTGTTTTCCATCAGCATCGCTGAGAATTTCATCGAGATTAACTTCGTGCGTTCGAGCTTTAGGACGTCCTATCGTGTTTAAAACGACCTCTACAAATTAAAACGTCCTACCATGTTTAAAACGACAATAAAAATAAACACAACTTAAAAGTACACTTAACCTAATTTAAGCTGACCTGCCATGTTTAAAACGACCTCTACACTAAAAATAAAAAAAATAATTTGCGACGTTTAAACACAGGATTACCAAACAATGAATATTTAAGACAATTTTCAAATTTCGTCTTTAGGGTTACCACATTCGAGTTTTCGTGAAAACAAAATAAACATAGACAATAATACATTGTTTATTCTTATTCTACGAATGAATAAATATTTTGAGCATCGTATAAATGACGTTTTATACCTTTTAATTTCAGGGTAGATGAGTCGAAAATCTCTAAAACTGCAGAGGAAGGATTTTATTAAAAATATTTCTTTTTCAAGTTATTTCCTTGAAATAACAACAATATTTTAGTTATGTTAGAACAAATGCAATTTTAAAATTACATTCTTTTTAAACATTCTTAAAGCAAATACAGTACTCACGCGGTTATCCGTGATTCAGTCAACCGTGAATCGAGTTAACCGTGATTTACTTGTGACCATTGTGCACTTATCCGTGACTGACACCGAGTTAACCGTGATCTGGCTTGGTGTTTATATCTGCCGATCGCCTCCCGCCAATCCACCGGAACGTGCCTCTTACCGCCTTTCATAGATACACACGTGCGCTTGTGGCTTCGCATATTTTCACATGTTGTGGTCAGTACAAACTACTGAATTCTATATTATACTGTAACAAAATAATAGTGTGTGTGGTGGGGCGCGTGATGGGAATGGATTTTTTTTTTTACATATATTAGTAATAAGTTGAAAATAGGCTAAATTTGGTAAAATATCAGAAAAATTGGTAATTTCATGATGTCACGCGTTTCATCTTTATCCGCGCCTCTTGCGCAGTATTATGGGATTCTCGCCTCGACCCAAAAGGCGTTACGTGATTGCGCCGTAGCTCAGTACCCAACACTTTGTATTATTGTGTGCATGCGCGGCGCCATTTTATATCATGTGATTCTTGTGTGACCAATTGCGCCTTTTTATTTCCAATGACGTCATTTTTCTTCAGAGGGTCACAAAGGGTCATAAAACTGTTCACCAGCTAGTTTTGGAACGAACCCCTCACTTAACGATGCAAAATAAATTGATTAATTTACTTTTCTTAAAACATGTCAAATGGCTAATTGCCTGTTCTACTTTTAAATCAGTTTACTAGTTTCATTGTGTGGATAATTAATAGACAGTCTAAATTTTAAAAATCAAAACAGATTACATTGATAACACTGCCCAACAAAAAAAAATTTTTTTGCTGCTGATTTAATTCTAAGACCTGTTTCTGGATAATATTGATGTGCTGATTTCAAAAATCACCTTAGATTTTGTCCATCACATCAGGTTTTCGTGCAATGCAATATGCCTATTTTGGGTGATCCATGAAGGGCGCTTATCAAAATTGATGATTTTTGAGACCTGTTAACAGCTGTTTTGCTGTTAAAATTTTATCTGTGGAATACGCAAATCTGTGCATTCAATCTAAAGGTCATGTACAACATATTAAAATCTTGGGTATCTGTGATTTCCCCAGGTGTGAGCGTGACGTCATGATCTGAGAGAGATTTCCCATTGGCGGAGTGAGAGCAGCCGGTTCCGCTAGTGACGTCAGTCTGTCCTGGTTGGATACAGCTGCAAAGTGTGTGACGTCATCGCCTGCTCGCCACATGATTGGGAGCGGCACAGAGTTACATGTGGGCAGCATTTAGTGATCCAATACTGCGGCAGTTATTTGCGATCAGTGGTGAGTGAAGGGTGCGTTGCAGCTCATCATCATCATCATCATCTGCTGTTCGAAGAAAGTGTTCAAACAGCCCAGATGTTTTCTGCTACATTTGTGGATGCTTTACGTTACTAAAGCAGAGGATGAACATTACTGATTTCGTAAAAAAGGCATACCTGGCCTATTTTAAAGTTAAACTTGGAGATCAGGATAAGTCGTGGGCTCCTCACACTGTTTGCAAAACTTGTGTGGAACATTTACGACAATGGACAAATGGAAACAGAAAAGGTTTGAAGTTTGGCATTCCTATGGTATGGCGAGAGCCCAAAAATCATTCAGATGATTGCTACTTTTGCCTTGTGAAGACTTCTGGCTTCAACGCAAAGAATAAACACCATCTAAAGTATCCTAACCTAGATTCAGCAATCAGACCAGTTTCTCACTCAGATGAAATTCCTGTTCCAATTTTCACGGACCTTCCAACACTCACAGAAGATGATGAAGATATGGAATTACCTGATGAGATCGAACTATTAGAATTATTAGCTTCAAGATTGCACGAGAAAAATCTACTTCATCCTGGGACAAAAATAACATTTTATCGCAATTGGGAAAGAGAATTGTTGCAATATTTTGGTGCAGAGAAGGATTTGGTTTACTGCCATAATGTAGAAGGACTTTTGAATGCAATGGGTGTCACCCACTATAGCCCCAATGAGTGGAGATTGTTTATAGACAGTTCAAAAAGAAGTTTAAAGTGTGTCTTGCTTCACAATGGGAATGAATATGGCGCGATTCCTATAGGTCATTCAGTGCATCTAAAAGAAGAATATGAAAGCATAAAAATAGTGCTGGAGATGCTAAATTATGATGTTCATAAATGGGTGATTTGTGTTGACCTGAAAATGGTCAACTTTCTTCTTGGCCAACAAAGTGGCTACACAAAGTATCCATGTTTATTGTGCTTATGGGATAGTCTCGCCAAAGCTGAACATTGGGTAAAGGAAAAGTGGCCACTAAGGCAAAATTTAAATGTAGGAGATAAAAATATTGTAAACGAGCCATTGGGGGATCGAGAAAAGATCATTTTTCCACCACTCCACATCAAACTTGGGCTTATGAAGCAGTTTGTAAAAGCTTTGAATAAAGAAGGTGATTGCTTTAATTACATATGTGCAGCCTTTCCAGGTCTTAGTGTGAGAAGCTTAAAGCTGGTATATTCGATGGTCTCCAGATAAGAAAACTGATGAAAGATCCGCAGTTCAGTAACTCAATGACCGAAACGGAGGCAAGAGCTTGGAATGCTTTTGTGGCAGTAGTTAAGAACTTCCTAGGAAACAAAAAGTCTGAAAATTATAAAGATCTTGTAAAGGATTTACTTGTAAACTTTCAGCAGTTGGGTTGCAACATGAGCATTAAAGTTCACTATCTCAACAGTCATCTGGATAAATTTCCAGAAAATCTTGGTGATGTTAGTGAAGAGCAAGGTGAAAGGTTCCACCAAGATATCAAAGTGATGGAAGAACGATACCAAGGAAGATGGGATACCATATGATGGCTGACTACTGCTGGAGCCTGCAAAGAGATTGTCTTGACATCTCTCATTCTAGGAAGTCCTATAAGAGAAAATTTATCAGCACTGAAAAGTAAGAAAACAAGAAAAAGACAATGTTAAGAAAACTGGCCCGTGCTTGCTTTAATATGGATTCATTTTTGCTTATTTAAACACTTTTAATCACTTTATGTGTCAATATTACCATTGTATATTAAAGTTCACTCCCTGCACAATTGTTTACTTTTCCATGCTGATTCTGCGTATGTAAAAACTTATTTTTTGAAAAGAAAAAAAATTGGGCATAACCCTGCCAAAATGCGATATCCAGTGATGTACTGTAGGTCTCGAGATCGGTCTCGGTCTCGAGACCGATCTCGAGACCCAATTTGCAGATCTCGATCTCGATCTCGGTCTCCGCTGTTTAGATCTCGGTCTCGATCTCGGTCTCGACAGACGCGGTCTCGGTTTTTCTCCCCGAGACCTTTCGAGACCTCTCGAGACCGTAATGAAAAATACATATTATTGGCATGCTCATGATGGTGGCTTGGTTGAACAGACACAATTCAGAATGTTATGAAAGTTTGTAAAAGTAAGGGACTCTAGGTATTCACTAATCAGTCACCCTGTTTTGAGTTGCCACATTTGTCTTGCGGGGGGGGGGGGGTCTGGATTTTTTAGGTTAGCGCTACAAAAAATTTTGCCCTCCCCCCGCCCCCGTCAGATTAATTTTATTGAAAATGGAAACACTAAATAGAGAATTATATATATTATATACAGGGCTATTTAAAATGATTCATCCGATTTCAACTGAGAATATTTCCGTACCTATCAACCATGCATCAACTAGGCATACACCACATGAAAGAGAAAATCTCTGAGTTTTACAAGATCACCGCGAGAGGGCTCCAAAGTCACGCCGTGGCCTAGCCTAGCAACAAACAGTCAGTGTGAAAATGGCGTCCGCACAGCAGAAGGCGTTTTGTGTGTTGCAGTTTTCGAGCTGTAAATCGGCCCCCTAGGTCGCCGGATCTTACACCGTGCGAGTTCTTCCTTTGGGGGTACATTAAGGATACTGTGTACGTGCCACCGTTGCCCACATCTTTGGATGAGCTCCGAACTCGCATTTTTACTGCCGTAGAGTCAGTGACAACGGACATGCTGGAGCGAGTATGGGAGGAATTCGACTATCGTGTCGACGTTGCTCGTGTAACTAGGGGAAGTCACATAGAGCATTTATGAGGTGAGAGACAAAATTTGGACAGTTTTTCTTTTGGTTGATGTATCACAAATCACTCTGTATTTGCAACATTAAAAAATATTCTCATTTGAAATCAGGTGAATCAGTTTCAATAGCCCTGTATATATAAGTATATATTTTAAGAAGCTCTTCGACATTTGTGATGGAGAGTTCAAGAACTTCAATATTTCAGCAATTACTTCCAGGGAATGGAGCTTTATGACTGAACTATGCTCAGTACTGGCTCCATTTGCAGAAGCAACATTGATAACCCAAGGTAAATACTAAATACCAATATTATGCAATATATCATAGGTCGTTTCTAAGAAAAGGATGAAGCAAAGAAATTTCAGCGCGGTGAAAAGTTTTGTTTAACATACTTATTTACTATCTTTACTCTTTTAGAAGTCACTCAAATGGTTTAGTTGTTATGATTAGGTTCATTTAATGAGCTATGTTGTTTCTCAGTGTCTTCGTGCACACACACACACACACACACACACACCACACACACACACACACACACAAAATATATATATATATATATATATATATATATCATATGTCTGTGTTTTCAGGAGACTTGACTTGTACGATCAGCATGGTTATTCCTACTCTACTGGACCTCCGTAACCATCTTATGAAATTAAGAGTAACCACCAGGCACTGCAAGCAGTTAATCGACAAGCTGCCCGAAGGAATTATCGTCGCTTTAAAGGGGTATTCGTCACATGCAAGATGTTGAAAAGGACGGTGCTGATGAAGTTCCCTTGCCATTTGCAAATAACATCTATCCAATTGCAACATTACTTGACCCACAGTTTGGTCTACAGTGGGTGGACATTGAGTGAACGAGCTGATAAAGATATTAAAGTAGAACTTAAAGAGGAAATAAAAGGTATGTTATATATATATATATATATATATATAATATATATATATATATATATATATATATATATTATTTAGACCTTATGCTAATGGCCATGCTTCTGTTTATAGTACCGATATGTCAATTTATTTTTCATAGAAATGGTGTTGGAAAAATGCTATACAGGAAACTCAAGCACGGAGAATGAGCAGATACAGAGAGACAGCGCTCATTCTCACAGCAGCGATGAAGAAATAAAACAGAGTCAAACCAAAGTTCCGAGACTAATGGCAAAATATCAAAGTTATCGGTCCAAGCAGAAGAACGTTGAAACTGGGAAGATTTTGAACCGCAGGGAACAGTTGCGGCGGTACCTCTTAGAGATCGATGAATCTCATATTTTAGACAACTGCTCTCCAATAAAGTTTTGGCACCAGAAAAGGGATAAATTCCCATCACTGGCCAATATTGCCATGACTGTTTTAACAGTGCCTGCCTCTAGTGCTCCATTTGAGCGTGTATTTAGCCATGGAGGCATAATAATGAGGCCCCACAGAAGTCGAACTTCAGCAGATCTTCTGAGCATGCTGATGTTCCTTAAGTGTAATGAGCACCTATCATGCTTTCAATAAATGCACAAGTCAAACTGGGTAGTGGGTACGTTCATTAAACCTTCTGTAACAGATATAAAAGAAGTAAATAAATAAAAAGTACGTATATATATATTCATTTGTTAATTTATAGGCTACACTTTTTGCATTCAACACACTACATCTGAGTAAGTAGTTATTAGTTTATTAATATACTTAACATAGTCTAATTTCCATAGTAGTGTAAAACAAATTGAAAGGGCATGAGCTTGGTCTCGATCTCGATCTCGGTCTCGAATTTTAAGGGTCTCGATCTCGGAAGGTAGATCTCGATCTCGAACCTTTGATCTCGGTCTCGATCTTGGTCTCACAGGATCAGGTCTCGATCTCGGTCTCAGTCTCGGACTTGGTGGTCTCGACTACATCACTGGCGATATCTCCAAAATACCCGTATTTGATTGCTCGAAAACCTGACGTGATAGGCAAAAACTAAGGTGATTTTTGAAATCAGCACACCAAAGTTACCTAAAAACAGGTGTTAGAATTAAATCAGCAAAATTGGTGTTGGGCAGTGTAATCGTGCATTTGGAAGTGACGGTAGAGTAACTACTATATATTTAGATTAAGAAGTAGCTAGACCATAAACACAGTCTAATATAAATGGGGAATATAAAAGACAAATATGCCATTTGTACAAGATAAGTGCCGCAATGGTTTTGTTACTTAAATATATATACAAAACGAGGATCACCTGAAGATCACGACCCCCGAGCCTTTTTTAGTTAGCTTTATAAGGCTAACTAACGAAAATATCACGACCTAACCTAACCACTCGTCAAGGGCGTACAGTTGACCTAACGATTGGTTAGGTTAGGTCGTGATATTTTCGTTACTTAGCCTTATAAGGCTAACTAATGAAGGCTGGGGGGTCATGATCTTCAGGTGATCCCAAAACGATACTAATTAATGAATAAATTATCATTTACAGCCAAAAGCAGCAAATTATTTTAATATATAGAAAACCGTCAAAGTTGTAAACTCATTTAAAGAAGAAATGTCCGAATTACTACTGTATATGAACCTTAATAATTGCCAAATTACCCTACATAGCAGGTTGAATTGTTATTTGATTACATTTGTATTATATATTTTATTTTGGAGCAAGTGTAGTTTACGTTCCCCCACATTATCCTAGTTTGTGTTCCCCAACTTTGTTCGCGTATACCTAATCAAATAAAACGTTAAAACTAACAAAAATATTACGACAACCTAACCACTCGTCAATTTATACGTATATACAGTGTGTGTGTGTATATATATGTGTGTATATATATAGGGTGATCCAGAGAAATGGGACCCAAAAGAAACCCCTGTAACTCTTAAAGTATAAGTCCTTTTATAAAATCATACGCATCATTCGAAAGAGGATAGTTACAAGTTTGTACAGGATTGTATAGGTTTTGACAATACAAGACAAGATAAGATACAAAACAAAATAAAAGTGTTAGTTAAAACTAACCCTTCAAGATGACTGCATGGACTGTGGAACAGCTGCGTTTCATAACTGAGCAATATTATGAGCATGGAAGAAGTGTAGTTTCAGCTCAAAGATCTTTCAAGACAAATTTTCAGATGTCAAAATCACCTTCTAAGAAAGTAATCCGTCGGTGTGTCAGAAATTTTTCCCTAACTGGCAGCACTGGAAAAAGAAAACCAACTGGAAGAGTGCGCACAGCAAGGATAGACGAGATCATTAACAGAACTCATGAAATTGTACAGGATAATCCTAACATAAGCATCAGACGTGCTTCTCAGCTGTTAGGAGTTGGATATGGAACAACACACCGTATATTCAAGCAAAATTTAATGCTCTTTCCATATAAAATTCAAACAGTGCAACAACTAAACGATGGAGATTTCGCACGAAGACGACAATTCTGTCAATGGATCCAACAGAAGGTAAATGACACCACCAATTTTCTAGCAACTTTGATTATGTCAGACGAAGCCCATTTTCACTTGAATGGAACTGTAGACAAACAAAATTGTCGTTTCTGGGCAACAGAAAATCCATTGAATATTACCGAAGTCCCGTTGCATAGTCAGCGTGTAACTGTTTGGTGTGGTCTTACTGCATCTCAGATCATAGGGCCGTACTTTTTCGAGGATTCCACCGGAAACACAGTCACTGTAAATGGTGATCGCTACGAAAAAATGTTGACCGATTTCCTTATTCCTAAATTAAGAGATCTTTGTCTAGAAAACCACTGGTTCCAACAAGACGGAGCTACCTGCCATACCACGAGGAACTGCATGGCAGTTTTGCGTCAAACGTTTCCAGGCGAGTTAATCTCAAGATTTGGAGACGTTGAACGGCCCGCAAGGTCTCCGGATTTTTCTCCCTTAGATTATTATCTCTGGGGATATTTAAAGAGTAGGGTCTACAGAAATAACCCAACGACCTTGCAAGAATTGAAGGCTGCCATCACAAATGAGATACAGGCCATACCACCGCACACTCTTGCAAAAGTGATGCAGAACTTACAAGCGAGAACACTGGAATGCTTGGCAACTAATAGAGCACATTTGAAAGGAGTCATTTTTAAAAAATAAATATTTCATAATAAACTTGTAACTCTACTCTTTCGAATGATATATAGTTTTTATGAAAGGAATTAAATATTAAGAATATTTGGCTTTTTTTTATGGGTCCCATTTATCTCGATCACCCAGTATATATATGTATTTATATATATATATATATATATATATATAATATATATATATATATATATATATATATATAACCTAACTTTACAACCTTACAAAGGTTTCGCGCGATGATTTCTCATTTCGCGAAGGTCAAGCTTGTCACCCCTCCTCTCGAGTTGGCCTAGTGAAGTAGTGAGTTAGATTCTTGCGCTCTCCACCTCACATAGCCAGGTACGCCCGGCACATCGGGGATTGTTCTGAGCAGGCGTCTAGTCTTCTTTTGAAGATTTCCACTGCAACTCCCTTCGTGTTTCTTAGGTCTTTGGGCAACTGATTAAACAGTTTTGGTCCTCTCACTACAAAACTATTTTCTTTCAGGGTTAAGGATGTTCACTGTCTCGCCTTCAATTTGGGAATACGACACAGTCTACCGTTTCTACTTTCCACCGTTGTTTGGGGAGTTATAGGGTTCAGATTAAGATTAGGGACTAGTTTCTCCATTATTTTCCAAGTGTAAATAATGGTGTATCTCTCTCTTCTCCTTTCCAGTGAATAGAGGTCTAGTTCGCGTAACCTTTCCCAGTAATTTAGTTCTTTGCACCCATTGATCTTGGCTGTGAAGCTTCTCTGGATCCCTTCCAGCTGTCTAATGTCTTCTTTTTTATATGGGGATGTCAGGACCGAGCAGTATTCCAATTTGGGTATGATCACTGTTTTCAGTAGAGGAATCATTACATTCCTATCCCTTCGTTTAAAGGTTCTCAATATCTGTCCCGTTATTCTCTTTGCTCTGTTTACTGCTATCTTATTTTGTGTTTCAAATTTCGCATCATCTGTCATTACAACCCCTAAATCTTTTGCTCTGGAATTTCTCTGAATTTCCTGTCCATTTGGGGTATAATGTTCCATGAATTTTAGGTCTTCTCTTTTTCCGTACCGTAATAGCTGAAATTTCTCGGTGTTAAACTTCATATTGTTGTCTTCCGTCCACTTGTAGATTCTCTTTATGTCGGTTTGTAGAGATCCTATGTCTTCTGGGTTTCTTATTTTTCTACTCATCTTTGTGTCATTCGCAAAGGATGTTACTGTGCTGTCTCTGGTAACGTCCTCATCTATGTCAATTAGCATGATTATGAAGAGTAGTGGAGCTAATACTGTTCCTTGTGGTACTGAGCTGAGGACCTCTGATTCTGATGAGGATACTCCTTGTACTGTAACGACTTGCCGCCGCTCACTAAGAAAATTATATATCCATTTCCCTACTTTTCCTGTTATTCCCATATATTTCAGTTTATGTATTATGATTCCGTGGTCACACTTGTCGAACGCTTCAGCAAAGTCTGTGTATAGTACATCATAGTTTTCATTACTTTCAATTGCATCAATAATGTTGTTGTAGTGTTCCATTAGTTGTGATAGGCATGGTCTGCCTGACCGAAACCCGTGTTGGTTATCATTGAATTTTTTCTGAGTTTCCAAAAAGGCATAGATTTTCTGTCTAACTATTCTTTCAAATATTTTAGTGAGATCATCTCACTATACTGGCCTATAGGTTTTGGCCTCGGATCGATCTCCTCCTTTATACAGGGTGTACATAAAGTCAGGATCTATTTTTGTGAAATAATTATTTTTTTCTATTTTTCTTTTCAGAAGCCCTTAGAATGAATACAGAAGAGCGTGTGGCAATAGTAATTTGGCGAATCGAGGGAAAGAAATACAATGACATCAGAGAGAAGTTTAGAAGGAGATTTCATAAGCCGGGGCCAATAGACAAGACAATACGAAAATTGGTGAACAAATTTAAACGAACGGGATCTGTAAATGATGAAGCAAGATCAGGATGACCGTGTATGTCAGATCTTACCGTGAATGCAGTACGCGGAATTATCACTGAGGAGCCACGTACGTCCGTTGGTGCTGCATCACACAGAATCGGCCTCCCGACGTCATCTGTGCACAAAATTCTGAAAGTTAATTTGCAGAAGAAAAGCTATCATTTGCAGGTTTTACACGATTTACATGAGGAAGATTTCCCTCGACGAAGTGCTGTGTGTGCTGATCTCGTAGAACAAATCTGGAGTGATAATTTAATGGACAACATTCTCTTTAGTGATGTAGCCACTTTCCATACGTGTGGAAAAGTAAATCGCCATAACTGTCGAATTTGGGCAGATGAAAGACCGAATGATTTCGTCCAAAATTGGGAAAGAGACTCACCTAAAGTTAATGTCTGGATGGGTTTAACAAAATCTAAGGTTTATGGTCCTTTTTTCTTTGCTGAAGCTACAGTTACGGGGCTCATTTATCTGGACATGTTGCAGCAATTCCTTGAACCTCAGCTGATTGGGGATAGGATTGTTAGTACCGTCGTCTATCAACATGATGGTGCTCCTTGTCACTATGCCAAAATTGTTCAGGATTATCTAAATGGACGTTTTCGAAATCGCTGGATCGGACGCGGAAGCAACAGACCTTGGCCAGCGAGATCACCAGATTTAACCCCTTTAGATTTCTTTGCATGGGGCTTTATCAAATCGCACGTCTATCAGACGAAGATTACGAGTCTTGAAAACTTACGTACACATATACGAACTGCTGCAGATAACATAACCCCGCAAATGCTCCAGAATGTGTTTAGAAATGCTGCGGAAGATTTGAGCTGTGCAGGGATACTGATGGGCGTCACGTCGAATCCTACTCTTAATTATTTAATAAATGTTACCACTTTATCATTTTATGATTGAATTCCATATAATTTCCAAGTGCTTCACAAAAATAGATCCTGACTTTATGTACACCCTGTATATTGGGACTATGTTCGCGTTCTTCAGGATGCCCGGTATTTCTCCCGTGTCTAGTGATCGTCTCCATATCCAAGTATAGAGGCTCAGCGATTGCATTCTTGTAGTTTTTGATCAGTGTGGCATTCCAGTTATCCGGTCCTGCCGCTGAGTGTGTTTTTAGTTTCCTTATGGCTTGTGTAATATCATCCGTCGTAAAGTCGAAATCCGTTATACTTTCCCCTTGTGGTTCTTCAAATAAGAGTTTTTGGGATACTGAAAAATGATTCGTACTGAGCTCTTAATATTTCAAATACTTCTGTTAGATCATCAGATAAAGCACTTTTCTCATTTTTTAAAGGTCCGATAGTCGTATGGTTTTTCGACTTTCTTTTTGCGAAATTATAGAAGTACTTTGAGTTAGCCTTTATCACTTCTATAGCGTCGTCTTCTTCTTTTTCTGTATGCTTCTCGATTAGTTCCTGTATTACGACATCGATACTTTGCAGTTTATCATTTAATATTTTTCTGATGTTGTTATCTTTACAATTACTTAATTTTGAAGTCATTCTTTTTCTCTTTCGAAAGAATGCCCTCTTTTGTCTTTCGAACCTGCTTCTCTTTCCTCTTTGTTGTATCTTTGGGACATGTTTTTCCACAATTTCTAACGTCTTCTCGTCTAACGTCTTCAGCATCTCCTCCGTTGTCTTGGCCTCGAAAATGGTTTTCCAATCTATTACTTCCATGCTAGATGTCACATCTTCCCAGTTTATAGCTTTGGAATGAAAATTAAAAATTTCGAATTTGTTTCTTTCTGTTGTACGTGTTCTTTCCTTGCCTGTTGCCTTTATATTAATTGCTATTTCACTGATGTTGTGGTCCGATATCATAGTTGGGGATATTTCTACATTATCAAATAGATTACTGTTGTTTGTGAATACCAAATTTAGGCAGTTGTTTTTTCTTGTGTTTTGTTATTTCCTGCGTTAACATAAATTCATCAGCTAGAGCTAGTAGCACTTTTACCTGCTCCTGGTCATCTCGTGTGCCCCCCTTGTCCTGATGTATACATATATTTTTTCCTATCCTTTTATATTTCATGAATGGAAAATTAAAATCACAGAGAAAAATATTTGCGGTTAGAGAGTGTTGATCTTTCACCAAGTTTCTTACCTCTGTAATGGAATCTGAAAATTTTGAGGTTGGCGTGTTTGGGGGTCTGTACATTACAATTAGTACCATATATATATATATATATATATATATATATATGGATCACCTGAAGATCAGGGCCCCCAGCCTTCTTTCTTCTTCTTCTTCTTCTTTTTCCGCAGCTTATTATCGCATCTTTACATGGGGTCGCTGTTTTTGGTTCGTCTTCTCCACTCCTCTGTCGTATACCGCGTCCTCCTCCAAGTCCTTCTCCCTGATGTCCGCCACCACACAGTCCCTCCATTCATCAGCTAGAGCTAGTAGCACTTTTACCTGCTCCTGGTCATCTCGTGTGCCCCCCTTGTCCTGATGTATACATATATTTTTTCCTATCCTTTTATATTTCATGAATGGAAAATTAAAATCACAGAGAAAAATATTTGCGGTTAGAGAGTGTTGATCTTTCACCAAGTTTCTTACCTCTGTAATGGAATCTGAAAATTTTGAGGTTGGCGTGTTTGGGGGTCTGTACATTACAATTAGTACCATATATATATATATATATATATATTATATATATATATGGATCACCTGAAGATCAGGGCCCCCAGCCTTCTTTCTTCTTCTTCTTCTTCTTTTTCCGCAGCTTATTATCCCATCTTTACATGGGGTCGCTGTTTTTGGTTCGTCTTCTCCACTCCTCTGTCGTATACCGCGTCCTCCTCCAAGTCCTTCTCCCTGATGTCCGCCACCACACAGTCCCTCCATCTCGTCTTCGGTCTTCCTCTTCTTCTCCGTCCCGGCAACTCCATCTCCAGCACTCTGCGCCCCACATACTCCTCCTCTCTTCTCCTGACGTGTCCATACCACCTCAGCCTGGCCTCCTGCACCTTCTTAGATGCTTCCGCCACCTTCACTGTTCCTCTTATATGCTCATTTCTGACCCTATCCCTCCTCGTCACTCCACACATCCATCTCAACATCTTCATTTCAGCCACATCGATTTTTCTTTCATTGCTCTTCTTCATTGGCACAGTCTCCATTCCATACAACATTGCCGGCCTCACCACTGTTTTGAATACCTTTCCCTTCAGTTTCACTGGGACCCTCTTATCACAGAGCACCCCTGATACGTCTCTCCAGTTCTTCCACCCCGACTGTATTCTACAGTTTATCTCTCTCTCTGCTCCCCCCTCTGCATCCACTGTTGACCCCAAGTATTTAAAATACTCCACCGTCTTAACACGCTCTCCACTCAATGTCACTTCCCCTCCTCGGTCCTACTGCACATCACATCTCATATGTTCGGTCTTCTTTCGGCTAATTCTCATCCCCCTTCTTTCCAACGCCTCTCTCCAATTTTCCAACTGCTGCTCCACCTCCTCTTTCGTCTCCCCACTCAACACAGCCTTCTTTAGTTAGCCTTATAAGGCTAACTAACGAAAATATCACGACCTAACCTAACCAATCGTTAGGTCAACTGTACGCCCTTGATGATTGGTTAGGTTAAGTCGTAATATTTTCGTTAGTTTTAACGTTGTATTTGATGGATTGGATCACCTGAAGATCAGGGCCCCAAGCCTCATCTGGCGGCCCTGATCTCCAGGTGGGAAAAATTAAGGTTACATCGATAGGAGTCGTAGTGGTTATGTTAGTTCCTCTATCATCAATGTGTAAAAATGGGATATAATGCCCGGTTAGGTTAATTGAATGCCCGGTTAGGTCAACTGTATGCCCTTGACGATTGGTTAGGTTAAGTTGTGATATTTTCGTTAAAACTAACGGAGATATCACGACTTAACCTAACCAATCATCAAGGGCATACAGTTGACCTAACCGGGAATTTAGTTAACCTAACCGGGCATTTAGTTAACCTAACCGGGTATTCAGTTGAACTAACTGGGTATTCAATTAACCTAACCGATCCACCTTTGTTTCTCATAAATTTTTTTTTATCATAATAAAATTTTTCCGATATTATTTTTATCTTCCTTTAATTTGTGGGCCCTGATCTTCAGGTGGGAAAAGGTGGGGGGCATTGATCTTCAGGTGGGAAAATTGGGGGCCCTGATCTTCAGGTGATCCGATAGACTCATTTAAAAAATGTCTCCTAAAGATCCTGGTGTAGTTTACGTTCCCCAACTTTGACCTAGTGTAGTTTGTGTCCCCTTTTGCGTCAGGGGGACGTAAACTACACTTGCTCATATATTTTTTATAATAAAAGGGTAACCAAAATATATGTACATTTTACATATACACATTGTCACATGTGAAATATGTAAGGGTAGTCACATGCATTGTATTTACTTAACAAGTAAGGTGATCAGGTAATATGTCAATAAATCTTAGTACAAGTCAATGTATTATCACAACAGTACATACACAGCACATAGACTCTTACTGATGGGATTCAAGCGCGATTTCTTACACTGGTACCTGCAAGAATTTATGTGGCGCGACAGATTTAATCGAAATGCTTTAAATAACTTATGGGAGCATATTAAAATATTTTATCCTATGTAAATAATGGTTCTCAATTATATATTTGCAATAAATAATAAATTTGTTGTTATTGTTTTCTTTTCTTATTTTGGTTAATTTGCAGAGTTTAAACTTTGGGGGGGATATAGTTGAAAAGATCAACATTGGGGTGGTGATTGTTGAAAAGAGTATGTTGGGGGGTGGGGAAATAGTTTAAAAGATTCGGTACATATTGTTAAATAGTTCAAGGACTTTCTTCATCGGTTTGTGATCATGTTCATTAGACTAGTTTCAAATTTAACTAATAAATTTACTTGTTCAGCGCAAAAAGAATTATGGATAATTTTGGTGAGTAAAACAGTTAATCGATTAATGATTTCGCGACATTTTTCTACAACTTTGGGTAAGTTTTTTATTAAGTGAATTTATTTACAGCATAAATATCTTCATTTTCTTTATGAAAATTAATTGTGTACTGGCTTTTAATATAAATTAACATATCAAATGTTCAATTTTACCTCCTAAACAAAGTAAATTATAGTATTAACCTGACTTTGATTCTTCTTTGAAAAAAAAATTATTATTTAATATCATTACACTATTATTTGTAGGTCGTAAATCACCCTATATATATATTCCCTAAACAAGATTATGTTCTCCATCATGTGGTGAATTAATGAAGCCCTTCTGACCAAGTGAACGAAAAAGGGTTTCCTACATTTGCTGTAGAATCAGGAATAGAAATGTTTTTCCTAGTGAGCATAGCTAACCTGAGATAGTCATTCTGATTTTCCCTCCAGTAATCTAAAACGTCACCTGAAGAACTTTTCACCTGGAGATATTGTTCAAGTTCTATTGAAATGTTGCTAGTTTTCGCTTTCTAAGACAGAGGAGACACGAATGCCAGAATGCATAGTTGCCCAGACTTTGTAATTTTAAGTGCTCAATAACGTGAGTAAGGCCTACAGTAGATACTAACAAAATTTACCCCGTTTTTGCTTTTAGGGCCTATGCCTAATGCCCTATTCGTACTGCCCATTTGTCTCCCATGAAAAGTGCTCATGAGCAAATTGTTATTGTCCTCAGCTGGAATAATTGTTCTTGTTCAAAAAGCGTTTACACCGCAATTTATGCAGTCTGAACAATCTTGTTCAGTTTTCTGTGAAATTATTTACAGGGTAACTTTTAAAAAACTGTATATAAATGAAATTATTTATCTTTTTGTATTTGAAATTATTATGAAATAACTAAAACGTTATGGCTTACAATTTTGTATTAAATTTATATGGAATTCTAGGTAACAATATAAGCATTAGCTATACCTATATATTTTTATACCGAAGAAAATATCTAATACGCGCAAGATTATTTTTTATACTTCTGTAAGTTACTTCAAGATATATTAAACAGAAATACTGGTGTGGGTGAAGTGCGATTTTGCAGAAATAAAGATTTTAATCATGATCCAACATCCATTATAAAAGAAAAACTGGCCTTAACCTGGTCAGACTTCTCATATTTGGCCCATTAATACAAATTTTTATAATCAGACCTAAGCTAGCCTTAATCCCAGAATACCAGCCTAATATGCTACTAGTGATCACAATTTGAAGGAAGTTATAGCTTCACAGGCTACAACAGAGATCTATAGTCCACGGTCAAATCCTTAACCTAGGCCTAGGCATCGTCTTATGTAATAAATTGATGCAAGACTTTAAGAGCTTTCTCAGAATTGTCATGTCGCAAATATTTTGCACAAATGCATTATTGTATACGAAAAGCAATAGTGGCTGAAATATGCTTCGGATCAAAGTATCATTCAGTAACCAACTCTTCACGCTTGTTCAATGAACAATTAAGAAGGTGAAGGGCAAAAAGGAAAAGTCTGCTACATGCAGTTGCAGGGACGTGGCATGTAGCAGACTTTCCTTTTTTGACCCTCAATTAAGGTTTGGAAGCATTATTCTCGGAATACGAACACGGACAAAATTTTCAAAAGGTAATGGGTGACATTGTTCAAAAAACGTTCGCACTGCAATGAAAAATGTTAAGTGATGTTGTTCACGAACGCCTCTCATGGGTGACAAGCAGGGCCGCCGAGAGGGCGGGAAGCCGGGATAAATCCCCGGGGCCCGGAAAGAGGGGGGATAAAATATAAAAATATTAATAAAGCAATTGATTAAATAACAGAGAGGAAATATAATTAATGAACATACATTTTATAGAGATTATCATAGTCAAACTGAAACAGATAAAATATTATCTGCGGTCCACCAATGCCCAAGACCAACTGACAGATCTGGGAACCATTGTAATTGAAAGCCAGTTAGCCCGTACTTTAAATTTCATCACAATCATTTACCACTTTGCTAGAGAGAAGGCAAAGAAAGTACACTTCTAATTATGAAAATCTTGCAGTAAACAATTGTCTTGTTTGCATGGACTGGTACTGCATTTGTAAATTGTATGGTGATAGAATTAATATAAATGATTCGAAAAATGTACACAAAAAACATTCATAATAAAATACTGAGTAAACAGGGGGCCCATATACCAATCCTTCCCCAGGGCCCGAGGCAGCTCTCGGCGGCCCTGGTGACAAGTATGCATTGTGAATCGGGGTACAAAGCTTTTTCATAATTTTAAACTAGAAGAGACCCATAAAACATTCGCTGTCAAGTTTGTATCTTTATTGCAACATTATTCTTTAAATATAGGATTTCCACCATATAAAAAACTATATAGGCCTATGGTTGAGTGCTTTCAACCTGGCGATCCAGTGGAAGTTTCCACCAGATTTAATGGCTATAGTCGACGGCAAAAAGCCTATGTTTTTTCTTTAAAAGTTGTGTATGTTGAGGTCTTCAAACTACCTTGTTAAGTAATTTTTTAATTAAATTATTAAATTTATTTGCCTTCAGTATTTAGCGCAGCCCAATGGTGAAAAGGAAACCACCATACCTTTTTTTTTTGAAGTTCGCGTCTGGTTGTAGGTCGCGCGGTTGCCTACCGAACTTCTCTCTCGGAGTAGACAACTAGGTTACGCAAGGCGTTTGTTAACTTCAATTAACACAAGCAACTCGCAGTACCTAGTTATTTACTGGGATAGGCCTATCCTATAGAATAGAATAGAATAGAATAACCTTTATTAATAATAAAATAAATACAGTAGTCTTTTTACAATTTACAATTTTTACAATGACATAAATAATTGTGAAGCTCGACTATTTATTTTTTTTTATTTTTTTTATTTGGCCCTTAAGCTTTAGGCTTTACTGGGCTCTTATTAAAAATAAGCAGCTAGCCGTTATAAATTAATAATAATAAAATAAATAAATAAGTAAATAAGTATTATTAATAGTTAAAGCCTGTATTTCAATATTAAACAATATTAATCGACAATATTAAACATTATTAGTGGACATTAATCCAAGATTTTTGTTAGTATCCCATTATTAATCGGGATTTTAACTTGGTTTTAAACAAATTTACATTCGCAATATTTTTTATATCGGCATGCAAGTCATTCCATAGTTTTAATCCAATGAAAATGGGTAGTTTTTGAGATGAAGACAATCTAAATTGAGGTATAACAATCTTTGATCTATTTCTGGTCTGATACGGGTGGATTTCTTGATGAGTTACAAAATATCTATTTACCCATTGCAAATTAATGATTTTGCTCTTACACTTGTAAATAAAAATAAAATGTGCCAGTTTGGTTATATCATTGAGCTTTAGTAGGTTTAGCTCTTTAAATAATGCACTAGAGTGATCAAGGAAATCAGCATCAGATAATAACCTTATTGCTCGTTTTGGATGACAAAGATACCATTTAATGCGTTGTTAGCGGAGTTTCCCCAAACAAGGGTGCAGTATGTTATATAAGGAAGAACAAGAGTATGATAAAGAGTCAATAAAACTTGTTTAGGGACTACATTTCTAAGTTTAAACATTATAGCAACGCTCCTTGAAATCTTTTTCGCGATATAATTTACATGATCACTCCATTGCAAATTCTTATCTAGCATTACACCAAGAAATTTTGTTACATTACACTTTTATGGTGATTTCATTAACATTGAGTTCATCAAGATATACATTTCTTTTATTAGTAAAATCATGAAATTTGTTTTACTGGTATTTAGGAAGAGTTTATTGGTGGTCAACCATTTCATTACACTGATGAATTCTGAATGAAATATATTCTTAGCTGTATTAACATCTTTGCAAGAAAAGGAGAGGTTGTATCATCTGCAAACATTATGAAGTTCAGTATATCAGATGAACGTGGAAGGTCATTTATATATAATAAAAATAACAGTAGACCCAGCACTGAGCCCTGTGGCACACCATGTTTGACAAGCGCTTTAGTGGAGCAAACCTTATTTACTGATACAAAATTATATCTATCAGACAAATAACTTTTAAACCAATCACTGATTGCCCCTCTAAAGCCGTAACAATACAATTTATTAAGTAGAATATTATGGTCTATTACATCAAACGCCTTACTCAAATCCATAAATATTGACATCATTATTTCTTTGTTCTCCTTAGCTATATTTACATTTTCCATAAGATTTAAAATAGCCATTTCCGTTGTTCTATTATTACGGAAGCCATATTGATTTGGAGATAATAAATTGTAAGATTCTAAATATCGCTGCATTCTACTTTTTACAATTTTTTCGAAAACTTTGCTGAACACAGATAATGAACACACCGGCCTGTAATTTGTTGCTAGTGTAGGATCACCCCCTTTAAAAAGGGGTGTTATACAACCAGTTTTTAACATTGATGGGAATATTCCTTTGGAAATACTTTGATTGATAATTTTAGCCAAAGTTACAGATATCTTATCTTTAACAAGTTTCAATATAGGTACAGGAATGTTATGAATGTTATTTTTTGTATTTTTTAATTTACCAATAATATTCTGGACCTCAGTAGAGGTAGCAGGAACAAAAGAAAATGAATTTAGTGGGCTGGGTGGCATATATTCTAGAGGTGAGTGATCATTATTTATTAATTGTGAGCGAAGCTTATCCGCTATTGAAGTAAAATGTGCATTTAAAGAGTCTGCAATAGCAGTATCATCAGTGATTTCTTTATTATGAACATTTAATTTCTCTATTGGATTTTTCTTAATTTGTTTTCCAAGAAGATTGTTTATGGTTGTCCAAGTTTTTTTCATGTCTCCTTTATGTTTGGAAAATTGATTGTTATAATAGTTATATTTTGCAATTTTGATTAATTTAGCTAATTTGTTTCTGTATTGAGTATATTGTATTTTAGGAATTTTGCTCTGCAATTGCAATTTGAATAATTTATCTATTCTTTATCGAAGTGATAATTCCTGGAGTGATCCATGGATTTGCGACCCTTTTGGGCGAAACTGTTTTTCTCCTTAAAGGAAAGCAAATATTAAAAATATGGAATAAGGTGTCATAGAAGAACTGAAACATATGATCTGGGTCATTTAAAGGTTCGTCACAGTCAAGTCGAGTATTTTCTACTGCCCCAATAAATTTTCTTTTGTTAACATCTGAGAATATTCTGTAATCAATAGTTGTTTTGTCCGCAACCTGAACAATGTTATTGAAAATAGCGTAAGTAGGAAAATGATCACTGATGTTAGTGGTTATAATTCCAGAGTTTACAAGGGCATTGCTATTTACAAATATATTATCAATCGTAGATTCTGTTATTCGATTGCCATAACTGCAGACTCGAGTGGGTTTGGTAATAGAATGACTAAGATAGAAAGAATTCATTAAGTTTAAAAATTTCTGAGAGATTGTTTCAGATTGCAAATTGATGTTGAAGTCTCCCACAACTATGGCATTCGATTTATGAAAGTTGCATAACATGTTATCTAAGTGAATTAAAAAGCTATTGATATTAGTATTAGGTGGTCTATATATTGCATGGACAGAATATACATTACTTTTGTCTTTTATATTCACAATCAGGTTTTCATTGTCACTATTACATAGAGAGAATACTTCGTTAGAGTCGTAAGTTTGATGCACATACACAGAGATACCCCCCCCAATCTGACCATCTCCTCTTACAGTATGATAAGCAACGTAATTATCTATATTATACAGGTTTTTAATACTACTATTTAACCAAGTTTCCGTGAGAATTATAACACTAAATTTGACCGTAGAAGTTTTCAAAAGGGCCAATAAGTAGTTATAGTTCCTAGGTAAGCTTCGAATGTTTAGATTTAGTGCTGAAAGATTTTTATAAATATCTTTTTGTAATACAAAGGCATTAAACTCGTCTATCGATGAGACCATGCAATTGCCTATACCAGATTCCTGATCTAGATTCTCTAAACTGGATACAGAATTGTTTGGTAATGAATTGAAATGATTAATATCGGCACATATACTATGAAAGTCTTTATCGATGAAAGCCATTTAACAGTAGTTCTCAAACAATTTCACTAGATACAGAATATGGGAATAAGGGATTACCGCCCAGTTGAGCCGAGACTGGGAAAGTCGACTGTTGAGGTTGTATGCGGAGTTATTCGCAGGCCTCCTGTGTGTCGACTGTCGGCTGGCGTTTTCTTAGTTCTCATAGCTTCGAATACTTTTTCACTAACAAGGTGAACTCCTTTGACCGAAGTATCCCGCGCTGGAGGAGTCTCTCTCTCTTTAATCATTAACTTCGCTCCAAGGAAGTAGGCAACTTTCCCGAGTCTCCTCGCTTCTATGAGTTGAGGGTTTTATTAGTTGTTTCACTCAGAACTTGCAGGAAGACCAACACTTCTTCTTCGCCTACAGGCACGTCAGAGTTAATATTGTGTTGTTGCTTAAATTTGCTTACATCCGTGGGCAGAAAAATACGTCTTATAATTTTCGCGTTTTCATTACTTCTCTTCTCAAAATTTTCATGAGTCAGTGATACAGAATTTTGGTACGAAAAAATACGTTCTTGCTTGTTGTAAATGTAGGCCCAATGCCTACATATTTTGTTCTACCTATGGCAGTTTTCCCCATCCCCAATAGGCTTCATCGCAAATTCCAAGGCAACTTGGAGTTATTCAATACAATAAATTAATATTTTATATTAAATTGTGAAATAAAGGTATCGTATAAGATACCATGTTGTAGACGTATTTAGGCTTGGGTTTAAATTAGGCCTTGCTGTGGACCGTACTGTAAACTGTATGACTGGCGTGTATAAGTTTTCCATATACGGGTGGGGGTGGGGGGTCGAAGAATAAATTTGCATGTCATACATCACATTTTTAATAAACATCAGGTACATTGAAAGATTCCTCATCAATAGTATCCTAATCTATCCTTTGGGGTAATGTTTCTAACTTAACCCCACATTCCAAAAGATATAGTAATGTGATATCTCTGGTGGTTTCACCAGTTGCTGTTCTTAGTTTTACAACTCTGGTCACTTCATCTGGTCACCAGTTTTGAGCTCTGAGACTTTCTCCATTGACCAATGTCTTGGAGTTAATGTATCAACACAATGTCCCCATTTTTGACTGAATTATTCCAATTTTGTTTTGTCAATTGTTTGTCTTACTCGAAGACTTGTTAAGTATTCTTCTCTCCATTTTGTTATAAATTGAGTTTTGGTTTGTGTCAAATGTTGATACTTTGTGTTTGCTTCTTTGAGTTCTACAACTCAATCTGGATCCTCTGTACTGTTATTTTCATATTCTGGTAACATGTTTACTGTTTCTCCTTTAATTAGGTGGTTTGGTGTGTGGCGTTCTGGCTTATTAATACCACCTCCCACATCCAACATACGTCAATGGTCTGTCGTTGACAACATTTTCAAATTCTGTCAGAATAGTCATGAGTCCAAAAAGTTGTAGATGTTTGGTCCCAATGGTCTTTTTAAAGCAATTCTTTACAGTCTGTATGTTTCTTTCCCAAATGGAACCATACCATGGTGAATTAACAGAAATGCACTTCCAGGTTATGTTGTGTTTGATCAAATGAGTCTGTACTGTTTCACTGTCAAATTTGATTTGAAGTATGTGGCATTGTCTGACTATGTAGTTTTGGGCACATAATTCTGTGCACAAAATCGTCTGAAAGCAGCAATAAAAGCCTCCACTGTCAGATCTTCTACCATGTCTAGACATATGGCATGTGTTGCAGCACATGTGAAGAGCACAATGTGCACCTTATATTCCTTTCAGTCCATTTTATCTCCAAAACTCGAATTCACCGCTCCAATGTAGTCAATACCCGTGATTTCAAATGGCTGAGTAAATACGTCTGGGGAGCTTGGGGTCTTGAAGGGTCGTGAATGGATCCGTTTGCAAGGAATGGATGTAGTAAAGAACCCTCCAATAAAGTCCGTGACCATTTTCTCCTGATCAAAGTTTGAAGGTTGATTTTAGATGAATTGAGGATACTGATCAAAATAAGCTTCACCACCCCTCGCGAAAATGTGGGCTAACCTCGCTAGGCGGCGAAATCGAGGAATTCACAACTGTAACAACAGATATGAGTTTATATCTAAGAAAATCTCTGATAGATCAACATTAACCAAAACGGGGACCATAAAATCAACATTAACAATATACATTCAGTTCTGCTCAAGTTTGAATTTTGTTCTATATATATATATATATATATATATACACACACGTTATTTTCAGATTGAAGAAGACCAGTCTGTAGCAGAATAAATCCATATTTGAAAAACATTGTTTTTGAGACCATGTTGGAAAATTGTTGTGTATATGTTATGCTGGTATAGCTATATTTATATCTATGGGAACGTGACACTATTCTCCCTTTTCAGTTTTGAATCCTTGTGGCTGACTGTGGTGACTTCATCAAGAAAAGGTAAAAAAAGAAGTAGTGAGGATATGACAGTTGGTCGGTGCATTCTACGTAACAATGACTGTGAAGAAGACAGGTGTAATTTAGGTAGATGCTTGGAACAATCTCAAAAAACAAGCACAAAAGTGGATTGGACTTGATAGGTATGTACGGTGTATGATGACATTTCCTGGAAAATGGACCGAGTGGCACAGTGGCATAGCGAGGGTTCGTGGCGCCCGGGTAAATTTTGACTACGAATAGTCGATTTCATGCAATCTGAGCCCTATATTCAACTATTTTAAACACCTATTTTCAAGGTAGATTAATAAGATTATTATCGGTTATTTTAACCTATTTTATTTTACTACATAAATCAGTTTTCATGAAAATTTGAAACTACTATACCAAAGTAATGAACAAAAACTTGAAAAATGAAATTTTGCACAGATTCAATTTTACCTTCATCTTTCGGTTTTATTTTTATAAAAAAAATCTAGAGGTGTTAGTAGTATGGACGCAAAAGGAGAGCGTGCAATGCAATTGAAAATGTTGACCAGTGTTGCAAAGGAAATGTTGCATAAGTTATGCAATAAGGGGTGGATGGAATGTTGCAAGATGTTATGCAACAAAGGGGGCGGGGGAATGTTGCAACAGCAACAAGGGGTTATGCAACTTGGAGGCGGAGTTATTCCCCAAGAGAAAGAGAGGAGAAGGAAAGAGAGGAAGAGAGATGTTCGCCTGGCAAGAGCCAAGCGCATATTAAGACTTCAGCCGAGCGGACGTTGTCTTATACGTCCCTAATCAGCCAGTCGGTCTAATCAGCCAGTGCCTCCTGGCGGGAAATCCGTGACGCCTGCCTCGCGAATGTTTGTCAGTTGGTAGCTGCGACTCGTCTGGGACTGTCAGGCCGTGGGGAGACCCTTGGTCGCTGCCTGTGGCAGTAGCGGGAGGTGTAGTCTTCTGGATGGGATGAACGTCACTTGCAAATAGGCGGATGCGTCTACGCGCGGGAAAAATTCACCCCCCTCCATTTTTATACACTGGTAAGAACGTTTTTGATAGTTTTCATTGCTCGAACGCTTTATCTTATTCAGTGTATTCAGAGTTCGAAAAAAAATAAGTTACAATGACTGGACCGCAGAAACTGAAGGCTGAATGTGCGAGGTGTGAAGTAAACCAGTGGGTGACGAACTTCAAAGAAGCCTGCTTCGCGAAGATCAACCACTCCAGCATGTGCCGCTTTTACGAACTCATGCGGTTTTACGAGAAGCTAGAGGAGGAGAGGGTCCGGCGGCTCGAGTCGTCGAGACCGGCTGTTGGAGGTGCGGCGGTCACTGACGAGGCTGCGCCGCCTCCTAACCCAGGGCTCATTCAGGATAGGATAGCTGCCGTGGAAAGGCGGTCCAGCGATGGAATGGACAGATCTCGGGACCGCGGAGAAACGGTAGAGGTGCAACCGGGGGCCAGAGCCCTAAATCAGAGTCAGGAATCGCCAGCGACCCACGTGGAATGCTTGGAACCGCGGCGTAAGGTGGAAGGCGCAAAGAAGGGGCTGATAGAGAAGGGTGGGAAGGGGTCGATAGAGAAAGGCGGGAAGGGGCCTACTGATGGCCCAAAGAAACCGAAGGATGTAGCTACCGGTCGGGGTGGGTCGGGTGGTGTAACTGCGTGTATGGGTGGCGACGGGTTTCGAAAGGTCTCGGGCAAGAAGGCTGCGAAGCCGAAGCCTGAGACCCCAGTTGCCCCTGTCAGGACCTCTAACCGCTTTAGTCTCCTGTGCTCGAAGGAGGAAGACACCATTTTGAATGGGGACTCGCAGATCAGGGGCCAGGAGAAGTACTTTGCTTCCGCAAACCGGGATGGGAGGAAGGTACGGTGCTTACCTGGGCGGGGAACGGCGTACTTAAGGAAGGAGGTAGAGAAGGTGCGCGTGGCTAGTCGGAGGACTGCGATCGTTGTCCACGCTGGTGGCAACGACCTGTTCATCAAAGGCGGTTTTGCGGATGATCTAAAACTGAAGACAGACAGGGGAATGTTAATGGGTATTTTACCGCGAATGAATGCCAGTGACCACGCACTCAGTGAGGTCATTGGCATCAACGAGAGGGTGCAAGACTTGTGCGTCCCCTTGGGCGTGAGGTTTATTGACCCCTTCGACGCATTTTCGGGTAGGTGGGACCTTTACCAGAGGGATGGTGTCCACCTCAATAACAAGGGTAAAGGTGTGCTAGGCGCGCTGCTCGACCGGCACCTATACAGAATGGTGAGGTCGAGTCCGGGGAGAGATGATGATGAGCCGGTGGCGGACGTACTTTCAACTGAAGAGTGCGTCCAGGTACAGGTGGGTGACCCTCCTTCTACGTTGGAGGGGGCTCAGGCTCCTGCGGAAGTTGCCCCCTCGTTAGTGAGGGGCTCTTCAACTCCCGACAGCCCTGGCTGTTCGGGAAACGGGTCGTGCTAGGGGGCGGTCTGAATAGGGAAGGCTCCCTCCGTGCAATGCTCTGTAATGCTAGATCGATTAGGAACAAGTTTTGCGAGCTACGGGCGCTCTTAGCATCAGAATACCAGGATATCGTTGCTATCACCGAGTCCTGGATTCATACTGATCGTAGGGACTACGTTGGGAAGTTCGAAATTCCCGGGTATAGAATGTTTCGCAAAGACCGCACCTGTGGGGAGGGGGGTGGGGTACTAATATACGTCAGGGACACGTTGAGTCCGGTTGACTGCCAGCTCCGGTCGGAACGGGATCTGCTTGGCGTCGATCTGAATGTGCGAGGGACGAGCTATAGGTTAATCTTGGTGTACAGACCTCCGAATCTCCTCCTCGGGGAGGATACAGCCCTGTACACCGAACTCAGTAACCTGCTAGGGGATAGGGTGTGTGTAGTTTTAGGAGACTTCAACTGTCGCGGCATAAAGTGGGAAGACAGGACTGCTGATGCTGAAGGGAGGAGGCTAGTTGACTTTGCTGATGAGAACTTCCTCACTCAGTGGGTCAATGAGCCTACACGAGGCGAAAGCGTTCTAGACTTAGTATTCACGACCGAAGACAACCTCGTCACTGGCCTCACCGTTGACGAATCGTTGGGCGGGAGTGATCACGGTCTGATTAGGTTCCGTGTGTAAGTCCCTCGGGTGAAGCGTAGTAACTCGAGAGGCAGTAAGCTCGATCTCCGGCGGGCGGACTTTGTTAGCTTCAGGGATAGCGTAGGTGGGATGGGGTTAGAGGGTGGTGGCGATGTTGAGCGAGTGTGGAGTGCATTCCGGGACGAGTTTATGGTGCTGCAGTCTGCTGCCATACCCTCAAAACCGGTCACCCCTGCTTCAACGCAGCCTAAGTGGTTCAATCGTGACATCGCTTCGGCTATCCGAAATAGGAAAGTTGCGTATAGGAGGGCGAAGGCCAATCGTTCCCATGAGAACACTGAAGCGTATGTCCGCCTGTGTAGGGAAGTGAAGGCGAAGGTTAGGCTCGCGAAACGTAACGAAGAACTACGGGTGGCAAGCATCTGCAAGGGGAACCCTAAGGAGTTCTTCAGTTATGTTAATAGTAGTCCGACGCGGACATCGCCAATGTGCTTAATGAGTACTTTGCGGGAGTGTTCACCAGGGAGGACACCCGCATCATCCCCGAGCCAGGCGTGAGGCACGAAGGTGCTGGCCTGGATAGTGTTCGATGTACCGCGATAGTCGTTGCCGATAGAATAGACAAACTAAGCGCGTTTAAGGCTCCTGGGCCAGACCAGTTTCTCCCCAGAGTGTTGCGGGAGGTGCGCGACCAGGTGGCTCCCCACCTGGCTACAGTCTTCAACAAATCGTTGGAGACGGGCCAGGTGCCTGGTGACTGGAGGGAAGCCAACGTGACCCCTATCTTTAAGAAAGGGGATCACGAAAGTCCAGGGAACTATCGTCCCATTAGTCTCACTTCAGTTGTAGGTAAATTATTAGAGGGGATAATAGCGGATAGGATCGTTGACCATTTGGATTCCTACAAGCTGCTTGGGGACTCCCAACATGGGTTTAGACGGCATAGGTTGTGTCTCACCAACTTGCTCGAGTTTTTCCACGTCATGTTGAGTGAGTACGATAAGAGCAGGGCGATTGATATACTTTATCTCGACTTTCAGAAAGCCTTTGATAAGGTATCTCACCGCCGGCTAATGGCGAAAGTGTGCGCGCTGGGTATCGGTGGGGAAATAGGTAGGTGGATTGAAAACTGGCTGAAGAATAGGCGGCATAAGGTTGTAATTAAAGGGGCTAGTTCGAGTTGTGCGTCGGTCACTAGTGGGGTTCCTCAGGGTTCCGTTTTGGGGCCGCTGTTGTTTATCATTTACATAAATGATATAGACGGTGGCATCGTCAGTCGGATCGCCAAATTCGCTGATGACACCAAGCTTGGGGCCAATGTTGGGACGCCGGAGGCGATCGAGCAACTGCGTGCGGAGCTAGGTAGGATATCAGTGTGGTCCGAAAAATGGCAAATGCCGTTTAACTTAGGTAAATGCAAGGTGATGCACATTGGCTACGCCAATCCGAAGTCGGACTACTCGATGTTAGGGAGTAATATCGAGGCGACTGATTTGGAAAAGGACTTAGTTGTGCTAATTAGCAGCGACCTTAAGTTTACCGAACAGTGCGTAGAGGTTGAAAAGAAAGCCCAGAAGCTGTTAGGTTATATCAGGAGGCAATTTCAGTTTCGGAACAAGGAGATTGTACTCTCTCTGTACAATTCCCTGGTTCGGCCGCACCTGGAGTATGCTGTGCAGTTTGGTCGCCCACCCTCAGGAAAGATATTGAGAGGCTGGAGCGAGTGCAGGCGAGGGCCACATAGTTAATCCCTTCCGTTAGGCATATGGGCTACAATCGACAGGTTACGCGCCGTGAACTTGTTTTCTCTGGAAACTCGGAGGCTGCGCTGTCAACTGATCGAGGTTTTCAAGCTCTTACGCGGGTTCAACGATGTCGATTTTAAAAGCATATTTAGTTTAAATGATAACCCAACTCGCAACAATGGTTGGAAGTTGGATTTGAAACGGTTTAGGACTAGTGTGTGTGGGAATTACTTTACCTATAAGATCTGTGACACGTGGAACAGGTTACCTTCAGAAGTTGTGAACAGTTCCTCTGTGGATCAGTTCAAGAAAAGGTTAGACCAAATTTTGCCCACTATTTGAGTGTGTACAAAATTTTCCGTGGCACCCGATGCCATTGGTACCTCCTCGGTATGGGCCGCAAGGCCTTTTGAGGTACTTCTTGTCCTTGTAATTCCTTGTAACTCTCTCTCTCTCTCTCTCTCTCTCTCTCTCTCTCTCTCTCCCTCTCATTAGACTTCATCGGAGGCGGACGTGCTGTGTGGTCTCTCCAGTATCTTTTTTAATTGTGACTAAGTGACAAAGTTTGATTGTATATTTGTTAGATAAGTATAATATTTATTTCCTTTATTATTGAGATTAGGCCAAGCACTATTGCTTAATAATTAGACAGTTTATCATTAATTAGACTTAATTTATTCCTTTTCCGGTTTTAAAGAACATAATTCCGTATTGTTTAAATTGTTTTTTCGGCTGAATTTCTCTGGGAAAGTTAACGTGAAATAAGTTTGCATTGTTTTAGACGGTCGTTACAGATTGCATTTTCAGACGAGTTACATAGTAAGATTTGTATATTCGAGTCTATTTCCGTTTCCGGTCTGTTACACGTGCTCTCGCAGGTCCATTTCCCGCATTCACTACTACTCTCCCACGATCCGTTGTATAAATTAAAATAACATATTATATTATTTAAAGTAACATCATTCTGCATTGTTATAAACGGCTCCCTACAGATCCCATTCAGTTCCGTATTCAATTCCATTTCCGGTCTGAAACACTTGCCACTCGTCTGCGCATATTTATTTTGTATTTCTGCATTCACCAATCCTCCCTCACTAACCAATATACTAATTAAAATAGCATTGTATTATTTAAATTAATATCAGACTGCATTGTTACTAACGGCAACCCACAGGTTCCATTCAATTCTGTATTCAACTCAGTTTCCGGTCTGTAACACGTGTTTACTTCCGCACTCACCATTACCCCTCTCACCATTCGTTATATTAATTAAAGTAGCATATTGTATTATTTAAAAGTAACGTATCGTATTTAAAAGGAACGTATCGTATTTTTTAAAGTAATATATTGCATTATTTACAAACATATCGTAACGTATCGTATTATTTAAAAGTAACATAATGTATTATTTAAATTAACGTATCGTAAAAAAAAAAAGAGAGAAAATATGACAGGGCCAGCTAAATTGAAAGCAGAATACTTTAAATGTAAAGTTAATCATTGGTGCGTTGACTTCCCCGAAGGTAGTATCAGCGATATCACATCCCTTAGTATATGTTTGTTTTGTAAACTTAAAGACAACCACGAAAAGGAAGTTAAAGAGCTAAAGGAATTAGTAAAAAAGCTTGAAGCTCGGGTCGTAGCACTGGAAATCCAACCCAGTGGACAAGATCAAACTGAAAACGCACCAGCAGATTTAAACTGTAAGGTTAAACATCTAGAACAAAGCGTGGCTCGCTTGGAAAACACGGTGACTATTCCGGAAAATAGAACGGAGGAACGAGAATTCAAATTGGTCAAAAATAAAAGACGGTCTACACAACCCAATGGGTAAGTTGTGAGTTTTCGATTAGGCAGACTCCTGGCTCACATTGCTACGGGGATTAATTCAACTGGTAGATACGTGAGATGCGCGGGTCTAAAACTCACCAGCTCACCCCTTGCATAGATGTTACCTACCTATTGAAGCTCACAAGATTACGGCGCTTTCGCGCCCAATCCGCGACATTCATTCTTCGACTTATTGCCGAACGCTAGCCTTAGGGGCCGCCGTAGGCACCGGGAAGGAGGCGTCTCCCGCGCGCCTAGGCGTTAGTTACGTTATTGATGGAAACTTTTTGGCCAAATCATCAGGCCTATCAGCGCTACTTATAAGTCAACGCATAGGTGCTTGAGGAGCATGGGGCCGGGCTGGGATCACCTCGGTCTTCCCATTTCATAGGTGCGTCTTAACACGGCCAAACTAAGATAGGAACCCGGGAAACTGAAATTTTATATAAACGGCTACACGCGGCTACTTTACGCGGCTACGTGCTAAGTCTACAAAAATCTCGGTGTGTCCCGTACCACGTTTGGACTTATTGCCGAACCTACGACTCGGGGGACGCTATACCGGCGGGAGCTAAGGACTCTCCAGCGTGCCTATCCATAGGCTTAAAGATAGGTGAAAAATTTTTCCCCCACACTATTAGCCCGAAACTGGAATCATAGGCGAGAACCCGAGGTGAAATGGTCGGTCACATGTCAAAACTCCACCTCCATCATCGGGAGGGGACGGGGAAACTTCTTAGCACCGCGAACCCCCCCCCCCCAATAATTTCCTTTAAATTCTATGCTGAGGTGAACTAACCGGTTGCTTTCTGAGAGGCACATAGGTCCAATACCTATAGACCACTCGAAAAATCAGTTTTAGTCTCACGACCCTCCAAACCAAAACCAAAACATAAGGATTTGGAACCCATTACCATAAAAAATAAGTTTCACTTACTTGCTGACGAGGAGGATGAATCCTTTTTAATTGGGGATTCTATGGTAAGGAATCAAGGGGACTTTTTCGGAGCAAGACGCGTGACCAAGATAAAACTACGATGTTTTCCGGGTGCCACAAGCCAGATAATTAATAGGGAATTAGACAAAATTAATATCAAGAATAAGAGTTGCCCTATCATTGTACATGTTGGTGGCAATGACGTTTTTCTGGGAGAGACAGGAGGGCAGACAGAGTCCATTATAAAAGAATTCAAGATCCTAACCGACAAGGTTAGGGATAGGACAGATATGGGTATGGTCGTAGGAATTCTCTCTGGAATGCGTGCTAGTGACTATACTCTAAGTAAAGCCATTAGCATAAATAAAAGAGTTAAACGTATGTGTGATGAAAAAGGCCTAAAGTTTGTCGATTTTTGGCCTACATTCTACGGAAATGGGGAATACTTTGTTTCGGACGGGATACATTTTAACCAGAAGGGGAAAAAGAAGTTTGGTGATTTACTGAACATTAATTTGTATAATCTTTTTAAACTAGGACCCACCAAACCAGCAACTGATCCTGCTCCCCAAACAGTTAAACCTACTCCCCCAGCAGTCGGTCCTCCTCCCCTAGCTGTCGGTCCTCCCCCCTAGCTGTCGGTCCTCCTCCCCCAGCAGGTAGTCCCCATCCAACAGCAGTTAGTCCCTCTCCAACAGCAGTTAGTCCCCCTCCAACATCAGTTAGTCCCCCTCCAACAGCAGTTAGTCCCCCTCCAACAGCAGTTAGTCCCCCTCCAACAGCAGTTAGTTCAACTGCGTCGGGAAACGACTCAGGCCAGTTAGGAAAAATCACAACTTAAAATCACTCAAAACTGTGCTCTTCAATGCTAGGTCAATTAGAAACAAACTAACAGAATTTATAGCGCTTGTCAAAACTGAGAACTTTGATATCATCGGAATAACGGAATCCTGGATTCATTCTGAATCAAGGGATTTTGTAGGAGAATTTGAAATGGTAGGTTACAAAATGTTTCACAAAGATAGGAACGGAAGGGAAGGCGGCGGTGTACTTTTGTATGCTCGGGACTTCCTGCACCCGGTAAACAGTAATATCGTATCTGCTCATGAAATGTTGGGAATTGATCTAAACCTAAATAATAAAGTAGTGCAGCTACTTCTAGTATATAGGCCACCTCACTATCCCGTTGATAAGGATATGAACTTGTATAACCAATTAAGCAGAATAGTGAATAATAAGATCAGTGTGATTTTTGGTGATTTTAATTGTGGTAATGTAAATTGGGAAAACAAAACAGCTGATGCTGAGGGCTCAATACTGTTGGAATTTGCCTATGATAACTTATTAAGTCAATGGGTTGACGGTCCTACAAGGGGTAATAATAAACTAGACCTCATATTCACGAACGAAGATGACCTAGTCTCTAACCTGACTATTGGTGAAAATTTAAGTAATAGGGATCATAATTTGATTAGGTTTGACTTCAGGGTTCCAGTTAATACACGCGAAAAGACTCGTGAAAGACTGGATTTCTCGAGAGCAAATTTTGAAAGCTTCCGAAGTAGTTCAGACACACTTGAAGTTCTAATAAGTGAGGATGTCACTGTCACCTGGAGCCCATATAGGGATCAATTTAGAATATTACAGAACACTTTTATACCCACTAAAATGGTTTCCTTGTCAACAAAGTCAGTAAAATGGTTTCCTTGTCAACAAAGTCACCGAAATGGTTCAACAACGAAATTAGCAGTGCTATTACGTGAAGAAATAGAGCCTACAAACTACTTAAGTCGCATTTCAACCAGACTAATTCAGAAAACCATATAAACCTACGTAGGAGGGTTAAGTCCTTAATTAGATCAGCCAAACGTGATGAAGAAGCTAGAGTTGCCTCACTCTGTAAAGTTAACCCTAAAGAATTTTTTGCCCATGTTAATAGCAGAAAGCCAATTAAAAATTCTGTAGGCCCCTTAAAAGATAGAAATGGCGTACTGAAATTCGGTGATAAAGATATAGCTAATATGTTAAACGAGTTCTTCGTTATAGTCTTCACGGAGGAAGACACAATAGAAGTGCCAAGTCCTCGGATTACATATGACGGTGACCATCCCGTAGAGACTATAAGTTTTACGAGAAATGAGGTACAGCAATTAATTGATAACATGAACAAATACAAATCACCTGGCCCCGACTTATTTCTTCCAAGGGTATTAAAAGAGGTTAGCCACAATGTTGTTGACGACTTAGTAACCATATTCAAACAATCAATCGAGTTAGGGAAAGTTCCAACCGACTGGAAGTTAGCAAATGTAACATCAATCTTTAAAAAGGGTGATAGGGAAAATCCTTGTAATTACCGCCCGATCAGTTTAACATCAGTTGTCGGCAAACTGTTGGAATCCATCATTACAAAACGTATTGTGTATCACCTTGAATCTAACAATCTAATTTTTTATTCTCAACATGGATTTAGGCGACATAGATCCTGTCTGACAAACCTGTTAGAGTTTTTCCATAATATGCATACACTGTACGATGCAAGTAGGGCAATAGATATAGTGTATCTCGACTTTCAAAAAGCCTTTGACAAAGTCCCTCACGCTAGATTGATAGCTAAAGTCAAAGGACTAGGAATCACCGGGCTCGTTTCCAACTGGATTGAGGATTGGTTAAAAGATAGAAAGCAGAGAGTGGTAATAAATGGAGTGGCTTCGGAGTGGGCGCCCGTCACCAGTGGTGTCCCACAGGGTTCCGTTCTGGGTCCTTTACTTTTTATCATCTATATTAACGATATAGACGTCGGGCTTCTAAGTGCAATCTCCAAATTTGCAGACGATACGAAATTAGGAAGTAGTGTAGGTACTGAGGAGGGCGTAAGAACGCTTCAGAACGATCTTGACAGGTTGGGCGAATGGTCTGCTACTTGGCAGATGCCATTCAACTTGGACAAATGTAAGGTAATGCACATAGGTTATAAAAACCCGAAGACCGATTACTCTCTCTTGGGAAGGAACTTGACTGAGACCGATCTAGAGAAAGACTTAGGAGTCTATATCAGCAACGATCTGAAACCGTCGAAGCACTGTGCAGAAGTCGAAAAGAGGGCCTTAAAATTATTAGGTTATATTAAAAGACAGTTCCAGTTTCGGAACAAGGAGACTGTAATGTCTCTTTATAATTCTCTAGTCAGACCTCAACTGGAATACTGTGCGCAGTTTTGGTCTCCATCCCTCAGGAAGGACATAGAAAGGTTAGAAAGAGTACAAGCAAGGGCTACAAAATTGATCCCTTCAATGAGAATGCAAAGCTACCAACGGAGATTGGAGCGCCTAAATCTGTTTAGCTTAGAGACGAGGAGGTTGCGGGGTCAGCTTATTCAAGTCTTCAAGATGCTCAAAGGAATAGACAGGGTAGATTACAGAAACTTATTCTCACTTAATGCCAATCCGACAAGAAATAATGGGTTTAAACTGGAACTAAAGACATTTAGGACCTCTGTCTGCGGAAATTTCTTTTCCTATAAAATAGTTAATATCTGGAACCAACTTCCCTCAGAGGTTGTTTCCAGTCAAAGTGTAAATGTGTTTAAAAATAGGCTAGACAAAGTACTGAATACTCTCATAGTTTAAGATTAAAACAAAACTCTGCAGGAGTTCGCTTGCACGGTGTCTCTGTGAGCAAGCTAAATATAGAGCTATTTATATATTCTCCACTTTCCTGTAAAATTTCCTTGGCTACTTTTCCAGGGTCAAGGTATTTTCTTCAACCTTTTTCCGTACCTGCCTCTGGCAGGGAGGGAGCGGAGGGTGGGGAGAGAGCCTTCTACTTTTCTATCCAGTTTTCTACTACTGCTAGGATAGTTGAAAGAAAAATAAACTTTTAATAACAGGAACCTCCCAGAGTGGACCGAAAGGTCTTTGAGGCTTCTGTCCTTGTAACTCCTTGTAACTCTCTCTCGCTCCTCTCTCTCTCTTTCCCTCTCTCTCTCTCTACCTCCTCTCTCTCTCTCTCCCTCTCTCTCTCTCTCTCTCTCTCCGCTCTCTCTCTCTCTCCCTCTCTCTCTCTCTCTCTCTCTCCTCTCTCTCTCCTCTCTCTGTCTCTACAATTCCCTGGTTCGGCCGCACCTGGAGTATGCTGTGCAGTTCTGGTCGCCCGCCCTCAGGAAAGATATTGAGAGGCTGGAGCGAGTGCAGGCGAGGGCCACAAAGTTAATCCCTTCCGTTAGGCATATTACGCATTTTTTTTATATTTTTAAGACATTTTATTAAAATTTTTAGAGTATTTCTCTTGTTGCTTTCAAGTTTATTAAATAAATAAGGAAAATAAAAGAAAATTAATCGTTTTTCGTTTAATTATCAAACAAAATGGTAAAAATAATAAAAATATCCCTCTTTTATGGACCAGAAAAACAAAAGCTTCCTCTACATAAGAAAAAATAAAAAATAAAACTTTCTTTTCATAAAAAATGACTAAAACTTCAACTAGACAACATTTTTGATTCCTTACACAAAGTAAAGATCAAATTTCGACACAAAGACATTACACAATTACAAAATTAAAACAAGATGAGAAAAAATATAAAACAAGTGCAATGAAAAAAAAAGTACTAAACTCCATAAACCTAAAATCTTCCTTTTAAAATAAAGAACTAAGAATTCATTTTCGATTTTTCGAATGCGCGGCCTAATCTCTGACATACTTGGTTAATGTTTTTTTCTTGAAATCAGGCACTTTTTGTCTATTGTCTTCAACCACCTGTAGCAGATATTGTTTTTGTTTTTCATCTCTTGTGCTCGAATTAGCATAATCTTCTATTAATTTTACACCTCGTTCGGCCGTGTCATTTACTACTTTCATATAGTGTACAAAATTACTCATTCTTTTGAAATCTTCATCATCTTTCCATTCGTTTGCAGATTTTCTAAGCCAGTTAACAGAATAATTGAATAAATTCAAGAAGAGCCATGAGTTTGGCCCAGCTAGATCCGGAAGTCTCGTGGAAGGGTTAAGTGTAGGAAATGTTGGTGGTCCTCGTCGGTTAGAAAATCCTCGCTTCTCAAATTTCGATATTGATTTAGCAATTTTGGTCTTCAATTCACCACTTAAATTTTCTGAAAATAAAGAAAGCGGTACCATTTCTTCAGTAACATACCAGAGGTGGCGATCAAGGGCCTTAATAGCCTGGTTTGCTACTTCTTCATCGATTTTCTTGTGTGCTTGCAAGTCGTGATATAACTGCAGGTCATTTTCAGGTGCTTCAACTACTTTTGTAGATAACACCCAAACTTTGATATATATCATTACTATAAATTTGTATACTCTTTCCAGCTTAATCACCATATTTTCAGTGTAACCTGCTTGATCACTAAAAGCAAACATTTTTATACAATACATGATTGTAGCCATCCATCTAGCACGATGCGAGGCTCCAGGATGAAGCCAACGAATTCCTTTTGGTGGAGTTTGATTCAAAATCTGTAGGCATAACTCAGCACTTTTTTTATAATCCCCGCGAAGTAATACATTGCTATCTTCATTTTGCAGGATTTCATAAAGATATTTTGTTACATCTTCAATTTTATTCTTTAGGTATCTGTTTGTTGTTTCCAATGTTTTATGTTTCTTGCTCACATCTAAATTCTTCCATACAGTTTGTCTAAATTTTTGAAAAAATTCATGATCAGGTGATATTGATTTGCCAAATATTACTTTAGAAACATCATTCAAAATTCTTTCAAATATATGATGCCTGCATGCGCACCAGAGTATCCTCTGTCCTAATAAGTCTTCTAGTCTTTTGCAGGCACCATTGATCCAACCGGAATTCAATGCAGTTGTATCGAAAACCAACGAAACCACTCTTCCTTCAAGGTTCAAATCCGTAGCAGCTTCAAAAGTGGCTTGGGCTTGAGAAAATCCAGTAGCATCAGAGATATCTGGAACCGCTAAAATTTTGCCTTCCTTCGCACTTGGCATTCCCGAAACTAAAATAGCCAACCGTTCTTTCTTTTCACCTCTCAATTCTGTAACTATTTTAGAATCCCAATGGAGCGAAGAGAAATTTGAAGGCTCAAAATCGATTTTCACTTTCTTAGATGTGTTCTCCCTAGTTTTCTTTCCTGCATTCCAAGAAGTTGTTCTGGACAGGCTGACTGTTTCTAAATCCATATCACAGGCAGAAAGCACAGTAGCAGCAAAAGCTGTTCTTTGATTTAATAACAAGCTTAATCTGTCAGCTATATTGCTAACTTTAGAAGACTTCATAATATTTTGACGCTTAGGACCTTTTTTCGCACTCGAAAGTTTAAATTCTGGATCATCTTGCTCCGATTCTGAAGACGAATTTTCTTGATAGACCATATTCATTTTAGATGTTCCAGGCATTGCTTTCCTTTGTGATTCTTTTAGTTCACGGTTTTTTATTTCTTGGATTCTTTCAGCTTTAGCTTTAGCCTTCTTTTCAAATATTTTATCTAGACCTCCTAAGCACATTTCCCTTTCTCCTCTCTGATCTTCTAGAAATTTAACATCCCAAATTTTCGTTTCATTACTTCTTAGTGGATCTTTCATTATAATTTCTTCAGCGTTCTGAGAGCTGATGTCAAAAAGTTTTTTTAAAACCTGGTTAAATTCCTGAAGTTTATTGTTATAATTAGGACGTTCTGCAATTCGTGCAATAGTATCTCTCTTTTTAATTAAGTCCTTTAATAACTGTTTAGGTCTCGGATGACGCCCAACATCTTTAGAAGGTATACTGGCCAGGATCCAAAAACGTTTAACTTTTCCAAAACTACTTTTATTGTCTCCTCTACTGAGCTATTCCTCATGGAGTTTCTTTTTAAACATAAAAAGTGACGAAGAACATCTCCATTTGAGGGAAAAAGTGCCCCTCTGTGTGGTTCCAAATGAGGAAGGAGATCTCCAAGAACAGAATCATCACGTTCCTTATCTTTTCTTAATTTTCGTTCATTCGAAGCCATAGTTAATCATTAGGTAACTAGTTGATTAGCTAATATCCTGAAAAAAATAAGAAAAAAGTAAATAAAAACAAAATTTTTAAGCCAAACCTATATAAATTTGGTATCAAATGATTCGTTTTTTTAATATGCATCGGATGAAATCATTTATAAGTGTCTAAAATTGAATTTATAGGCATAAAATCGAAAAAACTAAAATTTTTAAAAAAATTTGACCCTAAAATTTTCGAATCGAGTGCTCGGGGGTCAAATTTTTTTAATTGGGTCTAAAAATAGGTTAGCATACTTAAATCATCATTCGTCACGATGTGAGAGGGCTGGACATTAATAACTTTGAGATTCGTCCAAAACGGGCCACCCTAAATTATTAGTATTAGGTGGTCTATATATTGCATGAACAGAATATACATTACTTTTGTCTTTTATATTAACAATCAGGTTTTCAGTATCACTATAACATAGAGAAAATACTTCGTTAGAGTCGTAAATTTTATGCACATGCACATGCACAGACACCCCCACCAACCTGACCAATGACCATCTCTTACAGTATGATAAGGAACTTTATTATCTATGTTATACAGGTTTGTAATACTACTATTTAACCAGGTTTCCGTGAAAATTATAACACTAAATTTGACAGTAGAAGTTTTCAAAAGGACCAATAAGTAGTTATAGTTCCAAAGTAAGCCTCGAATGTATAGATTTAACACTGAAAGATTTTTTATAAATATCATTTTGTAGCACAAAGTCATTAAACTCATCCATCGATGAGACCATACAATTACCTACACCAGATTCCTGTTCGAGATTATGTAAACTAGATATAGAATATTTTGTAATGAATTGAAATGATTAATATCGGCACATATACTATAAAAGTCTTTAGCGATGAAATCCATTTTAACAGTAGTTCTCAAACAATTTCACTATATACAAAATACGGGAATAAAGAGTTACCACCCAGTTGGTTTACTTGTAGACGTTAAGGAAGGGGAAGGCCACCAGTCCACGCTTCTATAAAATTTTATATTTTCTTATGGCCATCAAAGCCAGCAGATAACCATATTCACGCAACAAAGCAAACCATCAAAATTTTGAGTTTCACATCCCAAGACCAATGGGCCAAAATCTTGAAATTTGATTGCATATAAATAATTTTTGGACTAAATTGGGATAAATTTTTGGGAACTCGATCTGGAAAGAAAGTAGCTAAAAATACTCCAGGGATCCCAGCGAGTGTTGTCACCAAGTTTCATGAAAATCAGTCCACCGTTTCCACCTGAAAAGGGGACAGAGGGACAAACAGACGAAGAGACAAACATGCGGTGAATTATGGTATCATTGTGTCATCATGTTGTCGGTGGCCGATACAGTTCATACTGTGACGTCATGCACGTATTTATTTTCCAGTTCAGGATTAATTGTTCTTTGGTTTTGTTTGTTTTTCGTATTTATTAACTTCAATTTTTTTTATTAAAATAGTGGCTGTTAAAGTTCATAGCATGACATCACACCATTTTTATATATCTTATTTTTTATTTTCATTTTACTTATCACCATCGCTTTATCTTACTCCCCGTTCCCCTTATCATCTCCCGTTCCACCATATATATATACACAAAATTATATTTATTTTATATTTTCACTTTTCGCCCCCTACCTCCATTCCTCCCCACTCACCCATCCTCCTTATCACCATGCTCCTTATCTTATCCCCTCATTTCCCCTAATAGTTCCCCGCACTCCCACCATCATATATATATATATATATATATATATAACACTATGAACTTTCGCGCCACCAAAATAGTATAAAATGGGCAGGTTTTTCATCAATGTGTTTAAGAGCTCCTAATATTGTCAGCCCTGACATCTTGGACGAGAAAGCGAATATCACTTGTAACACAGAAATAAACTTTATTATCCAGTCTACTTCTTGGAAGCCTGTTCAAAACAAACTAAAACACTGAAACAAAAGCAAAAGAGCCAAAAAGTTGAAATTAACATTTTAAGTATATCGTACCGGAGTACTTCCCTAGTCGATGAAATGATTACTTGTACAGTAGATATCTCCTAATTAGTTTGGTTTTAAAAGGTCCTACTCAACTGATCACTGTATGTATGTATGTATGTATGTATACATGTATGTATTGAGGAAATCATATTTAAATACAAAAACAGTAACTCAACTATTTACAGGTGTTTCCTGGATATTGTTGCCATTAACGTATTTAAACAGAATCAACACCGGTTGCCTCCCTTAAAACCGAGGAGGCCATTCGAAACATTTAAGAATTATCCGAAACACTTATAAGTTTTAACTTTGGCTACTTTTCCCAATGCATCTGAATGTAATTCAAAATAATCTTAACTGACAGTTCAGTTCCCAAAGGCAAACTGTCCCGAAATATGTTTCCGAGAATGAACACTATTTCAGAATTTCTTGCCACGAAACCAACCAACCAACCAACCTTCCCTTACCTAAACAACCAACTACTACAATATAAACAAGGTATATAATACAATATTTTACTTAAAAAACTAGAGGAAAAGAAAATTCCGATGCACATATTAAATTTATTGAAATTTTGGTATACGAACCAATCTTTTACGGTTAGATGGGGCAATGTACTGCCTAAGTATTTTGTTTTTTCCTGTTGAGTTAGACAAGGCTCCTTCGTTTCTTCTTTGCTGTTTATTGTACATATAGATGGGTTAATTGCTTCAGTTAATGAGGCAAAAGTTGGATGTTGTATAGATATGAGGATAAATAACTTAGTCTATGCCAATGATATGGAGCTAATAAGTCTTTCTGTTAAAGGTCTGGATTCTTTCTGAGAAGTCTACGGATTATATTTGCAGAACCACGATATTCTTTTTAATGTTACAAAAACTAAGGTTATACAATTCAGTAGTATGTTAGTACTTGGGAAACTAGAGGAAACTAGAGGAAAGGAAAATTCCGATGCACATATTAAATTTATTGAAATATTGGTATACGAACCAATCTTTTATGGTTAAATTGGACAATGTACTGCCTAAGTATTTTGTTTTTTCCTGTTGAGCTAGACAAGGCTCCTTGGTTTCTTCTCTGCTGTTTAATGTACATATAGATGGGTTAATTGCTTCAGTTAATGAGGCAAAAGTTGGATGTTGTATAGATAATATGAGGATAAATAACTTAGTCTATGCCAATGATATGGTGCTAATAAGTCTTTCTGTTAAAGGTCTGGATTCTCTCTTAGAAGTCTACGGATTATATTTGCAGAACCACGATATTCTTTTTGATGTTACAAAAACTAAGGTTATGCAATTCAATAGTATGTTAGCATTTGGGTAGACGGGAAATTTTGGCAAGAGGGCATCAAGCGGACCTCACGTCCGTTTATGAGGTACATTTACGGAAAACTTTGGTATGATGACGTCATGCGGTCCTCACGGCCTTTTATGAGAAGCATTTGAAGATTAAAAAAAAAAAAAAAAACACATTCGATGACAAGATGTATTTGATCTACCCTAATGTATTTAACCTACCCTAACCTAAGGGTAAACGGAGTTGAGGAGGAAAAGATAATTTCATGAATCTTTGTGTTATATTTAAGACTGATATAACCTCTCGAGAAACTGTCATAGCACCGGTTTACCCCCACATACGCCGCGCTCCTTCCGGCGCGCCCCAATGGTCCCGTAAATTTTTAACCACACATACGTCCCTACACCACTTCTGGCCGCAACACAACGTTTCCAAGCTTTCACGTAAGATGAAAAGGAGATTTATTTGTGCATGCAAGGAAGCAACGTTCTCACACATCATGCTTCTGCTGATATATATATATCTATCTCAGACCGTGCATGGAACGAGGAACTCTTCTTGGAAAATTAAATCCACTATAATCCGAATAAGTAATGGTAAATGACAAACACTATAGTTTTTCTTTTTCATGATGTTAGCCCGACGTGGGGAACATGGCACTCGTAAAGAGGCCCCAAAACTATAGCTTCCCTAACCAGCAATCTGCAAAGCAGATACGATCCAGCTTTGGGACAGGATCTAGGGGTTACAACTACTCCTAGTCTACTCTATATCCAGAACCTCAATATAAGCAAAAGACTCGTTGCATTCGCGTCGGATTGAATACATCAAAGAAAAAAGGGTAACTATTGTATTTTAAACCAAAAACCAAAACTTAAACCTCAACTGGCACAATTGAGTGTCCACTTTTCAAGGCAAATAACATGTCCGTTTCATGTTGGGATTGAACTCAGAATGGTCCCATGAGGCTCTTTTATGATACACACAGACCTTGCATGGAACAAGGAACTCTTCCGGGAAAATTAAATCCACTATAATCTGAATAAGTAGTGGTAAATGACAAACACTATATATTTTTTTTCATGATGTTAGCCCGACGTGGGCAACGGGTCACTCGCAAAGAGGCCCCAAAAATATAGCTTCCCTCACCAGCTCTCTACAAAGCAGATAGGATCCAGCTTTGGGACGCTCTTTGCAAGTATATATATATGAAAATTATTTCACGGAAGTAACACGTGAAAAATATTTATGATGAATAAAACCACGAAGGAAAGGAAACAGAATGGTGCTCAAGCGCTTTCGTCTAATGACATCCTCAGGAACACTGAAGTACATAAAGAGTTACAGCCTATATATAGGTTACAGAAAAAAAAAATATATATATATGTGGGAGGAGCATACAAATTTGTAAGGAAAACCTATCGATTTTTAGCACAAGATCAAATGAATTGTTTCCAACCAATGTTAAAAAAAAAAAAAACCTACCGATTTTTAGCACAAGATCAAATGAATTGTTTCCAACCAATGTTATAACGAAAAAAAATACAAATCTATACTGGAAATCTGCCCGGGTTTTAGCACTCTACCCTTCTTGTTTAAGGTTCGATGTACGGTAGTATATAAAAATAAATTGAAAAATAAAAGTTATTAGAGTAGCATACAAGTTTACCAAAGATTTAGCGTTCTACCCTTCCTATCTAAATCTGTTCTGAAGGAATTCAAAACAACAGGATCGAGTTGAAAAAGACCTTTGCTTATGTTGAAGTTATTTCTATGTTGGATAATGGCAGACTCAAGAATATTTCTATTAACAATGTTGCTAGAGTGAAATAAAACTGAAGCATTATTCCAATCAATACAGTGGGATAACTCTGACAAATGGACAAAAAGGGCAGTGGACGACTGTCCTGTTCTAACGGAATATTGATGCTGTTTTATACGTGTGTGCAAATCCTTTCCCGTCTGACCTATGTAAAAGGAATCACATTGTTTACAACCAATTTTATAGATAATGCCTGAATTATTGGTAGGGCTATTTTTTACTATGATATTTTTCACAATATTGTTACATGAAAATACTACATTAATATCCAAAAGTTTAAGTACATTAGCAATGCCTAAAAAGCCCAGGAAAAATGGAAGTGCTAAAATATTTTTTGACAAAGTACGAGTGTTATTATTCACACGATAGAAAGTTCGTTTTGCCTTATTGAGACAAGATTACGTAAGTATGACCTGCCACTACCTTCACACATTGTTTTAGAACTTATTAAGCTTTGCATCAAAGACTCTAAATTCACTTTCAATAACGAGTATTATTAACAAGTTTTTGGGATGGCCATGGGCAACCCCTTCTCGCCCCTCCTCTCCAATATTTATATGGAGTTTTTCGAAATTACTTACATTCCGAGAATCCTGGGGGTTGGCATCCCTTGGTTGCGGTACGTCGACGATATTTTGTGTATCTGGCCAATGAATCGTGATCTGGATAGCTTTCTCCTTCAGTTAAATGATCAAGTCCCCTCCATTAAGTTTACTTTAGAAGTGGAACAAGACAACTTAATCCCGTTTTTGGATGTGCGTGTACATAGGGAAAGCCCAGGTTTTAAGTTTAGTAGCTATCGGAAAAAAAAAACAATTTGTCCTACGTACACTTTTACTCTGGACATGACACCCCAACTAAGAAGGCCATTTTTTGTTCAATGTTTCTCCGCGCCCTTAAGATCGCCAGTCCGGAATACATCGATGCCGAATTAGAAAAAATCACCGGTATTGGAAGTGATCTGTGTTATCCATCTGCGTTTATGGAATCTTGTCTCAACAAGGCAAAACGAACTTTCTATCGTGTGAATAATAACACTCGTACTTTGTCAAAAAATATTTTAGTACTTCCATTTTTCCCGGGCTTTTTAGGCATTGCTAATGTACTTAAACTTTTGGATATTAATGTAGTATTTTCATATAACAATATTGTGAAAAATATCATTGTAAAAAATAGCCCTACCAATAATTCAGGCATTATCTATAAAATTGGGTGTAAACAATGTGATTCCTTTTACATAGGTCAGACGGGAAAGGATTTGCACACACGTATAAAACAGCATCAATATTCCGTTAGAACAGGACAGTCGTCCACTGCCCTTTTTGTCCATTTGTCAGAGTTATCCCACTGTATTGATTGGAATAATGCTTCAGTTTTATTTCACTCTAGCAACATTGTTAATAGAAATATTCTTGAGTCTGCCATTAACCAACTTACAAATATCTTCAACATAAGCAAAGGTCTTTTTCAACTTGATCCTGTTGTTTTGAATTCCTTCAGAACAGATTTAGATAAGAAGGGTAGAACGCTAAATCTTTGGTAAACTTGTATGCTACTCTAATAACTTTTATTTTTCAATTTATTTTTATATACATCGAACCTTAAACAAGAAGGGTAGAGTGCTAAAACCCGGGCAGATTTCCAGTATAAATTTGTATTTTTTTCTTTATAACATTGGTTGGAAACAATTCATTTGATCTTGTGCTAAAAATCGGTAGGTTTTTTTTTTATATATAACATTGGTTGGAAACAATTCATTTGATCTTGTGCTAAAAATCGATAGTTTTTCCTTACAAATTTGTATGCTCCTCCCACAATCCTTTAATTTTTTTAAATTTTAATTTTAATTTTTCCGTTTATTGTATATATATATATATATATATATATATATATATATATATTTTCTGTAACCCATATATAGGCTGTAACTCTTTATGTACTTCAGTGTTCCTGAGGATGTCATTAGACGAAAGCGCTTGAGCACCATTCTGTGTTTCCTTTCCTTCGTGGTTTTATTCATCATATATATATATATATATATATATATACATATATATACAGTATACACCAACCTCTTTTATTTATACACCAGCTCTCTCCTCTATCCCCGCGAAGAGGGAGGGGAAAAAGGGGATGGGCAGTTGACAAACGACATTAACCTCAATATAACAACTTCACTTTGATTTACTCATAATTAAGCAAACTCTAATTACAATTAGCTTGTATTTCTTCTTCTAAAAATATATTTGGTAATAATTGCAACTTATTTAGTCATTTAATGCTATAAGTTCATTAATTAAGCGCTTTAAAAGGATCCCGTTAGCATAATAGCAGGAATAAGCAACTCTATAAGTAAATTAAATGCCATTAATTTTGGCTAAAAAGTCTCCATGCTTCAAAGGCATATTCAGATAAGAGTAGGCTACTGTACTTCGAATATATTAGTCATATAAAACACCTAAAAATTTTAAAACTCTGTCACTTGTATTCTTTTCTGAATAAAGAATTTGAATTTTTATTTTTTTATTTTTTTTTATTTTGAAAAACCCAGCTCTGAAAGGAATTCCACGAAGTGATCCTTTCGAAGAAAGTTTACACCGCACACATGATACCTTTCCATATATATATATATATATATGTGTGTGTGTATATATTTATATATATATAATTTAGTGGTGGACCGGATGTCAGTTTTTCAACGTCTGCGGATGCGGATGCGGATTTTTAATTTCAACATCCGCGGATGCGGATATTTAGTTAATCTATCAATATAATATAGAATTATGAATATACGATATAATTTTTCAAATTTTGTGATATTACTATTATGGCAGGCAATGCATAAGAATTAAAATTAATATTAATATTTTCATTATGATAAAAATAATAACTTTCTCAAGAGTTTCAGCCACAGAAAATTCAATGAAAGAAGTTTCATTAAATTTTCTGTGTTACCAGGTATTTATATTTTGAGGTTTATATATTTGCTTGTTCATTAATAATAATTAATACTTTACATGAAATGTGCATGACTGCGCCATATAAGCTACTTTAATAGCTAATTTAATTGTAAATTGCGTAATTTATTAGAGGTAATATCCGCATAAAATCCGCAGTCAGAAGTGCGGATGCGGATATCCGGTCCACCGCTAATATATATATATATATATCAGCAGAGACACGCAAACCATTTGCAGTCAAATTACAGTAGTATCTTTATTGCAACATTACTTCTTTAGATACAGGATTTCTAGTTATTCTTTCACCAAAGATTTCAACAGAATCAAAACTTCTCACTCTATATAAAGCTGTTCATGTATAACAGCAGGCTAGGGAATATAAAAACAAAACATCTGCTGTCAAATTTGAATCTTTCTCAAGGCAGCCCGAGAGCAATGCAGCAGAATTATTATGACGGCATGGCAATTGCAAGAAAATTTGTGAAACCGGATCTACTTATTACGTTTACTTGCAATCCATGATGGACTGAAATCGATTAGGTTAGGTTAGGTTAGTAATTTTATGTTCTTGTACAAAAATGCACTTGGCTTTATTTAGCTTTATTTAATATTAACCTAACATTCTTTCTTCTGTGAACTTTTTCTCTAACTGACTTCGTTTAAAAGATGCTTATGTGCATGTGCATTCGCTCCCAGTAATGATTTTTTTACTATATTCCGCATAAACAGGTCTCAAGGAAAATTTATTCTCCTATAAACTTTTTCTCAAGCTGGCTTCGTTTAAAAGTTGTGCATACATATACTCTTCTTTTGAAGACTTCAGCTTTGACCCGTGTGACGTTCCTGAGGTCCTTTGGAAGCTGGTTAAAAAGTCTTGGACCCCTGACAACCAAGCTATTTCCCTTCAGTGTTGAAGAGGTCCCTTGCCGGGCCTTTAATTTGGGAACACTACACATTCTGCCTTTCCTATTTTTCAGTGTTGTTTGGATGGTAGTTAGGTTTAGTTTGAGGTTTGGTACCATTTTTCCGATAATTTTCACGTAAATTATGGTGTACCTCTTTCTTCTTCTTTCTAGGGAATACAGATTTAGTTTAAGAAGTCTTTCCCAGTAGTTCAGTTCTTTCCAGCCATCAATCTTGGCTGTGAAATGTCTGAATTTCTTCTAGTTTATTAATTTTTTCCTTTTTATATGGGGACGTCAAGACTGAGCAGTATTCAAGTTTTGGTATAATCAGTGTTTTCAGCAGGGGGATCATTACTGTCTTGTCCCTTCTTTTAAAAGTTCTTAGTACATGTCCCGCGACTCCTTTTGTTTTCTTTATCGCTATCTGATTTTGTGTCTCGAATTTCGCATCATCGGTCATTATTACTCCCAAATCTATCACTTTCGTGTTTCTCTGAATTTCCTATCTATCCGGGGCATAATATGGTGTTTGTTTAAGTTCCTCATTTCTACCATATCTCCTGAGCTAAGTTTTCTCGGTGTTAAATGTCATGTTGTTTTCTTCTGACCATTTGTATATTCTGTTCATGTACCTCTGCAAGGCCTCCACCTATTGCGTCGCTGATTTTTCTGCTGATATTTGTATCGTCTGCAAATGATGTTACTATACTTTTGTTGGTTACTTCATTGTCTATGTATGTTAGGATGATAATGAATAGGAGTGAGGCCACTACTGTTCCTTATGGTACTGAGCTGCATACTTCTGATTCTGATGCTGATATACCTTGAATTTTTATGACCTGTAGAGGTTCTCTGAGAAAACTGTAAATCCATTTTCCCACTTTGCCTGTTATTCCCATGTTTCATTTTATGCGTTATTATACCATGATCACATTTGTCGAAAGTTTTAGCAAAATACGTGTATATGATATCGTAGTTTTCATTGCCTTCAAGTGCGTCTAGGATATTGTTACAGTGCTCTATAAGTTGTAATAAGCATGATCTTCCTGATCGGAGTCCCTGCTGATTCTCGTTGAATCTTTCCAGTGTCTTCAAGAAGTCATAGATTTTCTCTCTAACTATTCTTTGAAATACAGTGGTGAGTTAGGGCGTCAGTAGTATGACCACAAAAGGAGAGAGTGCAATGTAATTGCAAATGTTGATCAATGCTGCAAAGGAAATGTTGCAAGGTGTTATGCAACAAGGAGAGGGGGAATGTTGCAAGCGGTTATGCAACTATGGGGGGAGGGGTTATCCCCAAGTTGCATGAACTCCCCCAGCAAGCTGGGGAAGACATCTTTGGGGGAGGAGTTGGGACGGCCTCACCCCCAAAAGGGGTATACCTAACCTAAGAGAGAGGAGGAGGAGAGAGAGGAAGAAAGGTGTTCGCTTGACAGGAGCCAAGCTCATATTAAGACTTCATCCCACCGCTTGCTGTCTTATAAGCTCCTAATCAGCCAGTTTGCGTAGAAGCCAGTGCCTACAGGCATTATCAGCCAGTTGGCAGTGTGTATACAACGTTTGGACAAATGCACGTACACTCCCGCCTATACGCCCATAAAATATTACACACACACACACAACTATATGCGCGATTATATGCGCCGGGTTCGAGACCCAGTGACGGTGCATCCTTCCACAGTTGGTAGATAAATGGGAGCCCTGGGTATCCTAGTGGTTGCTGGTTAAGCTGTAGGTCTAAGGTGGAGTGTAAAGGTTGACCTTCGTTAGAATGAACAATTCGGACGGAAGCTATCGAGAGCAAAGGAATGACTATATATGTACAGTTCCGGGAAAAAGTTCATCTAAAAAATTCTGAAAAAATTAGTACAAGACGCGTACACAAAATTTATAATTAGCAATCACGTCAAATTGCATTAATTAACTCTCTCTCGGGATAACTTGAAGTGGATATTAAGGACTTTTTCACCTGTAACTTCTACAAATTAAAATAAAACAGGACAAATGTTATACATAGCATTAAAATGAAGGTGAAAATGTGCAGCACAAATGAATAAGTAGAAAGGAAATATGAAGAAGATAAAGGAGAGAAATGAAGAGAAGAAAGGTAAAAGCGATATAGACAAAACCTACCTAAACAAATCCTAATTAAACGATGTAAATAGTTAAACAATAGAAGGACATAAATATTTATGAAAAATATATATATATATATATATATATATATAATATATATATTTTCATAAATATATATATATATATATATATATATATATATATATATATATATATATATATATACACAATTATAGTAAGTAATTAAATATATTGAAAATAATAATATTAAATATATTGGAAATAATAATATACAACACGATGGGTTATATTCATCAACATAATAGTATAGGAAAATATATATATATATATATATATATACACAATTATATTAAACAACGTTCTGAAAATTGCGGAGTTTAGTGGCGACAGTTTGGCGGAAGCGATAGATAATATCAATTTTAAAATTCCAATAAATAAACCTCTTTTCGCAGGCGTCTTATTTCTATTGTTTCGAGGCATAGACATCATAAACATTAAACTCACACGTTTATGGTGCGTCCATGCTTCACGGGCAAATTATTTTCCAGTTTAGCGTTTCTCTCAAACATACGCGAATTGTAACCGAATTTCCAAGTATATCTTTGATTGTCACTAAAAGCCTTCCTTTTCTGACTTCCTGACGGCTATACTGGCGAGTCCTAATACCCCAGTATATAGTGTGGTAGACAGAGCCTTCACGCACAGATGATTTTTCCTTTTTCATTTAGACGAATGTCATAAATTTTACATCTACGATCTTTCACGGATAGTTGACTTTTTAAAATTAATTTCCAGTATCTGACGAATTATTTTTCAGAGGAAATAATAAATTTTCCGAATCTATTTTAGATGGGACCAACATAATCCGATTTACAAATTTATTTTCCAGCATCGTTAAGCCTCTCATATATAAATGGTTGTTACAATTTCCCTTCTCCCACCCAACTCATCGGCACCCCAGAAAGCAAGATTTATTTCCAAGCAATGCGTTTTCTCTCTCCACGGCTCTGGAACGGGCAAAATATATTTGACACGCCCCAGATTTCACGGGGCAGCCAATCACAACCCTGTGGACGGAGCCCCAGGAACTCTGGGCGGTGGATGGTATCGCTCACACATTATCACCAGTTCAAATTTTCGTCACAGACTTTCAATTCAGTTGTTTTTATCGAACAGTGCTTTTGAAATACCTCGTCATGAGCCATTCGCAACATTTCTAATCTCACCGGAATTGTTTGAAGATAAAGATTTCTATGCTGAGGCATCGTGCATAATTTTCAACGCTGTAGACCGGAACGATCTTCTATCCACACAAAACATTGCAGAAATTTGCGACGGAGTGCAAGAACCGATCAATGAAGACGACATTAAAATGTAAGTAATTAATTTAATTTGTGATTATATACGTCGTTTCATTCAGTATCAGTGTTAAATAATTTATAAAGAGCCATAATAAAAGAGATTTGAAAAAATAGTTTGTGATTTATTCTCAGGCTATATTCATCGTATCATTCAGTGCAAAGGTTATAAAAGCCGTAATAAAACGAAGTGAAAGGATATCAGCCAAGAGGTCGAGGCTCGGTCTCTATTATATATATATATATATATATATATATATATATATACACATTTCAACTGCAAAGAACACGCAGTATAATTAACGTAAAGAACGACGCTTGTATAGGAGAACATTCCGAGCAAGATGAGGGAGAACGAACAAATGAAAAAATGAGGTAACACCCGGGAATCGAACCCGGAATCTTCCGATTGCCGGTCAGATATGATAACCACTACACATATCTGACCGGCAATCGGAAGATCCCGGGTTCGATTCACGGGTGGTTACCTCATTTTTTCATTTGTTCGTTCTCCCTCCTCATCTTGCGCGGAATGTTCTCCTATTCAAGCGTCGTTCTATACGTATATATATATATATATATATATATATATATATATATGAGGAGTGATCAAAAAGTATCGATAATTTTATTGCTACGGAAAAATGAATGCAATAAGAAATAACCATTTACATATGTGAGTCTTCCTGCCCTCTGGTGTCTGCAATCTGAAGCAAAATTGCTATCATGAGTCAGTAGTTGGTTGGAGTGCTTAAAAGGAGGGTGTGCTTTTTCATTACGTATAAATCTCTTAAATGGAACAACGCGCGTTCGGAGACGAACGAAATGATTAAAACAGCTATTGGAAATGATGCTCTCAGTATAGCTAACGTTTACAAATGGCACAAAAAGTTTAAAAATGGAGAAACATTTCCTCGTTTATAATCATAATATAACCTAACCTAGCATATCCTAACCTAACCTAACACAACTGAACCTAACCGGCCATAATATAACCTAACCTAGCATAGCCTAACCAGGACATAGCCTAGCCTAACCTAACCTAACCTAACACAACTGAACCTAACCGGGACATAATATAGCTTAACGTAGCGTAGCCTCACCGGCTATAATATAACCAAAATGAACCTAGCCCAGAAGGTCATACTTTTCATCCCACCCTAGACCTACAGTTTAACGGAGATTCCAAAATTGCTCATTCTGAAGAAGGTCAAGCTTTTCATCCCACCCTAGATCTAGAGTTTAACGGGGATTCCAACACCCAGCGTTTTGCCATTCATCTCTTAATATAATCTAACCTAGCGTAGCCTAACTAGGCATAATTAAACTTTAATTTAACTTAACTTTAAATGATTCAGTATGAACTAATCATATTAATTTCTCCTTAAGGGTCCGATGCGGAACATGATCGTGTTATAGCTACGTTTCGTTTTGATGAAAGGGGAATAAATGATTTGGAGGCTTTACCGCGCAGCCAGCACATGGACCTGAATACAAGTGTCGAGGTATTGGCTCACATCCGGTCCAACGAATGCCAGGTCATCGAGGAACTAATGTAAGTTTTTTTGGGGTTAAGAACAAAACACAATATTTTCATTTAATTTATTAAATGGTAGAAAACATGTACAAAGCGGCTTACAGAACTAGCGCCCATTAAATAAGCTTTAATGGAGATAATTTACAGTTACAAATGTATATACACCTTTACCCAATATAGTTACAAATATATATACACCTTTACACAACACAAAGAGTGCGAACATATGGGAACCTTTTTTTAGTTGTCTGCATACCGTTTCATCATTCATTTCAGTGTCGCACAAATCGAATAATTTTAAAAAAATTACAAAAACTTTCCCACGTGACATGTGCAGGAGGAATGAAAAGCAATACATGCCACAAATATTACTAAAATATCCTTGGAGGCGGTAAGGATTCCAGACAATTTCAGGGATATGTATTTGTTCCATAAATTGTACAACAACAGGATCACTCCAGGGTTGAGTGCCGAGTGATTCAAAATAGTACATTCTTTCCCTATTTTTAAAATAGATTGCAAACCAATGAATTCCCAAATTGCCAACAATGTCGGTGTTCACGATAATCCCATAGCAATCTCTCGTAGTTGGCAATTTCAATATTTCATTCTTCGCAAACACGTCGATAAATTTGGAGCGTGTGATTCGGTCACTTTTCATTACTCTCTGGAGTGTATTCGCGTCCATTTTAAAAGTCTGTGAACACGTTCCTGAAATGGTCAACTTCTATTAAAGCCTGTGATTCGAGGTACACGAGTACGCTAATAGACGCGTCTATTGGGTTGGCAAATTCCAACCTGATTGAGATGTTCCCACTTTGTTGAGGACTTAAGTGCGTATTTATATTAGCAGATAAGTCAGCTGTAATATCAAAAGAGTAAAGGTTAAATTCTTCGACAAATTCTTTCGGCGTTACGCCAAACTCAAGTTCGTCACAAGCACCGGCATTATGAGCCAGACTACTATAAGCTCTCGCGCAGAGTGGGAACACAGTGTCTGATGAGTAATCAGAAATTATAGGCCCCCCCCCCAGTGCGACGCCATTTACTTATAGAGTTATATTTTTAAAGCCGAAATTCTCGAATTTAAAGGCGCTCTTTTTATATTTTCCATTCGACGAAGCGTGATCCTGCATTCCAATTAATATTCTTTTAGATAAAACTCCCAGGGCCACGTTTTCTAGCTGCTTCGAGGTCAACCCGGCGGGCACCGTGTATAGTTTGTTCTGTACTCTGTTCATTGGGTATTTTACTGTTGCGTGTATTAAATTTTTTTTCAATTTCTCCATATTTCGGGGAACTTAATTTCACTCGCCGTACACGCAAATATGTCTCGATGATGTGAATCACAACGGGTTTTGCGCCCTCTTCTTGATCAGGTCTCAGATTTATGCAGATCTCAGGACTCGTGTGGTTGAGCTTTAGTGTCAAGTCGACGCCGTTCATAAGCAGTTTCTCCTGGAACGTGAAGTCTGTATGAAGACGCCCAAAGCAATCGTATATCTTCTTTTTAAAATTTTTAAATTTATCCTTTATGCTACTTTCGTCTTTAGTCTGATAATAGCCCTAGGCAGTTAAAAAGGTATCCTTCGCTTCTTTTGAAAAGTTGACGACATTTTCCAGATAGGCTCTTAGGTGATAATACCTAGTTCCTGCCGAGATGTTAACCTGATTTAAATACACCTCACACTGGCTGAATATGGAGTGTAGAAAGTTGGTTTCAGGGTATGCATAGTAGCTATCATCGCAGTCCGTTCCATCAGAATGGGCTATACGCAGTTTTGGGTACATGTGCATGCAGCTCGGATCAAATAAGTAAGGGCCTGAGCTGGGTATCACGAATTCTATACGGGCACTCGGCGAACTAATTGTGTTTAATGGGTTAATTGAAATAAAGTCGCTATGCTCAATAGAAACTTGAGTAGGGGCCATATCAAAGAGTTACAGTTCCGATTTACAGCATTGTGAACTACACGGATGGATGAAACGCACCATGACGAGTCAGAAATAGTACCACCTCTCTCTCGACAAGTAATAATCAGCCTATATGATTCGTGAGAGTAGTGTCCCCAGCTTATATCGGTTAAAAAAATGATCAGCCATCGGCTTCATACGGTTAGAACACTTCTTTTTTGATGTCCTTTGAAGTTTAGCGCCACGTGTTGGTAACCTCTTCTTCCTGACAACCCTCTTCTTTTCGACACCACGCATTTTTTTCTTTGCATCTTTCATGATATCGTACCGTGAACGTTTTAAATGTTTTTTTAGAGCTTCTTTAGGTTTAGTTCCACCCATTATGTCTTCTACTGCGTTAAAACCTGATTGTAACGCCTTCCTCCCGAGATATCTAGCACCCCTCTTCAACAGTGGGACAGCGGTGCGTAGTATGGTTGAAAAACTGGATCGAAGCCCACTCCCACGCTGATATCTCACCCCTCGATAGACTGTGAAAGGGCTTCGGGTCATTATAACTGAAAGCGATGAAAGTGTAGCTTCACTGTTAAGCTCCCATCACCGAATGAGAAATTTTTTCCCCAGTCGTTCTTATATATATATCGAGATATTAGTTAATAGATTAGTCGCAACATTCACATAATGAGGCTTGTCATATGTAAAGCTCAAACTTTTCCCTCAATGGTTGGGGATGTGTACAATGCGCAACAGGCGCGCCTGGGTGTCCCCAACAAATTGATGCTCTACGATATTGCTGAAAATATAGCACATGTCTGGGGATGCGCAGCTTTCACCCAATTTCTCCATCTTCAACTGATACATTAAGCTGGACAAGTCATGTTGTGCCTCGTGAAAGGTATCTCTTTGGAGAGCTGCATTATATCGGCCGCCAGCCACAATTGTGAACAGCTCTTTATCTTTAATATTTCTACTAAGCGTAGATTTTAACTTCAACATGCGTGCAGGCGTGTCTATGTTTACGACTTCAAAAAGTTAATCAGTTGTCAGGTACAGCTTTTCAAGACTCTTGTTTAACCCCGTCACAATGTCCATGACTCTGTCATAATGACACAGTGTTACATTTGTACTATAGTACTGTACCTCACCGAACAGTACTGATCGCATAGTATTGTCTAAGGTATGCCTAATTTTTCACACTCATAGATTCTTCGGTGCTAGGACAACTGCCCCCCGGACAACCGCCCCCCGGACAATTGCCCCCCGACAACCGCCCCCCGGACAACTGCCCACGTAGGACAATCGCCCCCCGGATTATTGCCCCCCATAAGTAAATAAAAATGAAATAGGAATTAAATTTATTAATATTTATAAAAAACAAACTTATGAAAGAGTTCATATTTATTAAAATTTACTAAAAAAAAAGTAAAACTTGCTTGGAAAAGAGGTTTTAATGCTAAAAATTCAAATTATAGGCGATACCTCTTAAAAAATTAATTAGTTCGCGATTCTCAAAGTCTTCAACCTAACCTAACCTAACCTAACCTAACCTAACCACCAACTATGACTTTCAAAACGACCTTTCAATAAGTATTGCCAACTGTTTAAATATAATTAATTAATCCATAGTATATATGAAATACAATAAGTCTTGCCAACTGTTTAAATAAAATTAAGTAGCTAAACTTCATAATTTTATTATAAATAAGTAAGCAATAATTGGAAAATTTTTGTTAAATATTAACTTTTTAAATATAATTTTTTTCAGGCTACAGGCAAAATTAAGCAAGAATTGGCAATAATGTTGTTAAATATTGTTTTAGCTTGCCATTTTTTAAACGTAAATTTAATTTCTATTTACTTTTTATTTACTTATGGGGGGCAATAATCCGGGGGGCGATTGTCCGGGGGGCGGTTGTCGAGGGGCAATTGTCCGGGGGGCGGTTGTCCAGGGGGCAGTTGTCCGGACACCAGATTCTTCTAAGGATCAGAAATATGATTTGATCATTTTCAAGAGTTAAAATTTGGTGGCTAGCTGGAATTCACAAACACCAACTTCGCACGAATCACTTTCCAACTCAATATGTCTGTGGAATTCTGTCACAAAGTTGGCCAGGGTGTTGTTTGGATGTACAGACAAAGAAGAAGAGGTCGGCAGTGTGACATAGAAGTGGTTAGGCGCCATGTTGCATACTAGTTAAGCTTCATTATTGCAGCAGCTTTTACATAGGTGTTGAAGCTTTCTGGGTAACCCAGCCATTTCACCAGGTACATTCTTCTCTTTCCTGAACCTTTGCTGCCTAAAATTTTTTCAATTTTAAACACAGTTTTTCCTAAATTAAATGTCATTTTCTGCAACTACTCGCGGTAAAAGCTTCTAGCGATCTCTTCCCCATTCAAATCTTCAATGTAATACATCATTATCTCGCCTTTAGGTCTCATAGCACTAACTTTAAAAATCTCAGGTGTCGTTCCTTGCTCAAATCCCTTCGCGAATTTATTTCCCGAACGTGATAGCTTCACATAATCATTGATTTTGAAATGTGTAGAGTGTGGTAGCGGTGCTTCATCTCTTCTCACCTCTGGGCGCGTACCTCTTTCTAAAATTTCGTTAGGTGTTGTACCAATCGTACGGTGGTGTGAACGGTTGTATGACGAAGCCAATGGCCCCTGAATGTTTATATATCTGTATGTGTTTTTATGTGTAAAATAGCGATGCATGCGTTTCTTTATGGTACGTTGAACTCTTTTAGCTAAAGACGCTGCTAGTGCAGTAATTGATATTAAAGCATGTCAGCATGTTCTGAAAAGCGCGGCCTATAAATTCTTTCCCCATATCCGTACAAAAATAGCCAGGAACACTTTCTTCTTTTAACATCAACGTTTTGATAGCTTTAGCAATTATTTCAGGCGATTTATTTTTCAGTGGAATTAGCTACAGCTATCTAGAGAATACATCTATTATTAATAGGATGTAGCGGTAGCCGTCATTATACATTGAATATCTTTGCATGTCTGTTAAATCCGCTTGCCACATAGAGTCAATCGAAGCCGCTGTTATCTTGGCTGTTTTAATCCTTTTTCTCACCGGCCTATGAAGTGTATAAGCATCCTGCTCCCGTAGAAACCTCTCAACATCTTTTTTCTCTACTCCGTAAACACCTCTGTAGAGTCTTTTAACGCCTCCATAGGAGGCGGGGTTAGGAGGCGGGGTTAGAAATGTCATAATAGTGTTTACTTAATATGTTAGCCATTTCCGTATTTTAGGGACACGTGGATAAGGTTGGCCGTTTGTTCTCTTCTTTCTCCTCTTCATAGACGCTACTGTTGGGGACGATAGGGTACTCAGTTCTGACACATGCGAGACTTCATCCAAGTCTTTTAACCTATTCAGATTACCTATCAATGTTTTGGGGATATTTATTTTTGCAGTCTTGCCTTAATATGCTTCCATTCTGTTGGTGAGGGTCTGTCCCACTTTCTCACCAGGTCATGGAGAATGTCAACGATGTTGGATCCCTGTACCCTTGTTCCTTGAACAATGACCTCGCCTGTATCGGTCGACTGTATGATGGGGTCCTCACTCAATAGATTATAAAGACTTAAGCCTTTATTCCTCAATGTATGTGGGAGACTGCTTTTTTTTACATGCTCGATGTGTTGCGCTCCGTTATTCTTTGGTTGGTCATCTCTAACGTCGGGCCCAGGTCCTATGTCTCCATGTTCGTCGTTGCTCGCGCTGTGCCTAATAACCACGGGGAGCTCTGTCGGATTCTTATAATCTTCGTACTCATGAAGAAATTTCTGCGGAATCACTACCACTTTCTTCATTATATTACTCTAGTCAGTAAAGGTCCCAAAACTGAAAAGTAAGATGGGGAGGAATGATCCCCCTCTTTTAAAGTAATTCGCTTTTTCTTCCCCATAGTTTGACTTTTACGAGCGAGTGTACGTATTATGTTCTTGTAACGACGTAAATGAGCTTTCTGAGGGGGTTTCATTGGCACATTACATTTTATAACATTAAGACAGATTTCACTGATGCATTTTGAAAAGTCGGAATCGGTATTTTTAACAAACACCTGTTGCAATGCCCGGGGCAATCGTGAATACATTTTTATTAATTCACGATATTTCTTTAGCCTATTTGTCATTCTAGAATATACACTGTTTTAGGATCGTTTGGGAATATATTCGTTCTTAGAAGCCCCCTAAACGTGTTTCCCTGGTGAAGGTCACAAAGAAAAAATATCCATAACGCTGATTGTGGCTTCTTTATAAACCTCCAAAAACTCCTTACGCTGATTCGGAAACATTTGATTGGCAAATACCCCAATTTGTGACACATCTCTACGTTGTACGAATAAGACTAGATATTGTGTATTTAACGACACATCGCGCATATATTTATTTTTGAAAAATAGATTCTGATTGATGAAGAATACGCTTATGTGAAGATGGTGGGAGAACACTGTAAATGTCTCGGCAAACGTTTTAATCATTTCCAATATAAGATCGTCAATTACAATGACTGTATGCTCATTACCTCTTAACGAATTAACGTCATATACACTTTTGTGGAACAAATTTTCATCAAGGTACTCGTTGAATACTGACTGATACGTCGAATAGCACCATATTACTTTATGTACAAACCTTGAGAACATCTCCCCCTTATCTTTAATGATTTTAAGCATAAACACAGTTTTACCACATACTGTAGCGCAAGATATAATGCATGTGGAGGGGCTTGTGAAACTGAGTTTTTCTACAGATTCCATCTCTAACACGTCACACCCCTAAGTTGTTCATTTACAAAATATAATAAAATTTAAGTGCTGCTCCTTATATTCTTGTTTTTCTTCTTCCATAGAACTGTTAATGACGACGATGTAAACCCCCCATCATCGATATCACAGATGACCGCGATAACCGTGTAGGTACAGAATCCTTCCACGCTGACGAACCCTCACCAGCGATATCTGTAGCATGCGACAATTCAAAGCGGAAGCATGATGAAGAACCCGCCACGTCAGGTATAAAGCGTGCCAGGATTGCGCCGGTTGTTAGACCCCAGTAATAGAGCCCCAACCCTCTACGTCTTACGACACAACCCCCACAATAGTACCTTCCTCAAATATGCACCATTATTCCTGTTCAGTTCCGGGTACTTCCTCCACAGCAACAGCAGCTTCTCGTGTGGAGGAAGGTATAACTTTCGAGTTGGTGCGCACGGCTACCCCCACCCTTGCCCTGACTAGAAGTCGGTACGTGGTCAGGGTCGATCCTGGATCCCTGTATAGCAACGGTGTTGGACAGCGACGCGTAATTGAGCGTATTTTGGAGTTTTACCTTCAGAACCGCGATGAAAGTGAAGTCCGGACGAGGTTGTCCTTCAGGTTCGGGTCAGATGACGGGAACGTAGATGATTTTTGGATAGTAATACCGTTCAGATGCTAGGCAGCTGTAGACATAGAATATATCTTGGGCCGTATAATGCAGGCCTCTCAAAGTAGTACAACCTTCAATATGGACAACTTCATGAAAGATTTTGACAGAGTATTCCGGGTAGTTGGTCATAGTGCCACACCTTATACTCTTAATTTCAATTCTTCGGTTATTTACAGAAAGCATTTAAACGTCGATCGTGGTTGTAGCTTTATAGCAATAGTCTTAGTTCATATGTTCTCTGTGCTAAATACATAGACGAAAAAATTTGGTTGCCTACAGTTGAGCAGCGTGCCCGTAAACTGGCTTCAGATTGTGAGCTTGAGTTTGAGTGTAATATGAGCCCTGAAGAGCTGAGAAGGGTCGAGAGGAAATGAATGTTCGTATAGTTGTATTTGGAATAGATGATCGTCGTAGGACTGTGTATGTCTTTAAAAGCTGTGTGAGAGATCGTAGAAGACCTTTACTTATTTTTATGATTGTCAGGAACATCGTATTTCCCCATTCGTAACATAAGGACTCTCTACGCTAGTTATGATAAAGGTCGAAAATACGGAAGACATCATGATTTGTGTGAGGGAAGCCTCGAGTTTTCGGATGATATAGTGAAATATTGTAAGGAGTGCTACATTGTATGTGAACAGTGTAAAAGCCCCAAATGTGAAAGTCGTGTCGTTGAAACCGAGAGTAGGGAATGTAATGTGTGTAGACGTACATTTTTCAGTAATAAATGCTTTCAGCTCCAAAAATCAATTGGCACTTGCAGGAAAATGAGAATCTGTGAATGTGGCATGTTTCATATGATGGATAATTGGGGTAAATTTCATAAATGCGATGAAATTCACTGTTCTACATGTCATGAAAATATAAGGCGGATGGAGTGAAGCATGTATGTTATATGAAAGATGCTAAGCCTAAAAATAGCCCTTGTATAACCGTGTACTACGATATAGAAACTACACGAACGCTGAAACCAAAGGGTTATTCCACATTTACTCGTAAGTCAGACTATCTGTGATGAGTGCATGGAGATCGAGTGTGATGAGTGTCACAAATGTGGTAAACGGACAAACGTTTTTAAAACGATTGCACACGACAGCCTGTGAAACTCTTTGTATCCTATATTGTCAAATTAGCGGACAAGTTCAAAAAAATGACTGTATATTCTTGCCCATAACGGGGCAAAATTTGACACACAGTTCCTTTATAAGGAGTTGCTTGAACACGAGTCGTCTGCGATATTTACAGGTGATCCCTTGAAAAGAGGCAACAAACTAATACAGATGCAGATAAGCGGTAATGTACAGTTTAAAGACACCCAGCTGTTCAAACCTTGTAAATTAGCTATGCTACGCAAGGTCATGGGCGTAGCCGCTGAAGTTTCAAAGGGGTATTTCCTTTACACATTCCTCACTAGCGAAACTTTAAATTACGTAGGGCTACCTCCACCCAAACTTTACTTTAACTACACCAACATGAGTGATAGTGAGCGTGAAGATTTTGACCGCTACTACAACAGTTTTAATGAAGTTAGTCGATACAATATAGCTGACGAATGTGAACGTTATTGCGAGAATGATGTGCGCGTGCTTAGAGTACGTTTTCAGGCCTTTAGAAGGATGTACATAGCCCGTTTCGAATGGGATCCTTTGCAAGTCGCAACCACGATCGCCTCATTACGCTTTACGGTATTTAAGAATAACTTCATGCCTAAAGACACCTTAGCCATCATTCACGGAAACAATCCCAGCAGTTATGAGCACAAGGCTACAGCAACAGACCGGGGTATACATAAAGCACGCCCGCAACACGGGGTAAGTACCCATTAAGGTCAATGGTCGTGTTTTTTGGGTTGATGGTCTAAGTGAGGATCCAACCACTAGTGAGAAGACTGTGTACTCCTTTAACGGCGGCTGGTGGCATGGATGCCCACGTCCTGAGTTTGCCGTCACAGGGGATCTCTATAGAAGATCCTCCGCCGACAGCCTCGCATGGATCTGTAACTGCGATCAACTTATAGGCTCCCAGTTCACTCACAAGATTGTGTGGGAGCATGAGTATGATTCACGGTTGGAAACAGATGGCCACTACCGTGAAGAAATAAGGGCCATCAAACATTCAATGGTGTTGGACCCCCTCAAATGCGGTGAGAGCTTGTTTGGAGGGCGTACAAATCCATTGAAGCTTTACTTTCCGCCAACTGAGAAAGTGAAACTCCATTACTACGACTTCTGTTCTTTATACCCCAACGTGATGAAGAACAATTCGTACCCCGTAGGTGCACCTGAAAAACTTGTGGGTCCCACCATGCCAACCATCGAGGAGTTTTCAGCTAACTTGAATGAACGCTACTTTGGACTCTCTTTTGTAGACATGCTCCCCCCTCGCGATTCATGGATGCCGATCTTACTCGTCGTTATAGATCACAAGCTCATGTTTCCCCTGTGCGTGAAGTGCGCAGAGGAGAATAACGGTGATTGTAACCATACAACCAATCAGCGTAAGATCAGAGGTGTATATACAAGCCCTGAGCTGGACCTAGTCGTTCGCCATGGCTACAAAATAGTGAAGATACATGAGGTGTGGAGGTTTCAGAAGCTACCCAACCTTTTCACGCCATATAGGAACGCTTTTTTGAAGGATAAGGAAGATGAAAACAGATGAAAAAACGGCTTATATTCAGCGTTACCATGCCCATGAAGGTATACAGCTTGACCGTTCTCAAATTGTTAACAATCCTGGCAGGCCCTTTAGTGCAAAGTTCTGTCTAAACAGTCTTTGGTGGAAATTTGCACAGAATACTGGCAAAGGGAACGTTCATTTGGCAAAATGTTATAGTGAAATCTGGGATTATGCGAACACTCCAGATAAAGAGGTTATAGAGATCGTGAATGTAGGTAATACTTACATAATAAAGTACAACATCACCGAACTGGCCACAGATACCTCACGGGTTACAAACATTCCTGTAGCCAGCTTCACAATGGCCTACCCCCGCATCAAGCTTTGGGGACTACTGCAATCTCTTTGGCGGACGGTGCTGTACACTGACACAGATAGTGTGATATTCACGGTGAGGGAGGGTGAATACATGCCTGCTATTGGGGAATTCCTCGAGAGTTATCTGACGAGATCAAGGATGAGTATGGTGATGGTGCATACGCAGACTCATTTGTATCAGCAGGCCCAAAAACCTTTGGGGTACGGGTGAGTGTGGGGGATGATATGAAATATATCGTGTAGGCTAAGGGTACCACGCTTAACCATGCGAACCGACGAGTAGTTAACTTTGACTCGTTGAAGGATCTAGTATGCTTGGAAGATGAAGGCGACCAGCCACCCAAATGAATGTGGGGACCCACAATTTTCGGGCGAACAAACTGGGGTGTGTGAAGGAAATTAGGGGCACGATGGTATGCCTTAACACCTATAGGAAATGTTACCAGGTGCCTGGTACCTATGATACCGTACCCTTTGGATACCTTAATCCTTGATTGTATTTATATGTGTGTATTGTTAACGACATATTAATTTATTACGTATATTTGCTTCAATTAAGGTTTCATTTTCTCCTTTGCGTGCGCGTGCGTGTGCACATTCCTAAGCTCCGCCTACTGTAAGATCGGTCACGTGACTCCTGTCATTACCTGAGCGTATCTCTACCGAGTCGTCCTCAGTTGACCTCTGCAAACCCTTGAGCTCAGATGCTTATTTTCTCGCGTAGACGAAAAATAGTAATGGCTACCTTTAATATTGCGTCTTCAACGTTTATGAAGTGGTATTCGGCAAAGTGTGAATACGTGGTGGATACTGAAAGACTCCCTATTCCACCTTCCTTTGATACTTTTAAGGTTACATTGAACCGTGCGAAGGAACAAGATGTTCAAATACTTTATGGATATTCTGGCGAGGGCATTGTAGGATTTCATGTTATAAGCGATGTATTGAAGTATGTTGTAGACCTAACCTTTATAAAAGCTCACATATACCGTGAAGTAGAAGAAACAAAACGTGCAGAAGATAAGCAACGGTTACGGATAATGAGACTTGTTGCTGAGAGGTGTGACAAGCGATATTATGTCATGTTACATGATACCGATTACTCTTACCCTACGGTTGAGAATGTAAATCTTGTCATCATGGAGAATCTTTAGTATTTTTACCACTATATTAATATATATCATGACGAGGTTTGTATTGAGGTTGTGGCTAAAGGCCTGTGCGAGTTTTTAACAGACTTTAGAGAGGAGTATCGCTTGTTAAACAAAAAGGAAAAATATGGGCTTAGGTTTCTCTCAAATAGTGCACCGGATTGTGAAGAAGATGTGTTTAATTCGTGAAAATGAACGAAAATGTCTGGTGCGCATTCCGATAAAACATTAAAACCGATATTGCTTCATCTATCGGAAAAATTCTGATTGCCCATTATAATGGGTACAAGTATTCAAATGATTCTTTCATTTTGGAAGAAGCCCGTACACGATTCAACAGTATATGGTGTGGCTCGCTCCCCCCGTCTAGCCGATCCGCCCACCCGTGTACACCCCTCCGAAACACACGAGTTCGATCAAACACGGACACGTTTCACCCGTGTGACTCACTCCTCCACACCTGTTCCCCGAGCTAAACAGCGCACCGGTTGCTCATAGTCATCTCAGAGCTTGAACCGACTGGACGTGCACTCCTCGAAGACGATGGAACTTCCTTTCAGAAGCATTCTCAATGCCGCGTACGATGTGTCCGTGACGAATTCGTTGCGCGTGTTCAGGCGTGAAACCGGCACCGTTAATTATGTACTTGAAACGATTTGAGGGGTCACGCGTCTTAGGGTACCTAAGCGCTACCACAGGCGAAAACGTCTTTTTGATGGATATCACTATTTTCACCCTTCCTCTATCGCGTGGTTTGGGTTATAATGATCTTACAACACTAGAAGTATGGTTGAAAACCTTATGAAGCGAACTACTTTTTTCACCTCTATCGCCAGCCATAAGTTCACCCAAAGTTCGGCATAATAAGTATATCAAAAAATTAAAAAATATATATATATAAAATATAAAATATGAAAATCTATTCCAAAAACTCATCAACATCTTCATTAGCATACTTAGAACTCTAATTTAGCCAAAAATAAACGTTCTAGCTCAATTAATAACAGAGACACTATTGCCAGAATACTGCTGAAATTTGGAAGCGATTTCTGGCGAATTTTAATTTTGGCGCTTAAGTACCGTAAGACGCGGGACCCCTTATTTGCAGGCAAGCAAACAAACGTAATGTTATTTATGTAAGTGTTGAGAAGATGAATAGAGTCTTCGTGATCCTTGAGAAGTGGGTGAGGACAGTTATAAAATACCTGTAGGTGGAGGTACAAGAAGAGAACAGATTAGTGATGCCCCTCATATGCCGTTGTTTGTATGTTGTGTATAAATAACGATCAGCCATGCTTTGCTATACGACAGATGTGGAAGAATGCATCTGATAATAACGTTCTTGTCCCCACCCGAAACCGATTCATCCTTGAAAGAATGTTTGAAATCGTTGGATTCCGCAAGCTAAAGCCTATATTAGACGCTCATGTTACGGATATGATTTATTTTGACACGGTTCTTAAATACGCATACACCGCTCTGCTCGTCGGCTTTATCGAATGTAGGAATGAACAAAGCGAGAATGGTAGAGAGCTGGATGCTTATTTAAAGGGTTTAGACTCTTCGAAATATCATGAACTTTGGTACAAAGGACTTAAGCGGTACAGGGAAGACCTCGCCTACACGGTTCACCCTGAAGAATTGTACCTCTATATAATGAGCAGCTGTCGTTACGACTTGGATGATTATTTCAATTGCCACTATGCAGTGTGAAGAAGAGTTCACGATTGAGAAGCTCGGATCGGTTAGAAAAAAAACCCTCGATTGGAAAGGAGTGTTCATAAACTTGTATTTAATAATGATGTGGTGGCTAACGATGACCTCTTTGTGCGTGCTTTTGAGTGTATTCTGGCTGTGTTTAAAGATAACTTACCTACCGAATGTAAAGTGGGCACAAAAATAGTATTGAATGATATGAAGGCCATTTATATCGAGTATAGGTATCCGTATAACTTCAGCGGTGAAATAATGCTAAGCCGTATTTACCGCGTAGTTCAAAGCAATAATGATGTGACTGTGGACTCGATAACGTGTGAGTTTAGTGTTTTGCGCCATAGAACATAAAGTATTTTGATGTATATTTATTTTCATGATATTTAATTATTTAATATAATTGTGTGGATATATATATATTTCTTTACTAATATGTTGCTGATTATACTCCTTCGTTTTGTACATTATTATATTTTATTTTCAATATTATTATTTTCAATATATTTAATTATTTAATATAACTGTGTATATATATATAATTTTCCTGTACTAATATATTGATGGTTGTACCACATCGTTTTGTTTATTTTTTATTATATATATATATATATATTCCTCGTTCGTATTTCTAATGCTATTATTATTTTTTATTTTATTTTTTGATATTCCATCGTTTGATTGCATATTTATTTTCTATATGTTTCGTGAAATTGATTCCAATAATTCATATAAATAAACAGAATGATGTAATGGTGTTTTATTTAATTATTTTGGTTATAAACGACATTATTGTTTAATTATACCAAATGGCTGCCTTCTAAACAGACTGACGGATTTCTAAACCATCTGTCAAGAATATCTGAATAGCGCAATCTGGTAGTTGAAAAGGTAATATATACATCTGCCGCCTAGGTGTTCTACGTCAACTGGCTGGTTAAGCCAACTGATGGATTAAGCCAACTGTCAAGAATATATGCTTTAATTAAATAAATAGCGCAATCTGGCAATTCAACCCTAATAATGTGCCTGCCTTCTAGGTCTTCTAAGTCATCTGGCTGGTTAAGCCATCTGGCGGATTAAGCCAACTGGCTGATTAGGACCTTACAAGACAGCGGGCGCTCGGAAGAACTCTCAATATACGTTTGGCTCCTGCCAGGCGAACACGCTTCTCTCCTTCTCTTTTCTCTCTTAGGTTAGGTATACCCCTTTGAGGGGGTGAGCCCGTCCTACCTTCTCCCCGAAAGAGGTCTGGATAGCCCCTCCCCCAGAGTTGCATAATCTCTTGCAACATCCCCTTGTTGCATAACCTCTTGCAACATTCCCCCTTTGCAACACTGATCAACATTTGCAATTGCATTGCACTCTCTCCTTTTGCGGTCACACTACTGACGTCAATGACACTGGTGTATAGTTCTTTACTTGAAATCTACTCCCTCATTTACATATAGGGACAATGTTTGCTCTTTTCAAGATGCTCGGTATTTCACCAGTGTGAAGGGATCTTCTACATCTAGAGTATAAAGGTGTAGCTATTTCAGTTTTTCAATTTTTAATCAATAATGCGTTCTATTTGTCCGAACTGCAGCTTAAAGTGATTTCATTTGTCATATAGGCTATAGCTCACGCTATATCTTCTGGGTAAAATCAAAATCTGTTATACTTTTTGGGGTACTGAAAACTGATTCGTACTAGGCTCTCAATGTTTCCACTATTTCGTTTAGATCGTCGGTTAGTTCATTATTTCCTTTCCTTAAGGGCCCTATAGTGGCGCGTGTTTTTATTTTTATTTTCGTATAGCTACAGAAATATTTTGAATTTTCCTTTATTACTTCTACCGACTTTTCCTCTTCCCTTTGGACAAAAACAAAGGGAGACCTCGAACTTTGGCTGTAAAATCCAAAGTTATGGTCAGATTTCAATATTTTTTTCACACTCCACAACTAAGTAAATTTCTTATACAGTGAGCGGATTTCAAAGGAAACTAATGAAAATTACGGATTTACTGAACATTTCTTTATGCAACTGGAAATTCTCCATTTACACTACTACTGCATTGTGGGGTCGGCAAAAAAAGAGACCTTTTAAATCCTTCATATCTCGGCAAATACGGTACATAGAACTATGAAGTTTTAGTATGTTAGTACTAGGTAATTTTATGGTTAGTATACCATCTTTTAGCATTTTAGCTTAGAAATTGGATTTATGGCGAATATTCCAGAAAAATCTTGCGATAATTAAAGCGATTTTAATTAACGTAAGCCAACTGCAGGAGGTTTGGACAAGTTTCTCAAGAAAATCGATAAAACAGGAGATTCTAAAAGATACCACGCTAATAGGTGCGACTAATGCTTTACCGAACTCGAGATTTATTGCCGTATTTCCATTTTGCTGTGGATTTAAGTGGGTGTTCACATTTGCACAATAGTCAGGCGAAAGGCCGAAGACAGACATTTACGATGTTTATAAAATTGTTTGGCGTTACACCTGTACCAAACCGTTACAGCCGTTGACGCTCTGAATCAGATTGTGATAGGCCCTCGTACAAAGGGAAAATTCGGAATCTGCTGAATATTTCTTCTCTAACGACCACCCTGCAGCTGATCCATTGACAAGTAATGTAATATTTTTCAGTAATGTAATATTTACCAGTTACAGAATTATGCTCCAGCATTCCAACCAATATTCTTTTTGGTAGAATACCAAGAGTTACAGTCTCTATTTGCTTGGAAGTTAAGCCTGAAGGGACTGTAAACCGTTTCATCTGAACCCTATTTGTTGGGTATTTGGCTGTCCCTCGGTAAAATTTCTCAATTTCCAGCTGCTAATCAGAGCTTAGCTTCGCTCGCCGTACGCGAAGATACGTTTCCATAACGTGGATTACCACGGGCTTCGCAGCCTCTTCATTGGCATCATCCAGGTTCAGGCATATCTCGGGGGCCGTGTGGATAATTTTAATTTTCATATCAACCCCATTCACAAGCACTTTCTCCTGGAACAACAAAACATTGTGCATAACAGTCGTAAATTTTCATAAAATTGCTTTTTATAAGACTTTCCTCTAAGGAAGATAATACCCCTCAGCCGTTAGAAAAGTTTCCTTTGCGTCCTTTAAGAAGTTCAGTACATTTTCGAAGTACGACCTATAGTGGTAGTAACCAGATCCTGACGAGATATTTATCTGGTTCAGATACACGACGCACTGGCTGATTATATTATCGAATGTACGAAGTTCGCTTCCAGGTATATTCCGTAATCGTTTTCGCAGTCTGTTCCGTCTGAACGTGCTATTCTCAGTTTTATATACATAAAAATATTACTTGGGTCGTAAAAATATGAGCCTGCGATTGGTATAACGTATCAGCAGACGATGAGCTAATAGTGTTTAGCGGATTAACTGTAAAAAAGTCAGATTCAGCGAAAGATGTTTGCGAAGGTGGAAGATCAAAGAGGGCTAGCTCAGATTTGCAACACTCGCTGCTGTGTGGGTGCATGAAACGGGCCATGACGATGGAATAATAATGTTACCTCTCCCATCAATTGCTCATTCGATTATGAGAAAGAATTGTAAGAGGCTTAGTAAATATCAGTAAAAACAGTGGTCAGCCATCGGTCTCAAACGTTTAGAACATTTTTTTATTATTCCGTTTTACGCTTAACACCTCGAGTTGGTACCCGCTTACTTTTCTTTTACCGTACAACGCGCTTTTTCTTCACCGTTTCCTTTTTCTTTCTTCTGTTTTGTATTTTTCTCTTCACATCTTTGATAATCTCGTGCCGTGTACGTCGTAAATGTTTTGGAAAGCTTCTTTAGGCTTAGTGCCCGCCAATATATCTTCAACCTTATTAAGCCCTGATTGTAAGCCCTTCCGACCAAGATATTTGGCACCGCTCTTCAGTAAGGGGACAGCCGTACGCAATATAGATGAAAAAATGGAGTCAATGCCGCTTCCACGCTGGTACTTTACGCCGCGGTAGACTGTAAATGGCCTTTCCGTCATTCTATCGCAAAACGTCGGAAGTGAAACTTCACTGTCAGACTCCCATAACCGAATTGATAGTTTTCACCTTCAACCGTTCTTATACCGTATATTAGGGTGTCACTTTTGGACTTTTTTTGAAAAGTTATGGTGCTTACCTCGGTGCTGGTTAAGTGTGCGGTCTACCTACGACTGGTTAGGTTTAATCATGATATTTTCGTTAAAACTAACGAAAATATCATGACTAAACCTAACCAATCGTCAAGGGCGATTGACAATGGGATGTAAACAAACAATTAGTAAACAAGATAAGGCTATAATTAAAAGATAGACCGCCGAATCGTAGGTAGACCGCACACTTAACCAGCACCGCTTACCTCTTATATTGTGACAGATTGACCAAAAACCATGAATAAACCCCCCAAAAAAAGACAATCGGGTAATATTTAGTGTCCCCGCCCCCGATTTGAAAAATAAGCCTCCTATTCACACAAAAAATGGTGATTTTTGGAGATATTTTTGGTCATAGTTTCCTTACTAATCATCGTATTTAAAAATTTTGCTACCAAAATGTAAAGAATAATAATGCGCCTCAATCTGAATCGTTTTTATTAACCTTTGAGTTAAGTTTATTAAATATTTTATATCTCTTTGGTCATTTTGATGCATTTTCTAAGAGAAAAGTGCTGTTGTTTTATATCTTTGGAAGATCTGAACTGCAGTAAAATATTATCTCATATACTTTGGATGTCACCGCCATCCATAGAGCATCATCCCAATGCAGCTCTGCGGCGATGGGCTTTGAAAATGTAAATAAAAAAAGCAGATGGGCTTAAATGAGCAACACTTTTTTGGTTTAGAGATTCAAAGTGGGAACAACTTTGTACATGTTTAGTAGATTAAAATTAGTAAATTTTGCAAAAAAAGAATGACAACTGTAGACTTAAATTTTTATTAATCTAAAAAAATATGCAAAGCCCCATCGTTTTTTTAAAATTTTTATAATGAAATACAAACACAAAACAATTTTAATCAAATAGAAACAAAGTGCTATTCTTGAAATTATAATGAAAAATTGTAAATGAAATGAAATTATAAATGGAAAGAAATTACAAATTCAAGAGACCTCGTTTGGAAACCTTTGGGAAAACACGCCTGTTTTCCTCTACAACTTGAAGCAATGCCTGAAATTCACCTTCATCCCTACATGAGCCATGAAAATCCTGCAAAAGTTTGATACCCCTTTCTGCTGTGTCATTAACAACTTTAGTTGAAGAGAGTATTCTCTTCATCCGTTGAAAATCATTGTTGCTGTCCCACGTTACAGCTGGAGTCCTTATCCAATCTCCCGTTGAACCAAGGACTTTGAATACAAACCATGAATTTGGACCAACTAATTGCTGAATTTTAATTCGTTCTTTTAGGATGGGAAATATCGGCTTACCCTGTTTGAATTCTGGTGGTTGATTGAAAGAGGAAAGTTTTTTGGCTACCTCGTCCTTTTCACTATGAGGTAAATCTCCAAAGAGAGAAAGGGTTACAAGTTCTTCAGATAGGTACCAGTAATGACCTTTTAGCGTGTTGAGGGCAGCTTCCGCTACTTCCATGTCAATCTTTTGGTACTGAACTAATTCGTTGTGTAGGAGGAGGTCATTTTCAGGAGCCTCAAGTGGGTTGGTGACTGATAGCCAGTACTTGGAGTAGATCAGCGATGTTAACAAGCATACTCTTTCCAGCTTTTTTATTGTAACATTAGCATATCCGGCTTGGTCTGAAAATGCTAACATCTTATTCGTATCCAATATGACAGCCATCCATCTGGCGTGATGGAGAGCTCCTGGCTTGATCCAGTGTATTCCTCTGGCAGGAATTTCTCCTAAAACGAGCATAGTTGTTTAAGCTACCTCTTGGTAATCATCCCTGGGAAGGCTCTGGTTATCTTTGAGCAAATCTGTCATAAAATCTATGACGCATTTTTTCAGGTCCTTGAGATGTCTGTCATTGATATATAGCTGTTTGAAGGGTTGCTTAGTATCTAGCTTCTCCCATATAACATCTCCGAAGGTCTTGAAAGATTCGTTTTCGGGTGAAGTAGATTTTCCAAATGCCTTTAGATACACTGCTGACAAAACTCGTTCTGCCATATGGTGGCGACAAGCGAGCCATAATAATTTTTTTCCAAAGAGGTCTTCCAGTACTTTACAAGCCCCTTTTATCCAGCCAGTATTGGATGAAGTAGTATCGAATACCATTCCGTAAACCTTATCCTGTAATTCCCATTCTTGGATTGTGCTAAAAACAGTAAAAGCTTGTGTCGATCCAGTTGAGAAACCGATATCGGGTATCGAGAGAAGTTTCTCAACATTCTCTCCCGATATAAGTATTGCCAATCGATCCTGCTTTCCTCCTGAAACATTCAGTTTCATTTTGCTGTCCCAGTGGACTACACAATTTTGAGGTGGGTTGAACGACTCTTTAATAGTGTCAGCAGTAGCTTTCCTCGACTTCTTGCAGCTCGCGCAGAAGTACTTTTCGATAATGACATCGCTTTTAAATCTAGCCCATATTCAGCTGCTACTACAGATGCAAATGTCGAGCGTTGTCCGAATGATAGTCCTAAACGATCAGCTGCATTAGATATTAATGTTGACTGTAGTAACTTAGGACGTTTTGATGGGCCTGGGCTCGGAGTAAAATCATCTTCACCATTACTTGAGTCCACTAACTCCCCTTCAGATGACTCAAGTTTGTGTGTCTCTTCTTCTAATGCCTTTCGCTCTTTTTCTTTCAATTTTCTTCGTTCTTCACCTTATATTCTAGCAGTCTTTTTGATCAGTTTGGCTACATAAGCTTTATCGATCGACCCAGAGAATATATTCTAGCACTTCGATGATCTTCCAAAAAGCGAAGATCCTCATTCTTCTGTTGTATAGTTCTCAATGTATCATTTTGGATCTCATTACGTACATTTTCAGTTGATATATCAAATAAGTTATCTAAACGAGACAGACAAGGTGTTTTTTGGGTTTCATAACATTTCTTTATATTTTTACCCAACTTCTCATGCTCTTTTATCAAATTTCACAACATTTTTTTGGGTTCGTTCTGCTTTCTAACGGATTTTGATGGTATGCCAGCCATAATCCACACCTTTTCTACCTTATCTAATACTCTCAAAATATTTTCTTCCTTTGACACATTGACACTTTTCATTTGATCCCTTCTCAAGAAGAAAAAGTGACTGAGAACGTCACTATTCGTTGGAAGCATGCTTCTTCTCTTGCGCATATGTCTTCCAAGAATCATATTTTCTTAGGTCTGTTCTTAATACTGGCTTACTGTTAGCCACGACTATTGACTAATTTTAATAAACTATGAAATTAAGCAACTCTATAATAGAATTCTGAAAGAAAAGCAAATTTATCATACATTTGGTTATATTTCCATACTTTTTGTAGATAAAATCTGGAAATACTGTAAATATGTTATAGAAATGAAAACAGAGGGGAACATTTCATAAGGTCCACTCAAATATCAGCACCGTATACAACTAAAATATTTTTAAAATGTTCACAATAAGAGGATACCGTTATTCTCTACATTTTGTTAGCAAAATTTTTGAAATACAATGATTAGTAAGGAAACCATGATAAAAAATATCTCCAAAAATCACCATTTTTTGTGTGAATAGGGGGCTTATTTTTCAAATGGGGTTGCGGGGAACGTAAATATTACCCGATTGTCTTTTTTTGGTTTATTCATGGTGATTGGTCAATTTGTCACAATATAAGAAGTAAGCACCATAACTTTTCAAAAAAGTCCAAAAGTGACACACCCTACTGTATATATTGAAATAGTGCTTACTAGGTTAGATGCGATACTGGCATAATGAGGCTTATCATATGTAATACTCAAACTCTTTCCACTATAAATGGGAATGTGAGCGATAGCTAACAATCGTACCTGGCTAACCCCAACAAACTGATGTTCCACAATATCGCAGTAAATATAACACATAGGCCGGGGAGGGATCTATTGTTCATACTCTCCAATTTTAGCTGCTACAATAAACTGAGCAGATCACACGATAGCTCGTGAAAAGTGTCTCTTTGGAAGGCGAAACCATATCTGCCCTCAGGTAAAATTTTGAATAGCTCTTTGTCTACAAGCCTTCTTTGTCTACAAGCCTATGATTTTTAACAACAAGGTATGTGCTGCTGTATTCTTTTTTTATATTCATAGAGTAAATCAGACGTAAGGTTTGAGTTTTTCAGACTCCCGTTTAAGTCTCTCACAATATCCTCGGCTGAGTCATAATGCCCCGGACATAGTGTTACTTCTGTCGTGTAGTACTGTGCGCCCAACCTCTTCACCCTCTACATTAACACCTTTTTGAAAGATAAAGTTAAAGCATCAGGATACCCTCGCGGTATTGAGACCGAAGACAGTTTGCACAAAAAAAGTTCGGCAAAACACATAAAATAAAAAAAAATAAACCCTAATTTATTAATTACAGTAGTAACTTCTAAGTTTTCAAACGTTTTCTTCGGAGACTTCCTTTTCACAACTGTACAATAACATCGTCCTTTATTAGCGTTTTTAAGAAAAATTCTCTCTCTCTCTCTCTCTCTCTCTCTCTCTCTCTCTCTCTCTCTTTATATATATATATTTATATATCTGACAGTGTTCTTCCACCCAATTATTTATGAATTCTATACGACATCAAGTAAATCTTTGTGCAAAATTGCTCGTATATCCATTTCAATATAAAATCATTTTCATTTCTCAAGTGAAATAACACAATCGGAAATCCCAGGCACGTTCTTTGTGACAAGGTGGTGCTGAGAGAGTCAATTTAGTGGATGCTTCTCTTGTTTCCAAGTAGTTATTTGACTTCTATATTATTGGTCGTGCTGATCTTCCTGCTTTAAAAGTTCGTGGTTTGGTGGCAGAATTGTCGTGGCGTTGGTGCACTGTTTAATTTTTTACTGTTTGTTTATCTTTTAGCTTTCCCATTTCCCATTCGGGAACCCTACAATGATAAGTTAACATTAATAATAATAATAATAATAATATTCATAATAATAATAATCTATTATTATTATTATCATTACTATTATTATTATTATATTATTATTAGTAGTATTAGTAGTAGTAGTAGTAGTAGTAGTAGTAGTAGCCTTTTCTATTCTCCTGAATGCATTTGTTTGAACTAAAGAAAATTTGTTAAGGACTATATTGTGGAATAAAATGCAGTTCAAATTTTCGTTATATAATATAACCGAACGTTTCGTCTGCACGTTTCGAACATTTTGAAGGGACTAAAATCTGAATTTGAACTAGATTACAAGATATACAATATATAGTGAATATTTTTGTGGCATACCAAAAATACATAAAAATGCAAATCTCCCACCTCTTCGACCTACAGTATAATTAAAATGACCTGTACCGTTAAATAATGACTGAGCACAATGTTCAAATGGGATACGAAGACCATTACTCTAACGAAATATATACTGTAAAAACGAACGACGAATTTTTACGTAGTATAAAAAGCCTCAAAATCAAGGACCAAAAATGTCTTTTATCTCTTGACGGGGAAAAGCTTCTTTATCAATGTTCTTGCTGAACAAACAATGAAAATTGTACTGAAAAATGTTTATCAAAATGAAAATAAAACGCCACCAAATACTGAAAGACCAACCATTATTGAAGGAATTATTAAGAATACAGTATGTACGACAAAAGACCTTTCGATTTTGAAGGAAAAGTATGTACAGTATATTCAGAATGGTGGTGTTTCTATTGAAAAAATTTAATGACTGAGGAAAATAATTTCAACTAACAACTAACATACGTTAATGTTTCATTTGTAATTTTCAAAATGAGAGGATGTTCGTGGTTTTACTGAAATGTTAGAAAAAATCAGCGGATTAAAATTTACTTTCTGTGAAATTCTCGGTAATAAGTTTAATTGTTTAGACTTACATTTGCAAATAAATATAATTGAAACGAATCGATAAAGAGAATTATTTCCATCAAATGTACAGACAAACTCGTTTATATTCATTATGAATCAGATATTTCTCAAAATTACAAATTTTCTGTAACTACATCCGACTGGAACTTATTTACAGTAATCTTAAAGTCAAAAGAGTAACTCGAAATTTAATAAACAATGGTTTGCCCCAATGTATTGTAGAAAAAAAATGTTGGAAAAAATGTTGGAAAAAATAATAAAGAAAATAAAATTATAAGGAAAATATACTAATGTATTATACTGTAAGTCAGAAACGATTAAGAAAGCAGAACCATTCCTAAGAAAGCTAATTAAACCTTTGAAAAATAAAGAACTATTATTATGAACTGTTATAAGCCAAGTGGTATGGGCGCAAAAGGAGAGAGTGCAGAAGAAAGGTGTTCGCCTGGTAGGAGTCAAGCGCATATTAAGACTTCAGCCGAGCGGCCGTTATCTTATAGGCCCCTAATCAGCCAGTCGGCTTAATCAGCCAGTGCCTCCAGGCACTATCGGCCAGTTGGCACAGTGTATACTTCGTTTTGGAACGTACACACCCGTTTATACGCCCATAAAAAATTACGCACACACGATAATATGCGACGGGCTCGAGACCAGGTGGCGGCGCGTCCTTTCACGGTTGGTAACCTAATGATCCGTGTTAAACTGTAGGTCTGAGGTGGAGTGTAAACATCCTTTCACGAATGGTACATAAATGGGTAACCAGTCTCCCTCCCTCTCTCTCTCTCTCTCTCTCTCTCTCTCCCTCTCGCTCTCTCTCCTGCCCTCTCACACTCTCTCTCCCTCCCTCCCTTTCGCTCTCTCTCTCCCTCTATACCTCTCCCGCGCTCTCTCTCTCTCTCTATCTCTCTCTCTCTCCCTCTCGCGCGCTCTCTTTTATATATATATATATATACACAGCGGTATTACAGTAAAATACTGCAGTTAATCAGTTTTAAACGGTGCTGATATTGTGAGTTAATTGATAGTGCATAGCGGTATTTCTTTTAAAAAAAGTAAAAATCGCGGCGTATACCAAAAAAGTAAATAAAAACAAAGTGAATTAATATATACAGCATTTGTTTTTGTTTTTTTCCCGAGTCTCTTTGTGAGGAAAGTTTTGTTTTTGAAGTGCCCGCAAATATCCCCCCCTTATCCCCCGCAGCCACAGTCGAGAGGACCAATCAGTGAGAAGTATACAGCGTGCCACATCCCCTACCCTGGAGTAACGGAAAATTCTTTCCCCCACACAGCTTGAGTCATCCCCCACCCAATATCTCCCATAATACCCACTTTTTGAGTCACTTCACCAACATGGAAATTAATGCATACCTGCAACTCTGTGGTATCTGTAAAGCTGCAACGGATGAGACAGAGGCGATGAGGTGCGATTTTTGTCAGCTACTTTTTGATTTTAAATGCCTAGAATGGGGAGATGAAAAAATCTCCCTTATAATGAACGCAAAGCAGTTTAATGGGCTAAAAATTTTCTGCGAGAACTGCTTGATCGAATTAAACTCTTTTACGGTATTTAAAGCAGAAAGAGACTACGAGAAGAGAATGAAAGAAGAAAGTGGAAACAAAGAACAGTGGAAAACGGAAGAAATGGAGAAAGGCGAAATAGAAAAAATTCAAATACCGTCACAAAACGAGGCCGAAAACACACAGGCGACAAAGAGTGTAAAGACAACACCACACAGCATAAGGGCAACGAAGGACACAAACACAACTAGCACAAATAGCACAAATAGGACAAGACAAGAGGGCAGTCAAGTAAACGAAGTAAAACTGTCCCCCAATAAGGAGCAAAAAACAAAAGCCAAGAGTAAATATGGGGAAGGAATTAATTATATGCAGGTATTATATAAAAGATAATTGCAGATTTAAAAGAGGACAATGTATAACGGCCCAAGATATATTCTATGTCTACAGCTGCCAAGCGTCTGAAAGGTATTACTACCCAAAACTCATCTACATTCCCGTCATCTGACCCGAACCTGAAGGACAACCTCGTCCGGACTTCACGTTCGTCGCAGTACTGAAGGGCAAACTTCACAACACGCTCAACTACGCGTCGCAGTCCAACACCGTTGCTATGCAGGGCTCCAGGGTCAACCCTGACCAAGCACCGATTTTTAGTCAGGGCAGGGGTGGTTAGCGGTGCGCACCTGTTCGAATGTTATACCATTCTCCACAGCAAGAGAAGCTGCTGCTGGTGTGGAGGATGTACCCAGAATTAAACAGGTATAAGTGAGTATATTTGAGGAGGGAGCTAGTGTGGGTGCTCTGTCGAAAGACGTAGAGGGCTTGGGCTCTATTACTGGGGGTCTAGCAACCGGTGCACTCCTGGCACGTTTTATACGTGACGTGGAAGGTTCTTCATCATCGTGCCTCCACTTTCAACTGCCACGTGGTGGAGATGTCGATGGTGAGAGTTCGTCAGCGGGTTTGGATTCTGTAGCTACACCGTCATCGGGGTCTTGCGCAATATCGACGATGGACTGCTGTACATCGTTGTCATTCACGGTTCTGTGGAAGAAGAGAAACAAGAATATAAAGAGCAGCACTTAAATTTTGTTATATTTTGTAAATGTTCCACTTAGGGTTGTGACGTGTTAGAGATGGAATCTGTAGAAAAATTCAGGTTCACAAGCCCATCCACATGTATTATATCTGGCCCTACAGGGGATTACGGAACATTGTTCGACAACAGTTCATCCCCAACAATTCATAACCAACAATTCATAGCCGTATACAATTCATCCCCAACAATTCATCCACAACAATTCATTCCCAACAATTTTAAATATATATACTGTTTATTATATATTTTTGCTCTCGTCATTTTCATTTAAACTAACGAAAATATCACAACTTAACCTAACCAATCATCAAGGGCGTTCAGTTGACCTAACCGGGCGTTCAGTTGACCTAACCGGGCATTCAGTTGACCTAACCGGGCATTCAGTTGACCTAACCGGGCATTTTCCGTTTTATTTTGTTTTTCCGCTTAAAACGGAAAATGTGTTTTTCGTAGGTAGTCCCGATTTACAATTTACAATTTACAATTTACAAATACAAACATTTTGTATTTATGTTTCAAGGTCGTCAATGACGTCACATAAAATTCGTATTCTTAATTTTATATGTCAGCCAACAATTCATAGTCAGTATTTTTCAATTTATCTTTATATTTATTTCTCTCTTTCTGTAATTTAAGTAACTTTTTAAGGTTAAGTTAAAGCCGCTATTAATTTTCCTGGCTATGAATTGTTGGGCTTGATTTGTATACGGCTATGAATTGTTGGCTATGAATTGTTGGGGATGAATTGTTGGCGAAGAACTAGCCGGATGCCCCCTACAGGATGTGGTAAAATTGTGTTTATGCTTAAAATCATTAAAGATAAGGGGGAGATGTTTTCAAAATTTGTGCATAAAGTAATATGGTGCTGTTCGACGTAACAATCAGTGTTCAACGAGAACCAAGATGATATTTTGTTCCACAGAGGCGTATATGACGTTAATTCGTTAAAGGGTAATGAGCATACAGTCATTGTAATTGACGATCTCATGTTGGAAATGGGTTAAACGTTTGCCGACGTTTACAGTTTTCTCCCACCATCTTAACATAAGCGTATTCTTCATCAATCAGAATCTATTTTTCAAAAATAGATACATGCACGATGTGTCGTTAAATACACAATATCTAGTCTTATTCGCGCAACGTAGAGATGTGTCACAAGTTGGGGTATTAGCCAATGAAATGTTCCCGAATCAGCGTAAGGAATTTTAGGAGGTTTATAAAGAAGCTACAAGTCAGCGTTACAGATATTTGCTTTGTGACCTTCACCCGCGAAACACGTTTAGGGTGCTTCTAAATAGGTTGAAAGGTTGTATCGTGAATTAATAGAAATTTATCAAAGATTGCCCCGGGGACTGCAACAGATGTTTCTTAAAAATATCGATTCCGACTTTTTAAAATGCATCTGTGAAATCTGTCTTAATGTTATAAAGTGTAATGTGCCAATGAAACCCCCTCCGAAGGCTCGCTTACGTCGTTACAAGAACATAATACGTGCGCTCGCTCGTAAAAGTCAAACTGTGGGAAGAAAAAGCGAATTATCGTACAAAGAGAGGATCATTTCTCCCCATCATATTTTCAGTTTTGGGACCTTTACTGACTAGATTAATATAATGAAGAAAGTGGTAGTGATTCTGCACAAGGTGTATGCTTCACTGCATAGGTCAAAGAATCCAGACACGGTTCTAGAACCCCGTAAAAGCAGGTTTAATAGAATGGAAAGCGAATTGTTAGCCATATTAAACAGTGAAAAGTCACCTGATGAGAATAGGATCTTGTACCAAGAGGCTCTGCAAAAATTTCTTCATGAGTACGAAAATTATAAGAATCTGACAGAGCTCCACATGGTTATTAGGCAACGATGAGCATGTCGATATAGGACAAGGGGCCGACGTTAGAGATGACCAACCAAAGAATAACGGAACGCAACACATCGAGCATGTATTAAAAAGCAGTCTCCCACATACATTGAGGAATAAAGGCTTAAGTCTTTATAATCTATTGAGTGAGGTCCCCATCATACAGTCGACCGATACAGGCGAGGTCATTGTTGATGGAACAAGGATACAGAGATCCAATATCGTCGACATTCTCCATGATCTGGTGAGAAAGGGGACAGGCCCTCACAAACAGGATGGAAGCATATTAAAGCAAGACGACAACAAATAAATGTCCCCAAAACATTGATAGAAAATCTGAATCGGTTAAAACACTTGGAGCAAGTCTCGCATGTGTCACAACTGAGTACGCCATCATCCCCAACAGAAGCGTGTCTGAAGAGGAGAAAGAGGAGACCAAACGGCCAACCGTATCCACGTGTCTCTAAAATACGCAAATGGCTAACATATTAAGAAAACGCTCTTATGACATTTCTAACCCCGCCTCCTATTGTGGTGTTAATAGGCTATACAGAGGTATTACAATGATGGAGTAGGGAAAAAAGATGTTCAGCGGTTTTTGCGGGAGCAGGACGCTTATACACATCATAAACTTGTGAGAAAAAGGTTTAAAACGGCCAAGACAACAGCGGCTTCGATTGACTCTATTTGGCAAGCGGATTTAACAGACATGCAAAGATATTCAATGTATAATGATGGCTACCGCTACATCCTATTCATAATAGATGTATTCTCTAGATATCTATGGCCAATTGCTCTGAAAAATAAATCGCCTGAAACAGTTGATAAAGCTACCAAAACGCTGATGATGAAAGAAAGCAGGGTTCCTGGATATATTTTTACGGAAATGGGGAAGAATTTATAGGCCGCGCTTTTCAGAACATGCTGACATAGTTTAATATCAGTTACTACACTAGCAATTCTATACATAAGGCGTCTTTAGCTGAAAGATTTCAACGAACCATAAAGGAACGCATGCATCGCTATTTTACACATTAAACACATACAAATATGTAAACATTCTGGGATCATTGGCCTCGTCATACAACCGTTCACACCATCGCACGATTGGCACAACACCTAATGAAGTTTTAGAAAGAGGTACGCGGCCAAAATTTGATGTGAGAAGAGATGGAACACCGTCGCCACACTCTACACGTTTCAAAATCAATGATTATGTAAGGCTATCGCGTTCTGTAAATAAATTCGCGAAGGGATTTGAGCAAGGATGGACACGTGAGATTTTTAAAGTTAGTGCTATGAGACCTAAAGGCGAGATAATGATATATTACGTTGAAGATTTGAATGGGGAAGAAATCGCAGAAGGCTTTCTCCGCGAGGAAAAACTGTGTTTAAAATTGAAAAAAAATTTCCAGCAAAGGTTAAGGAAAGAGAAAAATGTACCTGGTGAAATGGCTAGGTTATCCAGAAAGCTCCAACACCTATATAAAAGCTGCTGCAATAATGAAGCTTCAATAGAATGCAACATGACGCCTAACCTCTTCTATGTCATACTCTCATCCTCGTTTTTCCTGTCTGTACATCCTAACAACACCCTGGCCAACTTTGTAACAGAACTCCAAGGGCCCATTGAATTGCAACGTGATTCGTACGAAGTTGGTGTTTGTGAATTCCAGTTAGCCACCAAATTTTTAACTCTTGAAAATGAACAGATCATATTTCTGACCCTTAGAAGAGTCGATGAGTCTGAAAAATTAGGCATAACCTTAGATAACACTATGCGTTCAGTCCTGTTCGGTGGGATACAGTAATATAGTACAAATATAATATTAGGAATCGGTCATTATGACACAGTCACGGACATTGTGACGGGCTTAAACAAGAGTCGTGAAAAGTTATACCTGACAAACGATTTACTTTTTGATGTCTTAAACATAGACACGCCTGCACGTACGTTGAAGTTAAAATGAACGTTTAGTAGAAATATTAAAGATAAAGAGCTGTTCACAATTGTTGCCGAGGGTTGATATAGTGCAGCCCTCCAAAGAGACACCTTTCACGAAGCAAAACATGACTTCTCCAGCTTAATGTATCAGTTGAATTTGGAGAAATTGGGTGAAAGCTACCCATCCCCAGACATGTGCTATATTTGAAGCAATATCCTGGAGCATCAAGTTGTTGGGGACACCCAGGCGCGCCTGCTGCGCATTGCATACATCCCCAACCATAGAGGGAAGAGTTTGAGTATTACATATGACAAGCCCCAATATGTGAATGTTGCGACTAATCTGTTATCCAATATCTCAATATATATAAGAACGATTTAGGGAAAAAATTTCCCATTCGGTGATGGGAGCTTAACAGTGAAGCTACACTTTCGTCGCATTCAGTTATAATGAACCGAAGGCCTTTCACAGTCTATCGAGGAGTGAGATAGCGTTGAAGTGGGCTTGGATCCAATTTTTCAACCATACTACGCACGGCTGTCCAATTGTTGAAGAGGGGGGGCTAGATATCTCTGGAGGAAGGCGTTACAATCAGGTTTTAACGCGGTAGAAGACATAATGGATGGAACTAAACCTACAGAAGCTCTAAAAAACATTTAAAACGTACAAAGGACGAAATCATCAAAGATGCAAAGAGAAAAATGCGTGGTGGCGGAAAGAAGAAGAGGGCTGTCTGGAAGAAGGGGTTACCAACACGTGGCGCTAAACGTTAAAGGACATCAAAAGAGTGTTCAAAGCGAATGAAGCCTATGGCTGATCATTTTTTTAACTGATATAAGCTGAGGACACTACTCTTACGAATCATAGGCTGATTACTACTTGTCGAGAGAGGTGGCACTATTTCTGACTCGTCATGGCGCGCTTCATCCATCCGTGTAGCTCACAACGTTGTAAATCGGAGCTGTCTCTCTTTGATATGCCCCCTTCACAGGTTTCTATTGACCATAGTGACTTTATTACAATTAACCCATTAAACACAACTAGTTCACCGAGTTCTCCTTTCGAATTCGTGATACCCAGCTCAGGCCCATACTTTTTTGATCCAAGCTGCATGCACATGTACGCTAAACTGCGTATAGCCCATTCAGATGGAACGGACTGCGGTGATAGTTACTCTGCATACGCTGAAACCAACTTTCTACATTTCGTATTCAGCCAGTGTGAGGTGTATTTAAATCAGGTCAACATCTCTGCAGGAACGGGTTATTATAACCTACGAGTCTATCTGGAAAATGTCCTCAACTTTTCAAAAGCAGCGAAGGATACCTTTTTAACTGCCGAGGGCTATTATCAGACTAAAGGCGAAAGTAGTATAAATGCTAAGTTTAAAAATTCTAAAAAGAAGATATACGAGTGTTTTGGACGTCTTCATACATACTACTCCACGTTCCAGGAGAAACTGCTTATCAGTGGGGTGGATATGAAGTTAAAGTTCACCCGCACGAATCCTGAGATCTGCATAAATCTGGAACCTGATCAAGAAGAGGGCGCAATGTCCGTTGTGATTCACATTATGGAAACATATCTGCGCGTTCGGCGAGTGAAATTAAGTTCGCCCGAATATGTAGAAATTGAAAAAAGATTAATACACATAAGAGTAAAATACCCAATTAACAGAGTACAGATCAAACAATACACGGTGCCCGCAGGGTTGGTCTCGAAGCAGCTAAAAAACATGTCCATGGGAGTTATACCTAAAAGGTTATTATTTGGAATGCAGGATCACGCTTCGACGATGGAAAATATAAAAAGAGCGCCTTTAAATTCGAGAATTTCGTTCTTAAAATTATAACTCTATACGTCAATGGCGTTGCGTTGGGTGGGACTGTGTTACGGACTACTCATCAGACGCTGTGTTCCCGCTTTGCGCGAGAGCTTATAGTAATCTGGACCATATTGCTGGTGGCTGTAACGAACTTGGGATTGGCGTAACGCAGACAGAATTTGTCGAACAATTTAACCTTTACCCATTTGATATTACTCCCGACTTATCTGCTAGTGTAAATACACAGTTAAGTCCATAACAAAGTGGGAACATCTCAGACAGATTGGAATTCGACAACGCTATAGACGCGCCTATTAGTGTACTAGTATGCCTCGAATCACAAGCTCTAATAGAGCTCGACCGCTTCAGGAACGTAGTCACAGACTTTTAAAATGGACGCGAATACATTCCAGAGAGTAATGAAAAGTGACCGAGCCACACGCTCCAAATTTATCGGTGTGTTTGCGAAGAAAGAAACATTGAAATTGCCAACTACGAGAGATTAGTGTAGTCTCATTGTCAATACAGACATTGTGGGGGCCAAGGGGATTCATTGGTTTGCAATTCGTTTTAAAAATCGGGAAGAATGTATTATTTTGATTCACTCGGCATTCAGCCCTGGAGTGACCATGTTGTTGTACAATTTATCGAGCAGCTGCATGTCCTTGAAATTGTCTGGAATCCTTACCGTTTCCAAGGATATTTTAATAATACTTGCGGCATGTATTGTCTTTCATTTCTCCTGCACATATCACGTGGGAGGGGATTTATAAATTTTTTAAAATTATTCGATTTGTGCGACACTAAGATGAATGATGAATTGGTATGCAGACAGATAAAAAAAAGGTTCCCATTTGTGCGCACTCGCTGTATTGTGTAAAGTTTTACGTGTGTGCATATATAATTGTAACTGTATTGTGTAAAATGTCTCCATTAATGTCAGTCTTATTTATTGGACGCTAGTTCTGTAAGTTGAATTGTACTAAAACATGCTTTCTACCATTTAATAAATTTAATGAAAATACAATGTGTTTTGTTCTTAACCACAAAAAAAACTTACATTAGTTCCTCAATGACCTGGCATCGCTCGCGATTATTTGCCTTTCTTCAAAGCTGTCGCGAAAAGTAGCTATAACACGATGAAGTTCCGCATCGGTCCTTTAAGGAGAAGTTAACATAATTAGTTCATACTGAATCTTTTTTAATTAAAATCCATTTTTTCATAAATCGAATTGTACTGTATTCAGAAAGTCTAGCTCAATACTAATGCAAACTAGTCTGTAATTGAGGATACCCGCTACTATGAAACATTTACAATAAAATATAAGTAGAAATGCATTATTACAACCACTCCATAGATATATATGAAAATTATTTCACGAAAGTGACACGTGAAAAATATTTATGATGAATAAAATCATGAAGGGAAAAGAAACACAAAGTGGTGCTCAAGCGCTTTCGTCTAATGACATCCTCAGGAACACTGGAGTGAAAGGAGAGTTCAAGACAATATATAAGTTACAAAAATAAGCATATATATATATATATATATATATATATATATAGTAAGTATAGAAATAAAAATTGTGGGAGGAGCAAACACATTTGTACGGAAAAATGACAATTTTAGCACTTTGCCCGAAATTCAAAATAAATTCATATGGCTTGTTTCCAGCCAATTTTTTATAGTTATTGTCTGAATGGTAAACAGGTCACAAAAGAATAAAGAAATAGAAGAGCGATGGGGAATTTATCGTATGGTAAATATCCAATTTTACTGCCTTACCTGTATCTCCGTCGGAATAATCAGAAAATGAAATCTGAAGGAGCTTAGTGACGTCTCTCTCTCTCTCTCACTCTCTCTCGCTCTCTCTCGCTGTCTCTCCATCTCTCTCTCTCTCTCATAAAAATTATAGAAGGTATATTCAAAGGAATGGTATAAGTAAATAGACACTTTCGACGAGTTTAGCTAAAATGTTTATTGGGTAATATAAATTTTTTTCTGTAGTTATTTAAGAATGTGTATATATATATATATATATATATATAGAGGGTGTCCATAAATGATTACCCTGATTAAAGCATGCTATAACTTTTAAATAAACACGCGTATTCAAACACAGTTTTAATGATACATAGATAAACATACAGAGTTTTGATACATAGTTAATGAACTTAATAAGCTTTCACATGTGCACCCCTAGTGGCACGTAAAATGTCTAAACGGTATTCACACTCACGCCACACATTTTCCAACATTTGTGGGTTAACTGTTGCAATTGCATCCGTAATGCGTTCTCGCAACGTCCTGATATCTGGAACAACTGTTGCATAAACCAAATCTTTAACATGACCCCAGAGAAAGAAATCCAGCGGGGTAATGTCTGGTGATCTTGGGGGCCATGAGATTGGCCCGTCCCTGCCAATCCATCGATTTGGAAATGTTGCGTCGAGAGTTTCACGAACAACATGCGCCCAATGAGGGGGTGCTCCATCTTGTTGGAAGATGACAGTTGAATGCCTGTCCTGCAGCTGGGGGATGGCGTAATTGGTGAGCATATCTAGGTACACAGTTGCGGAAACAGTGTTCTGTGTTTCCACCGTCCTATCGGAAAATGATGGTCTACCACTGCTCTTTCCCTTTTCCACGTTTCCAGTTTCCGAGAATTTTTTCATCCACGACTTAATTAACTTCACATCAGGTGGATTCTTTCCATACTTTGTTCTGAACCTTCGCTGAACACTGACAGGAGATTTTGTTTCTGCAAGCCACACAACACATTGTGCCTTCTCTGTCACAGACGCCATCTTAACTGAACAGCTACTACAGCGCTCCTAGTGGCGAATGCGGTAAACGAGACACACCAGCACAGAAACTCTATGCGTGTACGAGATCACCTGTAAAAAGAAAACGGATGCAAGATTCGTCATTAAAACATGAGAGCATACTGTTTTCAGGGTAAACATTTATGGACACTCTGTGTATGTGTATATATTTATATATATATATATATATATATAAAATATATATTAGTGGTGGACCGGATGTCAGTTTTTCAACATCTGCGGATGCGGATTTTTAATTTCGATATCCGCGGATGCGGATGCGGATATTTAGTTAATCTATCAATATAATATAGAATTATGAATATATGACATAATTTTTCAAATTTCATGATATTACTATTATGGCAGGCAATGCATAAGAATTGAAATTAATATTAATGTTTTCATTATGATAAAAATAATAACTTTCTCAAGAGTTTCAGCCACAGAAAATTCAATGAAACAAGTTTCATTCAATTTTCTGTGTTACCAGGTATTTATATTTTGAGGTTTATATATTTGTTTCTTTATTAATAATTAATACTTTACAGGAAATGTGCATGATTGGGCCTTATAAGCTACTTTATAAGCTAATTTAATTATAAATTGCATAATTTATTAGAGGTAATATCCGCATAACATCCGCAGTCAGAAGCGTGGATGCGAATGTTAAAAATGATGCGGATATCCGGTCCACCACTAATATATATATAAAGTGTGGTATATTATATTGCTTGTATTTTCAGCCAATTGTTTTTCATTCAAAGTCCCACCTAGGTGGTTAGCATCGCGGACTATGAATCCATCTGTTCCGTGCTCGAGACCCGGCGATTGTAGCAGGCGCGCGATAAACGATTATCCTTCCGCACAATTGTTTGGTAGAGAGATGGGTACCCTAGGTGACCTAGTGGGTAAGACGCTGGGCTGCTGATGGTCCGGATTCCCGTTAAACTCTAGGTCTAAGGTGGAGTGAAAAGCTTGACCTCCGTCAGAATGAACACTTCTGGGATTTTCTTTCTTTCTTGGAATAAAAAGAAATGCTGATTTTGAAGACATTTTGTTTAAGAGATGAATGACAAAAGTAAATAGAAACTTTCGGTTTGGCTTTAGAGTAAATGGACGCTATTCAGGTCTCTCGAGTCATAGGTAAATTAAATATTATTCCTATAGATTATATTGTTGAAATAATGTACAATATAAAGAGTCCTGTGTATTTATTTTATTATTAGATGCGTAGCACACCCAGCTAATCTTCCTTTTGACCCTGGTTAGGATAGTTGTATGCTGTTTATTATTTGACCCCGGTACCTTATCCTGCATTTTTCACTTATTGTTAATTAAATAAATAAATAATGTTTTAATTAGTTCGGGCAATTTAAGGAGAAAGTTTCTCTTGCCTTTAATAAATAAGTAAATAAAATAAATGGTGCAGCCTGGTAACCCTTCATATAATTAAATTATATAGGAGTCTCTGGAAACTCATCTATAAATAAATAATTAAAATGGTGGTATCCGCCAACTCTCCTTTTAGAAATAAATAAATAAATAAGTGGTAACTGGCACCTCCAGACCCTCTATATATCAGGTGCTGGGCCCTTGGACGCTCATTAATGGACGGACTCCGGTGGAATAAAGAACTCTCTCGCTCTCCTTCTTAGGTTAAGGCTTAGGTTAGGTTTCCCTTTGGGGGGTGAGGCCGTCCCAACTTCTCCCCGAAAGAGGTCAGGTGGACTTAGGGCTTGAAAATCGCCGATATATCGCAGACGATAATCGCGATATTGACAATATTTGATGATTGAATGAATCCATCCGTATCTGCTATGAGTATGTGACATAACATGACTGTGTAAGGCATGCAGTTGTAGCAGCTAGCTGCAGACAATGCTTGCATGCATGATTTGTTCGTGTCATTGCTTTGTAATGGTTAACAGGCCATGATATACATGTTCCACAACAGTGGAGATGTTGATGTTCCTGAACGCTAATTACGAAGTCGTTGCTCAGCAGCAGCAGTAAGCAGTTGGAGTTGGAACTGTGGACTGGAACATTGTGAACATTGTGAAACGTAGTTGCACTGCGTGTTTATCGTTTGATACAATCCTTTCCTTACCTTTGAAAGTGTATGAATTATGAAAATACAATCCTTTAAAACTACAATCCTTACCTTTGAAAGTGCCGGTGTCATTCTTTTCCCTACTTCTTTTGTCAATCAATACAAACAATTTAATATACTTGCAGCCCTAATCACATCATTTAATCATAGAATATAGTAGCATACAACAATCAGCGTTGTTCTCACTTTGATATTAACAGAAAAACGTTATCAGTTAGGGCGATTTATAATTGACCTAAAAAAAATTTAAAATTGACTTTATTTGTTAAAAAAGTTGACATAAAGTTGACCTAAACATTCTAAAAGGGTTACCTTATTTTTCAATCAAATAATATATTTGAAAGCATAAAATGCATAACATTCATACTTAATTTGCGCAGTTATAATATTTCACCATATATTTTTTTACATTCCCTGACAAGAAATTTCGATCCTTGGCTAGAAGTTTTTTTAACATTGAGAAGGATCTTTCCACAGAAGCAGAGGTTGGTTGCGCTTTCTGCAGTAAACAATACAATGCAGGCGATATGTCAGGCCTGCTCATTTCCATAATGTGGCAGACATCGTTTTTTTTTAATCTCTCCTTGATGTACTGTGAGATGTTGCACTCATCCTTCCCTAAATTTATGTTGGCGATAGCTTCATAGGCTTGTTCCATGGTAACGGTTGCTGCTTCTAACCTTGTCACAAGTTCGGAAATGATTGGGTAGTCCCTTTTTATTGCAAGCAATTGTTTTGCTAGTTCAGGTTTGGAAATGCTTTCCTTAGCCCTCTGAACGATGATTCCGTCATTCTCAAAACCATCAACAATTCTCTGTACGTCCGGAAGATTACACTGGTATGCATATGAAATTTTTTGTCTGCTGTGAGGGTTTTTTCAACTCATATTATATAATTCGACCATGGTGAATTCGAAAATGACATTGGTTTTCCTGAATCAGGTCAGATTTTTTCTCTATTGGCCATTTATTATAAGTACAATTTTATCCCCAAATTTATTGATTTTTTTAGCTTAAACACTGTAGATACGAGTAATATTATAAGAACACTCGTGAAAAATGAAAACATTGTGTGAATAAATACTTTTATTCATACAATGAATATGGAAAAAAGTTTATTGAGGAAGGAATGAAGTTTTTTTTGCTCTCCGTCTGTGTTTTTCTTCGGGCACGTCTCGCTTCAAACACCAGCAATAGTCCGCCAGCATATTGATATCCCAGTTTCCCTGGTACCTCTCTTCCATTATTTTGATATCTTGGTGAAATCGTTCACCCTGTTCCTCACTATAATCCCCGCAATTTTCAGGAAAGTAGTCCAAGTGGGACCACAAAAAGTGCATTTTTATGGACATGTGCGACCCATGAGCTTTGAAAGCTTCCATCAAGTTTTCGACAACGGACTCGTATTCTGGACTTCTACGCTTGCCAAGAAAATCAGTGACAACTGATTTGAATGCCTGCCAGGCATTCTTCTCAGTTGGAGTCATTGCGTTTTCGAACTGAGTATCCTTGATCAAAGTTCGAATTTGAGGACCATCAAAAACCCCAGCATTTAGTTTAGCATCAGATATATGAGGAAATTTACTCTCGAGATATCGGAATGCTGAACCCTCCTTATTCATTGATTTGATGAAATTTTTCATGAAGCCCAGCTTAATATGAAGTGGTGGGAGCAAAATTTTTGTTGGTGGTAGAAGGGGCACTGAAACGACATTATGCGACCCAGGTTCAAAATTCTCTCTGGATGCCCATTCACGCTGTGCATAGTGCTTCTCATCCGCTCGGCTATCCCATTTGCAGAGGAAACATGTGTATTTCGTGTATCCCCCTTGCATTCCCAATACAAATGCCACAATCTGAAAAAAAATGAAAATATTTAAAGAATTTAGAGAATTTGTTCTATCAGATAAAATAATCTATGCATTGGACTGTATCACTTCTGTGGGGAAGTTAAGTGTTCTTATACGCTCTCAAATAACCTTTGGAAAACAACATAGTCAATAGCAATAGTTTACTTATGATATTAGTATTACCTTCAAATCTCCACAGATCCTCCAGTTATGTTGGTCGTATACGAGAGCATCCAGTAAAATTTTCATGTTATCGTAGCTCTCAGTAAGTTGTACGGAATGTGCTACAGGGACTGATGCAACCCTATTCCCAATGTTGAGAAGTACTGCTTTCAAACTTCGTTTAGACGAGTCTATAAATAGCCTCCATTCTGATGCGTCATATGGCAGGCCCAAGGATTCGATTAGCCCCTCAAAATTGCAGCAGTACACTAAGGAAGAGGTATTTTCGTGCACTGCAAAAAACTTGCGAAATTCTTCCTCTCGCTTCCTATACCAGGAGAATGTTGTTCCCGGAGCCAGCAAGTTGTCCTCTCGAAGTCGTGAGCCCAAGATCTCGGCAGCTAATTTGGAAAGTCCTAAATCCCTGGTAAGATCATTAAGTTTGGCCTGGTTGAGAGGCCTCGGTTCATTTGAAGCGGTATTTTGAGGTATATCCGACTGGGACTGGTCATTGGCATTGGTCATTGATTCATCATCAGAATCATCGAAGTCCAGGGTTTGAGGTGGGTCGGGTATTGGAATTCCAGGACCATGGGGTACAGGTCTCATAGCAGAAGGAATGTCAGGGTGTACAACAATGTGTTTATTCTTCTTGTTAACTCCTGAAAATAGAAACACAGAAACATGGATATAAAACTTGCATATGAAATAGAAGAAGCATTCAGACAGTGGCGGCTCGTGAGGGAAGGCTGCGGTCTGTAAGATATGAAATAGGTCGATGGAGTCTGTATATTTTCTTTCTTTTTCATTCATATTGTCCCTTCGGGGACAATATGAATGAAAAAGAAAGAAAATATACAATCATTGTATATGTAAATGTAACTTGTATAACAATATGTATGTGTAAATGTATTTTCTATAACAATATGTATATGTAAATGTATGATTACCATTATGGTGAATATTATGCTATATATGGTGAATATTATGTCAAGTTTCATGCGAGATTTCAAAATATTTAAGAAAAATAAATTTATATGCCCACCTTGGAGGTTTGTCATGCAGAAATAGCAATCTGTCACGTGATCCTTTCCTTCTCTCCAAATCATGGGAATTCCAAAAGGCAAAGATTTCGCTCTGCCTTTGTTCCATCTCTCAAATTTTCAATGCACGTCTTGCAGCACATATGAGGGGCGAAATTTTTGTCCTGGTCCCCTAGCTTAATTCCAAAGTATGCTCTATACATTGTCTTCACAAATTTAGTGATTTGGGACTGGTTATTTGGCATGGTAACCGTCCCACATATGTAGCAGAATCTATTGGGATCATTTTTACACGCTCTATTCATTATGAAATATTTTATCTATATGCCTGAAAAGTAAAAAAAGATATTATACAAGAGAAACAAGTGATGATAGATGTTACTGTTCCAACTCCGCTTTGACAAAATCACGAAAAATTCTATTTTACTTATGAGGCCATAGCCGGATGACCTGAGCTGATTGAGAAAAACGGATTGCAGATTCGAAATCAGCAGGAAAAACTCTATAAGAATCACTTACAAAACCCTTGACAGCAAAATTGATGCATACCAGTGTTATTGGCATAGTATAATGCAGCCTCGAACCAACTAGCCCACCGAGTAATAATTGGTTTGGTTCAGGGGGATAACCAATTTCAGCAAACATTTCCTTCCTGGTATTGTTCTTGACCGTGGATGCCTTGATGTGAGCAATAACTTTATCCACATCTGTGTAGAAAGCTCTGATTCTCATAGCACAGTTATGTAGTAGATGAGCAATGCAAGTTACATGAAATAATCTTGGGAATAGTTGTTTGAGTACATCTCCAGCTGCCGTCATATACCGAGCTGCATCGGTCAAAAGCAGGCAAAAATCTTCCCTTGGTATTTCCCACTCTTTAACTGTGTCATCGATGATGTGAATGATTAACTGTGAATTGATAGATGCCTGTTGAACTTCGCACTTCCATAAATATGTTTTTTCAGGGTTGTCCAGAGAACCTACTAGAACATTGACAAATGCTGATCCAGAAACTTGACTTTCATCCACAATTATAAAGATTTGTTTGTCCTTCACAATTTGCTTTACACGAGCACATTCATCATTGCCTAGTTCATCGACAATTAACCTGCAGTTTGATACTGATGGAATAGAGCGCCCCATTTCTGAAAACAATTTTTTTATGCTAGGATGATGCAGCTTATGTAGAGGAATATTTGCTTCTAAAAATGTGCTCACAAGTTTCTTAGAAAAATCTTTCGTAGCAGGCTCCAAAAACGTTTGAGTTTTTTCGTTTTGTGATGTACTAGCCAGTCCACGTTGATGCTTAGCCGTACTTCTATGTTTATCTGGCAATAAAGTTCATTTTTAGGAGAAACACAAAATTCTCTGCTGTAATCTGCTACTATGGAACGAATTTTTGTAATTCCACTTGCCGCTACTTTTGGCATTGTTTAAACTATGCACTTGGAAACTAGCTACTGCATTTAAGCATCTGAAATACAAAATTTGATTAATAGGATTACTATATTGCAGCACCTAAAATTAATGCTTCAGAATAAGTATAACAAAAACCCACCCATCAGATCACGACAAACACAGCCACCACACATACAGAACTGGGTAAACGTCCTTGAGTACGACAGATTACCAGAATTGAATAGATAGAGTGGCATATTTTTTTGCGGAAACTTGCCAGTTACCATTAATTTTTAAATAGTTGACCTAATAGTAAGAAGTTGACCAAACCAAAAAAGTTGACTTTTTGTTGACTTAATAAATAACAAAACTATCCCCCCCAGGGTGTTTAAATACCTTTTTTAGGCGTCTCACAGTTTGTGCTATCCGTATACAATAGTTGACTTTATTGACTTTTGACTGCCCTAGTTATCACGTAGTTTCACAGATGAATTTGTCAAAAATTATAAAATTTTACATAAAAAAACTTGTTAAAAACTTATCTATGACGGCGATTATATCACCGTGTAACAAAAAATTTGTCCATGAGTTAAAACTATTATTTTCTGATTTTTTAGGGCATAAATAAGTAAAAATGAGCAGTCACCAAGTTCAGACTTCGGTTCTGAGTTCATGAGATCGATTTATTGATTTTTTGCCATTTTTGCTTATTAATTTAAGGGTTTTTCACACTATCTGCTTTTAAATCAAATTAATCCTGTTAAGTATAATTTTAATTGATGTTAACACGATTATTATGATAAATCAATGATGAAAAATGAAGTTCTCCAGGCCCCGTCTTTAGAAATGAAAATAAAAAGAAGGAAACGAGTAGGGAATAATTATGTATTATAATATGTTAATTCACAGACAGTGATACAGTGCAGTGATGCAGAGCGTTGATAAAGAATATTGCTACGGAGAATTGATACAGAATTGATACAAAAATTCTAGCGTTATAGTTTAATCAAAAAGAAGTTTGTCTACGAGATTGGCGATTGTATTTCAGTTCACTCTCACGCAAAAGGTTCCAGATATAGTCCCCCATCATACTTTCATTGTACTGTCCCTTGTAGCGTTCCTCGAAAGAGCTGACATCCTGGTGAAATCTTTCACCTTGTTCTTCTGAGTAGTCTCCCATGTTTTCTTTGAACTCATCAAGGTGGGCGTGTAGTACGTGCAGTTTCAGCGACATCCGGCAGCCCATGCTCCGGTACGTGTCCACAAGTTCGTCAACGATTTCCCTGTAGTTCTCTGCCTTGTGGTTTCCGAGGAAACCTTTGACTAGAGAAACGAAGCTTGTCCAAGCTGCCCGCTCAACCTCAGACAGCTTCTCAGGAAAGCTGTCGGAGTCAATAAGTCGCTTCACCTGAGGGCCCACAAATACTCCTGTTTGATCTTCGCCTCCGACAACTTCGGGAACAGCTCCTGGATGTGCTTCAAGGCCTCACCCTCTGGATCCAGCTGTTTAACAAACTGCTTAATGATGCCCAATTTGATGTGCAGGGGTGGCATCAGCACTTTCGTTGGCTCCACCAGCGGCTCTTGCTTCACGTTATGGGCCCCAACCTCATAGCCGGTCCTGAGGGGCCAGTTCCTCTTCTCGTAGTGAAGGGCTGTATTTCGGCTATCCCAGAGGCACAGATAGCAAGGGAACTTGGTGAAGCCTCCCTGAAGCCCCATCAAGAAGGCCACCATCTTGAAATCGCCAATGACCTCCCAGCTGAATTGGTCGTACTTCAGTGCACTCAGCAGGATTTTGACGTTCTGGTACTCTTCTTTCATGTGCACTGAATGAGCCAGAGGAATCGAGGGCCACTGATTTGTGTTGTGCAGTAAAACAGCCTTGAGGCTTTTAGATGAACTGTCGATGAAGAGCCGCCAGTCAGAGGTGTTGCAGGGAATGCCCACAGCGTCGAAGAGTCCTCTGATGTCATGGCAGTAGCACAACCCATCTCTAAGAGTGAAGAACACTGAAAAGCCGCGATGCCGCTTCCTCTGGGAAGTAATTCGAACGCTGTCGTCCAGTAAGTCCCACTGCTTCAGTGCTGCTTCTTCTGCTGGACAAGATTGATCTCTCAAGGGAGGCTGTGGCACAGGTAGGTCCGTCGCGTTATGGGGAACAGGTGCAATAGATGACGGAATGTCAGGGTACTCAATGGGAGGCGCATTCTTCCCCTTTCTTCGTTTTGTTGGGCCGACCATACAGAAATAGCAGTCCGTGAGATGGTCTGAGGGCTCACGCCAGACACGGGGGATAGCGAAACGCATTGCCCTCTTCTCTCCTCTAAACCAACCTTCAAGAGTGCGGCGGCAGTAGTCATAGATGACATGTGGTGCCCAGCGTTTGTCTTGGTCACCGACTGGCATTCCGAAGTAGGCATGATAGGCTTCCTTTGCACGGGTGCAACTGTCCAAGCAGTGTTTTTTAGCCGTCTTTGCGAAGAACTCGCTGCACACGTAGCAGAAGGAATCCGCTGGGTATTTGCAACCACGAGCAGCCATAACAGTAACTTCGTCACACCTCACACGTCTGAAAAAGTAAAAGTAATGGGTTAATTTAAAAAATAATAATATTCTTATTTCAACAAAATCGATGTACTGACAACAAACCCGAAGTTTAAAATCACTGACAGCTTTTTTCCAGTGATTTGAAGCATAATGAATCAGAAAATAAAGGTTATTGCCCAGAAACAAAGAAAAAAATGTTTTTTTGTTACACGGTGAATTATCGGCGATTTTTTCCGCGGCGATCGATTATCACAATATCGGCGATTATCGCCAAGTTCTAGGTGGACTCCCCCAGCTTGCTGAGGGAGTGCCCCTCCCCCCCTTTTTTTGGCACCCTGGGTTTGGCACTGGGGGAGTGGGTATTGCAACAAGGGGAGAGGGGTTAGCACTGGGGTTCGCACTAACACTCATTGCAACATTTGCAATTGCATTGCACTATGGCATTTTGCGGTCATACTACTATCGCGAACAAAATTTTTTCACAATACGGCTGCTGAGCTTCATACAGCGCATTCAGTCGACACAGCTGCGAATCCCCGAGCCGAACCGCTTCCTGGCAAGAAGCTACCAGAACAGGTAGGCGTAAACGGATCTTTCTCGGAGGCTCATAGGGCTACTAAACACGCAATACTGAAGGATAACAAATTTAAAATGCACAAGGGGCAACGCACAATTAAGAACATAAATATTGTTCTGACTGATATTCAAGGGATAAAACCAAACCACTCACTAAACAAAGTTTCATACGTGAAAACATTTGTGGACGATAAAAGGGCTGACATTGCATGCCTCACAGAAACTCGTCTTAAAAATTGTCAAGAAGACCTCGAAAACTGCGAATGTTATATTGATAAGAAAGAAATACATATTGATGGTTACAACTTACTAATAGCTGATAGAAGAGCGAGACTTTAAAGGTGGCTATCCTATTTATGTACAGTTGCGCTTATTGTTCATAGAATACTCTTGAAAACAGATAGCGACACCTGGCATATCTTTGTTGTGTGTACTACAAACGGTTGTAACATTTTACTAATGAATCTGGTAGTAAGTGAGCGCTGATTGGTTGGTCGACTCATTTCCAAATGTCTTTAGAACATAATTATTTCCATTCATTACTCTGGTTTACATATTACTAAGGAATTTATTTATTTATTTATTTACATTTAATATTGAAAATAGATTCAGTTATTATTTTGTGTTATAACAGAGAGAGAGAGCAAAAATCTGATATATATACAGTAAATGGGTACTTACGTATTAACGGGAGGCCACCACATATTGATGATTGGTTAGGTTAAGTTGTAATATATCATTACTTTGTAAATATTTTTAAAAATATTGCTATTTAAAAAAATATGATGTATTAGAAATTTTCAAATAACGAAAATATTACAACTTAACCTAACCAATCATCAATATGTGGTGGCCCCCCGTTAATACGTAAGTACCTATAAATGTATCATATATAAATACATATATAGGCGGTTTATGAAAAAAAAAACAATGTTTTGATGCATATTAAATTTTAATAACATTATAACATTACCAGATTGATGGGTATCTGTAGGTTTAATACGTCACTGTTTAAAATAGCTTCCAATTGGCAAATAGACGACAGTTGAATGTACTACTAGTACGGCACTGTTATATCCGGAACAAATGTTATTTCTAGATCAACAACACTGATACAGTAATAAAGAGTCACTGAGAGAAATATTATTTAGAAACGAAGAATGTTTTGTATTGAGGCAGCATCATAAATGCATATAATTGTTTTCGTGAAACGACAATTGGGCGCAGGACAAATGAGTGCCGACAAATGAGCGCCGACAATTTAGCGCCAAGACAATTAAGCGCAAGACAAAAGAGCGCAAGACAATAGAGCGCCAAGACAATTCAGCGCAAAAACAAAAGAGCCCAAAACAATTGAGCGAGAGCAAGCAAATAAAAACTGGATAAAAGAAACAAAATAAGCTTGAACAAATATTTATTAAGGATGTTAAAAAACAATATTTATTAAGGAAGTTAAAAATAATTTAGTTAGGTTAGGTTAGGTTAGGTTATTGTTTAGCACAAAAACAAAAGAGCGCAAAACAATTGAGCGAGAGCAAGCAAATAAAAACTGGATAAAAGGTTAGGTTAGGTTAGGTTAGGTTATTGTTTTGCGCAAAAACAAAAGAGCGCAAAACAATTGAGCGAGAGCAAGCAAATAAAAACTGGATAAAAGAAGCAAAATAAGCTTGAACAAATATTTATTAAGGATGTTAAAAAAACAATATTTATTAAGGATGTTAAAAATAATGTAGTTAGGTTAGGTTAGGCTGACCATACGTACCGTTTTGAACGGGACAGTACCGTTTGTTTTATATTTCCTGGCCGTCCCGTCGTTTTAATAAAAATGTCAATTTTGTCCCGGTTTATGTACTTACTTTTTCATGAATACAGAATATTACATAACCCCCGTCCCTTTTTTGCCATCCCAATGTCCCGTTTTTGCCTCAAGGAAATATGGTCAGCCTAGGTTAGGTTAGGTTAGGTTAGTTAAGGTTATTGTTTTGCGCTCTATTGTCTTGCGCTGATTTGTCTTGCGCTTAATTGTCTTGGCGCTCAATTGTCGGCGCTCATTTGTCGGCGCTCATTTGTCCTGCGCTCATAAGTCGGGTAGCAAATGTTTTGTATTAATAAATGCCATGCTGCAATTAAAGTGTTGAACCACTGCAGCTGTGGCTCTTGGCAGTCTCTCACCTCAAAGGAGAGAATTACAGAAACTAAAACGATTACAGTGAGTCATCTCAATAAACATAGCTATTTAAACGATAATATTTGACATGTTCAACACCTTACAGTTTAAGCACTGTGCTAACACTCTCCTTCTCTTGTTTTTTAAAAATTATTATTATTATTAATGACACCTTTCCAATTAGAGCTTCTTCGTATTTAATTTCCTGTGCCTCATTCTTTCCCTTTAAGATTGAATCCTTTCAGTATGGATACACGCATTTGCTATCAGTTTGCTTTGTTTGTGCGTGTATATATGTGTGTGTGTGTGTGTGTGTGTGTGTGCGTGTGTGTGTGCGTGTGTGTGTGGTTGTGCGCGCGTGTTTTTCGCAGAAGCAGTGTGAAACAAGCAAGACATGTTGAATACTGTACATAAGACAAGTTGTCACTTTATGCTACCGATCAAACACGTGCCAAACTGAATACAAATACATACTGGAATATTTCACACTTAAAACCTTTGTTTAAATTGTTTGATCTCTATATTGGTCCCAGCAAGATGAAGATGAGGGAATTAAATTTCGTGAGGTAATATGTGATTACGTTCACTATGTATATTACCTCATTTGTTCTTTATATGCGCCTGTTTTTAACATTAAACATTTTAAATCAGTTATTTTGCAGTAATATATATATATATATATATATATATTATATATATCAGGGATGGGAAACTGAATCGAATTGGAATCGATAAACTGATAAAACCGATATTATTTTATGAACTGAAATCGAAAAAAACTCGAACTGAAAAAAATTCAGACAACTAAAATCGAAATTCAAACTGAAATTGAAAAACAATCAAAAACTGAAATCTGGATTCGAATAGATTAAAAATAACAGTTTTGCGTTTCAGTTTTGAGTAGCATTTCGATTGCAAAAAAATATAAATAACGCAGCCGAAAGTACTAGACACAATGGTTTTAAAAATGAAAGAAAAAGAATTAGGGAGGTAAATTTTTATCCCATATCAAAATACTTTTCAATAATGACTGTGCTCCTTTCGTTGACCTAAGTTTAATCACTTGGTAAGGACGCCTTCAGTTTTTTCTGACCATTAAATTTTTCAGTTCGATAATAGCTATACTATCTACAATATATCTAGTTATCTACATAAGTGAGCGAGATAATCCGTGAGAATGACCAAACTTCAACTCAAGTGTTAATCCTTTGGAATGTTACTCTAATCTCCTTGGTATTTCTCCAAATGTATATCCTTTGGAATGTCCCTCTAATCTTCTTGTTTCCTCTCCTCTCCTGAAATCCGTGAGAATGACCAAACTTCAACTCAAATGTTAATCCTTTGGATTAAAAAAAACTGAAATCGAAATTTAAATTGAATCGAACCGAAAAATATAAATTGAATTGAAAAATAAACTCAAATCGAAAAAAACTTAAAAACTTAAATCGAAACTGAAATCGATATATTTGCAAACTTAAACTGAAATCGAAAACTGGACTTAAAAATGTATCAGTTTCCCATCCCTGATATATATATATATATATATATATATATATATATATATATATATATATGATGAATAAAACCACGAAGGAAAGGAAACACAAAATGGTGCTCAAGCGCTTTCGTCTAATGACATCCTCAGGAACACTGAAGTACATAAAAAGGGTTAAGCCTATATATAGGTTACAGAAAGAAAAAAAAAGAGAAAAAATAAATAACATACATACACACACACACACATATATACATATATATACATACATATCTATATATACAAATACATACATACATACATACATACATACATATATATACAAAAAAAAAAAAAAAAAAAAAAAAAATTAAAAATTAAAATCTTAAAGGATTACCAGTGAGGCGTACAAATTTATAAGGAAAAATATCGATTTTTAGCACAAGATCAAATGGATTATAAAGATACAAATTTATACTGGAACTCTGCCGGGTTTTAACACAATGCTGCCTATGGTCAGGTTTCGATATACAGGGTGGGCCGTAAGTTTCCATACATAGGAAAAATAAACATTTTTTTATGGACAACCATTTTTATTTATATAATATGCTCTACATGGTTGCCATTGTTTTGAAAACACATTTCAATACGTGTTCCCCACTGTTGATGAACACGCATTACCACAGTTGACGTTATGCTTGTAATGGCGTTGGTGATACGTTCCTTTAGATGATTTATGTCTCGTATCTTTTCCTGATACACCATGGCCTTCAAGTGCCCTCAAAGATAGAAATCAAGGGGGGTGAGATCTGGGATCTGGGAGGCCACTCCACAGGACCACGCCGACCAATCCAAGCATCCGGAAACTGCTGATCCAAATACCGACGCACGTGAAGACCATAATGAGGTGGAGCTCCATCTTGCTGGAAGTAAACTGGGAAGTTACCTTCCTCGTTTAGCAGGGATGGGAAAATCTCTTCTTGCAACATGTTAAGATACCTTTCGGCATTAAGATTTCCACTGACAAAAATTGGTCCAATAATTCTGTCACCCCATATCCCGGCCCACACCATCACTTTACCGGCACCTTGCATCTTCGTCGGACTCAGCCAGTTAGGGTTAGCATTACTCCAATAACGTATGTTTTGCCGATTAACCTCTCCATTGACGTAAAAATTTGCTTCATCAGTAAACAAGATCTTACGTCAAACGCACATTCTTAGGGTATCTGAAACATAAAAACAAACGTTTAATTTTTCCTATGTATGGAAACTTACGGCCCACCCTGTATATAAAAAAATAAAATGCAAATTAAAAAGTTAATCGATTTTTAGCACAAGATCAAATGGATTATAAAAATACAAATTTATACTGGAACTCTGTCCGGGTTTTAACACAATGCTGACTATGGTCAGGTTTCGATATAAAAAAAAAAAAAAAAAAAAAAAAAAAAAATGAAAATTAAAAGTTAATAAAGTAGAAGACAAGTTTACCAAAGATTTAATGTTTTACCCTTCTTATCTAAATCTTTTTCAAAGGAATTCAACATAACAGGATCGAGTTGAAAAAGACCTTTGCTTATGTTGAAGTTATTTGAAAGTTGGATAATGGCAGACTCAAGAATATTTCTATTAACAATGTTGCTTGAATGGAATAAAACTGAAGCATTATTCCAATCAATACAGTGGGCTAACTCTGACAAATGGACAAAAAGGGCACTGGACAACTGTCCTGTTCTAACGGAATATTGATGCTGTTTTATACGTGTGTGCAAATCCTTTCCCGTCTGACCTATGTAAAAGGAATCACATTGTTTACAACCAATTTTATAGATAATGCCTGAATTATTGGTAGGGATATTTTTTACTATGATATTTTTCACAATTTTGTTATATGAAAATACTACATTAATATCCAAAAGTTTAAGTACATTAGCAATGCCTAAAAAGCCCGACAAAAATGGAAGTACTAAAATATCAACGGTATTGGAAGTGATTTGTGTTATCCATCTGCGTTTATGGAATCTTGTCTCAACAAGGCAAAACGAACTTTCTATCGTGTCAATATTAACACTCGTACTTTGTCAAAAAATATTTTAGTACTTCCATTTTTCCCGGACTTTTTAGGCATTGCTAATGTACTTAAACTTTTGGATATTAATGTAGTATTTTCATATAACAATATTGTGAAAAATATCATAGTAAAAAATAGCCCTACCAATAATTCAGGCATTATCTATAAAATTGGTTGTAAACAATGTGATTCCTTTTACATAGGTCAGACGGGAAAGGATTTGCACACACGTATAAAACAGCATCAATATTCCGTTAGAACAGGACAGTTGTCCAGTGCCCTTTTTGTCCATTTGTCAGAGTTAGCCCACTGTATTGATTGGAATAATGCTTCAGTTTTATTCCATTCAAGCAACATTGTTAATAGAAATATTCTTGAGTCTGCCATTATCCAACTTTCAAATAACTTCAACATAAGCAAAGGTCTTTTTCAACTCGATCCTGTTATGTTGAATTCCTTTGAAAAAGATTTAGATAAGAAGGGTAAAACATTAAATCTTTGGTAAACTTGTCTTCTACTTTATTAACTTTTAATTTGCATTTTTTTTTTTTTTTTTTTTTTTTTTTTTTTTATATCGAAACCTGACCATAGTCAGCATTGTGTTAAAACCCGGACAGAGTTCCAGTATAAATTTGTATTTTTATAATCCATTTGATCTTGTGCTAAAAATCGATTAACTTTTTAATTTGCATTTTATTTTTTTATATATATCGAAACCTGACCATAGGCAGCATTGTGTTAAAACCCGGCAGAGTTCCAGTATAAATTTGTATCTTTATAATCCATTTGATCTTGTGCTAAAAATCGATATTTTTCCTTACAAATTTGTACGCCTCACTGGTAATCCTTTAAGGTTTTAATTTTTAATTTTTTTTTTTTTTTTTTTTTTTTCTCTGTTTATTGTATATATATGTATGTATGTATGTATGTATGTATTTGTATATATAGATATGTATGTATATATATGTATATATGTGTGTGTGTGTGTATGTATGTTATTTATTTTTTCTCTTTTTTTTCTTTCTGTAACCTATATATAGGCTTAACCCTTTTTATGTACTTCAGTGTTCCTGAGGATGTCATTAGACGAAAGCGCTTGAGCACCATTTTGTGTTTCCTTTCCTTCGTGGTTTTATTCATCATAAATATTTTTCACGTGTTACCTTTGTGAAATAATTTTCATATATATATATATATATATATATATATGTGTGTGTGTGTGTGTGTATATATAATATTCCACAGACTTCATCCTGACAAACCGATGCAAAGTTGGAAAGGTAGTGAAGCGATTAAATGATATCAGTAGTGTTTTGGTCAGACCTCGTAGCGGACGTCCTCGTTCCTTTACATTGCTAAATATCATGTAGTTACGAAAACTTGCCCAGACAAGAGCACGAACTATTCAACAGTTAAAAGACAACATACAACAAAAATATTCATCATCAATAAGGATATTTTATGTAACATTCAATGTACTGTAGCTTATGTGATCGAATTAGCATGTCAACACCCGAATGACACGCAATTTGAAGATTTATTTTCTTCATAACAAATAAAAAATAATCTCGTACTGTAACAAAATTTTGTTACACCCTGTATAAATAGGAGTGGGTAAGGGAAGGAATTTTTTTAAGGCATCTCTCAAATGAACAGTATTCAATACCTGTTCCATAAAAAACCAATGCGCTGCACAACGTTATTCTCGAACCATCAACACGAAAATAATTTGAGATATCGAAATTTTCAGTATATTTTCCACGCATTTTTCTTTGGAGAACTTTTTTTCGCAGTTGTACTTATCATATTCTTTATTATAGATTTCAAGTTACACAAGAAAAATAAAGTCTCTTCCTACGCAAACTAACCAGCGAACAATACCTGGCTTTTAAGAAGTTCATCGCATGTGGATACATCGTTCGGGAATTCGGTTTCTTGAAGGGCCTGCGTGAACATCTGAAGGGCTCCTCTGATCTCCTGAGTGTTCACGCTTAATTTCTCCACCACCTGTAATTTATGAAGAAATCGTTACACATTTGCTGGATTACAATTGGTTTACAGAGAATTTCATACGGAAATCTTTCAAACTACTAACTTCATTAACTGTTATACACATAATTTCAACGTAGTGTGTTATCAACTTAATTTTAACGTTAGAGGAATTTAATTTTTTTAAAAATAATCTATATAATTACGGCGTCATCTTACTTAAATAAAATTATCCTCTTGGGAATATGTATGCAAATTTATTGAAGTGTTTCAAAACAAACAGTTTTTGGAGAATGGTAGAAAATGCGGAAGGCGACATTAAATAAAAAATTGTGGTATTAAATTTATTAAGCTGTACAGGAGTATGAAGATAAAGACCTTGTCGGGGCGTTAGGTTAGACATAAAAGGCAGGTTAATCATGTAATGTTGGTAAACAACCTGCAAAAACAAAAAAAAAAGATTAATAAGCCCTATTTAGATATAAACTAAAAAGCAAACTGATAACAAATGGGTGTACCGGATTCAAACTTAAAGTGAAAGAATGAGGCACTGGAAACTAAATACGAAGAAGCTGTAATTGGAAAGGTGTCATTACTAGTAATAATAATAATAATAATAATAATAATTATTATTATTTTAAAAAAACGAGAGAAGGGGAGTGTTAGCACAACGCTCAAACTATAAGGTGTTGAACATGTCGAATATTATCGTTTAAATGGCTCTATGTTTATTGATATGATTCACTGTAATCGTTCTATTTTCTGGAATTCTCTCCTTTGAGGTGAGAGACCGCCAAGAGTCACAGCTGCAGTGGTTCAACACTTACAGTAAGTTGTAATATGGAACTTATTAATACAAAACAATTATATGCATTTATGATGCTGCCTCAATACAAAACATTCTTCGTTTCTAAATATTATTTCTCTCAGTGACTCTTTATTACTATATCAGTGTTGCTAATCTGAAATAGCATTTGTTCCGGATATAACAATGCCATACCAGTAGTATCCATTCAGCTGCCGACCATTTGCCAATTGGAAGATATTCTAAGCAGTGACGTATTAAATCTACAGATACCCATCAATCTGGTAATGTTATAATGTTATTAAAATTTAATATGCATCAAAACATTGTGGGTTTTTTCATAGACCGCCTATATATGTGTTTATATACATCAAACTTTTGCTCTGTCTTTGTTATAACACAAAATAATATCTGACTATTTTCAATATAAAATGTAAATAAATAAACAAATAAATTGAATCAATTTGAAATTTGCTCAGGGCGCAATAATGCCTCCCTATGCTATGGCTCTGTTTTTATACATCGTTCAGGATGACAGGCTTGCCAATACTATGAATACTGTTTTCACGTCCGAAGTTTTTTTTTCAGTTTTTACAAGACCATTTTTTATTCACTTCATTGACATCGCCCTCGTTAATATATCATATATCCATTCTTGAACTTATACTCGTATTTAATTATTCATTTATGTTTCCTTAGTACTATAATATGTAAACCAGTGATGAATGGAAAAAATTATGTTCTAAAGACATTTGGCAATGAGTCGACTAACCAATTATCGCTCACTCACTCCCAGATTGATTCGTAAAATACAACCGTTTGTAGTACACACAACAAATATATACCAGGTGTCGCTATCTGTTCTCAAGAGTGTCCTACGAATAATGAGCGCAACTGTACGTGAGAGTATGACAAGGACGGTAATAAGTAAATCAAACAGCTTCGTTGAACTTTTAGGAGTAAAAATAGATAAACTAAACTGGTTCGAGAACTGGTTCGAACTGGTTCGAGAGGCACAAGTGAACAATATTCTGCAAAAGAAAGAGAGCAGCGGCGAAGTTAGTTAATTCCAGAGATAACAATACCAAAGAAATAATTAAAAAAATGAAGAGTATCGATAGGGAAATACAGTCCCCGATTAAGGGTCATACAGAGAGGGAAGAGGAAAAGTCGGTAGAAGTAATAAAGGAAAATTCAAAATATTTCTGTAGCTATGCGAAAATAAAAATAAAAACTCGCGCCACTATGGGGCCCTTAAGGAAAGGAAATAATGAACTAACCGACGATCTAAAAGAAATTGTGGAAACATTGAGAGCCTAGTATGAATCAGTTTTCAGTACCCCAAAAAGTGACAAAGCGGGACCTGACATAGATGCATTCCTTGAAGAGAAACTACAAGGAGGTTGTATAACAGATTTTGATTTTACCCCAGAAGATATAGCGCGAGCTATAGGACAAATGAAATCACTTTAAGCTGCAGTTCCGGCCAAATAGAACACATTATTGATTAAAAATTGAAAAACTGAAATAGCTACACCCTTGTACTCTATATGTAGAAGATCCTTTCACACTGGTGAAATACTGAGCATCTTAAAAAGAGCAAACATTGTTCCTATATATAAAGGAGGGAATAGATCTCAAGCAAAGAACTATACACCAGCGTCATTGACGTCCCACCTCATCACTGTATTTCAAAGAATAGTTAGAGAGAAAATCTATGACTTCTTGGAGACACTGGAAAGATTCAACGAGAATCAGCACGGACTCCGATCATGAAGATCATGCTTATTACAACTTATAGAGCACTATAACAATATCCTAGACGCACTTGAAGGCAATGAAAACTACGCTGTCATATACACGGATTTTGCTAAAACTTTCGATAAATGTGATCATGGTACAGTATAATAGCACATAAAATGAAACATATGGGAATAACAGGCAAAGTGGGAAAATGGATCTACAGTTTCCCCAGAGAACCTCTACAGCATAAAAATTCAAGGTATATCAGCATCAGAATCGGAAGTATGCATCTCAGTACCATAAGGACAGGCGCGTATTTACATATGGGCCAAATGGGCCATGGCCCAAGGCGGAAAATTTTAGCGGGCGGAAAATTTTTGACGGCAGTAAAATTCTGGAGGAAAAGTTGTAACAAGAAAGGGAACAAGAAGGCACTTTTTAGGTAGGGAAAAATCCCAAATTTCTGGTATTTTTTTAGTTAAAAAAACGGAGAAAAGTTAGTACCACTTTGGAACTTACTGCTGAATTTGACCCTTTTCTGGCGGAACATATTGCAAAATACAAAATTCCAGGAAAAGATCATACCTCATACTTGTCTTCGTTTACATGTGAGCAATTCATCAAATTAATGGCTGACAAAGTTACCAAACAAATAACTGAGGAAGTGAAATGTGCGAAGTACTATTCCATTATTGTGGACTCCACCCCACTTCTTCATTAATACTTATCTTGTGGTACTTGACAGATTATTGTCGGAATTAAACCGTCGCAAAGATGTGTATGAAAACCCCCATGCACGGTTTGCATTTTTTACAAAAGTCACCACCTTGAATCCGACAGATATAACTGCCATTGCTATTAAGCTTTGCGAATTTTAAAGGATGACTTGGCGGAAGCATTTGTTAATGAGTGTCTTCATTTCCGTGGGTTTCTTCTGAATTTGGAGAAAACTCCTACGAGCATTCTTGAGATGAGTGAGATGATTCAAGTAAAAGGATTAAAAGAAGTTTACCCACATGTTGATATTGCGCTCAGGATCTTCCAATGTACGCCGGCTTCCAACTGTTCTGCCGAAAGAACTTTTTCTGGACTGCGACGACTAAAGAACTACCTACGGTCAGTGATGTCAGAAAATCGTCTCAACGCTTTAGTTATCCTTAGTATTGAATCGGAACTCAGAGAGCTCTTAGCTATACAGATCTTATTGACTCCTTCGCTGCTCAGCAATATCGGCGGAAACTGCTTTGAGTATTCTACAACGGTCGATTTCGTAACTAAACATAAAGATCGTAAAGATAACCTACAATGCATTTCTGTTCACACATTTAAGGGATTGTTTTATATATACAGGGCGTCCCAAAAAAATGTATACACACTTTAAATAATTATAAAGGCAGTGTTTATTAAAATACATTTCATTTTCAAAATGTAATAGAATCTACAGACATTATTTAATTGTTTTGTCAACGCCTGTTTTCAAACTGACGTCCGTTCTGGTCCAGGCACTGCTGATAACGCGAAGCAATGGAATCGCAAACATCACGAAACATTTCGTTTGGTATTTGTGTGCATTCTCGTTCAATGGCTGCTCTCAATTCAGCGACTGTTGCAGGTTTTATAGCGTAGACTTTGTCTTTTAAGTATCCCCATAAAAAAAAGTCTAGTGGTGTGAGGTCTGGTGAACGCGGAGGGTATTCTACGAAACCCCTTCGTCCAATCCACATCCACATCGTGCCAAGTACCACTCGCAATACTCCACTCTTCGGTCCGGATCATCTTCATTAATAGCATGGACTAATCTTGGAATGTAACTTTTCCATTGACAGCGCTTCAAAATGCGTTGGACAGACGATTCTGAAATTCCTACCTCACGACTCGCTTGCCGCACAGATTTTCTTGGACTTTGGTGATACGTTTCCAGTACTCTTTCTTGCTTTGTGGGGCTTGTCGATGTCCGTGGTCTTCCAGAACGCTTCTTGTGGACATTCTGAACAGTTCCATCGGCTTCAAACTTATCTCTAATTCGAGTGATGGTAAGTCGCGTTGGTGGATCTGTTTGAAACTCCCTCCTAAACTGTCTTTGCACTTCAACTGCGTTTTCACATTTCCAGTAGCATTTTAGAATGAATTTCCTTTGTTCAAAGCTTAGTCTGACTGCCATTATTAATTCTAATGGGTTTAACTTGGAAAGAAAGAAACATCAATTGAGCTATCAGCTGTTAAAGTGTGTATACATTTTTTTGGGACGCCCTGTATATACAGTATATATATTATTGTATTATATTATATATATATTTATATTATATATATATGTGTGTATAAACTGTATATATAATATATTATATATATTATCAAAATATATATAATACATTATAATTGATATAAAAATATCTTGTATGTTAAGATATATTTTATGTATGTTTATGTATGTTTGTAGGTTATTTGTAGAGGTGTCGATGTTGTTGTGGGTGGATGTTAGAGCGATGTCATCTGCGTATGATGATAAGGTAAGCTTGTTATCTATGGGTGTTGGAATGTCATGCATGTATAAGTTGAACAGTGTTGGTGAGAGAACAGAGCCTTGAGGGACCCCGTTCGGAAAAAGCTTGTTTTTGGATGACTTGCCATTAAATATGACATGTGAGTATCTTCCTGAAAGATAGTTGCTCAGCCACCTTTTGGTGTTATTGTGCATGTTTGTGTTGAGTATTTTGTTTATGAGAGGGAAGCGTGGGATAGCATCAAATGCTTTACTAATGTATATTGTTGCTAATAGTGTACGTTGAACTGGTCGTCTGGAGTTGATGCCATCCATGATGTTCTACGTGAGGTTAGTGAGTAATGTCGTGGTTCATTGGTGGGGTCTGAATGCATGTTGAGTAGGCGATAGTGGTATGTGTGGGTTGGTGATTTGTAAGATTAGTCTTTCTGTTACTTTGGAAGGTGTGCATAGTAAAGTAATGGGTGTATGGGAAGCTGGTTCTGTTGGATTTTTGTTTGGTTTGAGTAGTGGAATAATTTTGCCATGTTTCCATATGTTAGGAATAATACAGTGTTGGTATGAATATGTGCTGATGTTTCTGAGAGCTAGTATTCCCTGTTGGCCCAAGTGTTTAAGGCGCATGTTAGATATGTTGTCTGGTCCAGTAGCCTTCGAATTCTTAATGTTTTTGATGATGTTGTTGGTCTGGTCTGTATTGAAGGGTGTAATGGTCGTGTGTCGAGTCTTTAGGTTTTCTGTGTCTGGCTGTTTGTCTGAATGCGTGTTTCTGGTTGCTGTCCCTGTCTAAATGACTTATCTTTGTGTAGTGATTAACTAGACTGTTAGCTTGTTGTGTATATGTTGGGATCTTATTTTGGCTGCGACAGATGGCCACGTGTGAGGTGTGAATGCCGCTGTTAGAGTGAGTAATGCTGTTTATAGTCTTGTATAGCCTGGATGTATCTGTGGAGTGGTTTAGTGTTGTTATGAATTCCCTAAATTTTTCTGTTTGTTTTTCTTTAAGTTTGTTGTTTATTTCTGTGTTGAGCTGTTGTATCTGCTGTTTTATGGCTTCTGTTTGTGGTGTTTGTATGTGCAACTGGGTGTTAATTAATTAAATAATTAATTTTTAAAAAATTAAATCAAGATCAAGATCATTACGCCATTACGTGTATATATATATATATATATATATATATATATATATATATATATATGTAAGTTATATATATCTATATGTATGGGTGTATGTGTGTGTGTGTGTGTGTGTGTGTGTGTGTGTGTGTGTTAGCCCCTCCGTCTATGGCCTTGGTCGGTTCGAAGTTGACGGGGGTTCTGGTTAGGTGGCAGCAACGGATTTGTTACTGGCAGTAGTTTCTTCTATACTACTCTCCCATTTCTTCTTCTTGTGGATCGGAGGATTCTGTGGAGCTCTCTGAAGGTTCCCCGATTCTTCTTGTAACGTATCGGGGAGTTGTTTTTCGCTATTTTAATGACTAAGTTCTCTGAGAGAGCAAGGCTCGAAGGAGACAAAGATATTTCTTACTATATTTTACTGCTAAAATGTTACAGGTAATGCCATGCCTCTAAGTCAGATCAGTAAGATTCAGAATAAATATTGGAGAAATTTTATGGACTTTTCTATTGATTTTTTACTGACATCATTATTATTTAATGCTGATCTCTCTTTGTTTTTTGTTCTCAATAGGCTGATTTACTTTGCAAAACATTTAAAGACAAAATATTTTTGCTGTATCAATGTCTGGACTGATAAGCACGAGGAAGCCATATTTTTATTTTAAACCGCATATTGTCAGATCTGATGTTTTCATGATCTGCCGAGTAAACTAAAAATGGAAATTGAAATATGCCTTCCCATCACGAATTACAAACAAACATGCACATGGGCAAAAATGAAAGGCTTAAGATAAAAAATTAAACGTTAAGCAGGACGTGCCTTCATATTTTAAAACGAAGAGAGAATGTATACAGGAAATTAACAAGATTACATTATTAAGCTAAGTCTACAAAAATGATAAGTTGTTTAAAGAGAAATAATTCACCAATTATAAAATAGAAAGCAAATGAAAAATGTATCCAAACTTGTGTCAGCGTTATATGATTTTGAACTTTATACAAAATGATTAAGTAGTTTACAAAGAAATAACTCACCAATTATAAAATAGAAAGCAAATCAAAATTTTATCCAAACTCGTGTCAGCGTTATACGATTTTTGACTTGATATGTAAAAATGAATATATGAATAAGAATATAAGGATTATATAAATATACGAAGTATACGAATGAACATAAGAATTATATGAATGAATATAAGAATTATATGGATGTAGGAATTTTTCATTGTTCATTTATATATATATATATAATATATCGAAACCTATGGTAAAATTAATGAATACCCGGTTAGGTCAACTATACGTCCTTGACGATTGGTTAGGTTAAGTCGTGATATTTTCGTTAAAACGCGGGATATTTTTGCTGCCCGCACGAAGGGCGGGTTCTCTGCTAATAGAAAATAAATGACGCTTAAAAAAGTATATAAAAAGAAAAAATTATGAAATTAAAAGTGTTTAATGAAATTAGCATATTTTAAATAGTTGATTATAAAATGGGAACATCGTTCCTACTGTACAGTAGAAATGGCAGTAGTGTGCTTTTTTTTATGTAGAAAGGAGGGGGGCTAAGGGCGAGTGCGAGGAGATAATGAGGTGCGTTTTAAGTGATTTGCGAAATACATTTAGTGATGAAGCCTGCCTGATATACATGGGAATTGCATTCCACACATTTACTCCTTTGAAAGAGGATGCATTTCCTCAGTTTGTATTGTATTGTTAGGTTTGTTTATAAAATGAGTGGGCAGTCTGGTTTCATAACGATGGTGTATTTAATGAGGGGTGATTGCTCTTTGAATGGGTAATGTATGTTGATTTTTAATGATGACTTTGAACATACTAACAGCAACAATTAATTTGTTTAAGTCATTTAGTTTTAAAATATTTATCTCTTTAAACATTGGGAAAGTGTAACTTTGTCTGTTGTCATTATTCGAGAGAGTTCACAGACTTTTCTTATGAATTACTTCCAAAGGATGTTTTATATATTTCTTTGAAGTATCCCATGTTGTAATGCATTATAATAAATGTAGATAGATGAAGAAATAATATAGGGAAAGGATTGCATTTTGAGGAAGGGTCGTTTTTAATTTAAATAATATGAAGAGAAATCGTGATATTTTGGATGTGATATATCGTACTATACATGACTTTTGAAATTTAGTTTTTCATCTAACTTAATGCCAAGTACTTTATCCTCATTCATCCTGGCAAGAGTAGTATTCTCAATTTTATTTTTACAGTTTGTATTAATATGTTTTTTGGTAATAGTCATATAAGATGACTTTGATAGGTTCATTGGCAGATTCATTGAAAGCTTATTAGCACAGATCCAGGTATACATACACAAATTTTAATTTCCTGTTCGTTTCATTAATTAGAAAGTATGATTTATGATGGCAGAAGTAAGTGTGATATTATTTGCATTTTGCACGCAGTTTAATGTGGTTGAGAGATGAAAATTTAGTTTTTCCTCTAAATTAATGCCAAGTATGATAATAAAAACCCACTCTAATAGAGAGAGTTTATTTCCACAACAGTTTCGATGCCAGTGGGCATCGAAACTGTTGTGGAAATAAACTCTGTCTATTAGAGTGGGTTTTTATTATCATATTGTGACTTTCACGTAGAAAAAGTGGTCTTTTTGCATTTATAATGCCAAGTACTTTAATCTCATTCACTCTTGCAAGAGTAGTGTTCCCCAATTTTTATTTGACAGTTTTGTATTAATGTGTTTTGTGGTAATAATTATATATGATGACTTTTTCAAGTTCATTAAAAGTTTATTAGCACACATCTATTTATACACGTTTTCTAATTGCCTGTTCGTTTCATTAATCAGAAAGTCTTAGTTATGATGGGAAGAAGTAAGTGTGGTATAAGCTGCGTATTGTATGATGCAGTTTAATGTTGTAGAAAGTTAAAAATCTTTGACGTGAATAAGAAATAGTAATGGGACAAGAATAGACTCTTGTGGGACTCCATTATTTAGCATCGCCTTGTCGGATAAATTATCTTTAATCTGATGTACTGGTGACAATTTGACAGATATGACTCAAATCAATCGAGGATATTTCCTCTTATTCCGTATATATGAAGTTTATTCAATAAAATTTCATGCGAAAGTATATCAAATGCTTTTGACGAGTCGAAGAAGATCAAGCAATGTGTCTTTTTTTGTTTAAGTTCTAATATACATTTTCTAATAGCATGTTTATGGCATCTTTTGTTGTACGAGTATGTCCACTTCAAAACCCAAATTGGTCTTTAGTTAAAATATTGTGTTTGATTAAGAATTTAGTTAGTTCAGCATACAAATTTTTTTTAAATATTTTACTAAAAGTATCTGAAAAATTCTGTCGTGGATAACATTAGAACAAGCAAAGTTAAAAACCAACGATTTTTAGCATTAGTGGCAAGAATACAATATTGAATGTGCGCCTCATACCCGAGAGAATCACTCCGTGATGCGCTCAGTGCACTCGGAGAAACCGCGGCCATGAAAGTAGTAAGCATTCGATGGGAAATCAGAGAAGTACTGCCTGAGGGGCTTTACCTTTCTATATTTTATATACTTTTCATTTTAAAATACTTAATATAAATGCATTTATTAATATTATATGATTATATAAATATATTGTTGTATAAAATTTTGTTCTTGATACACTTTTTTTTTACATTTGTTTTAACTTTTTTTAGCACTGATGATGGAAATTGAACTTTTCCGAAACATCTGTCAATAAACATGTATCATCTCCTCGTTCTCTTATTTCTCACTTGTATATATGATGCGGCTTGGTGGTGTAGTGGTTAGCATCGCTGACTACGAATCCATCGGCCCCGGGATCGAGACCCGGTGACGGCAGGCGTCACGCAACAACCCAGCTGTTCATCCTTCCACGCAATCAAAAAAATTGGTTGGTAGATAAATGGGTACTCTTGGTAACCTAGTAGTTAAGCCGCTGGGCTGCTGATCGGGAGATCGAGTCCGGGCGAGGACTTTATAATTTCTGACCACCCGTGGTGGGGCGTGGTTCGGATTCCACGTAAACTGTAGATCTAAGGTGGAGTGACAAGCTTGATCTTCGTCAGAATGAACAATTCGAGCGAAAGCAAAACCAAGGTTATATGTATATATTTTTTCTCGCCTGGGTAGCTTAGTGGTTAAGAAGCTCGGTCGCCAATTGAGAATTCGTAGATTCGAGTCTGGGCTTGGAGGTCATGATTTTAAACTTCCTTGGCAAGTAATGGTTCGGATTCTTCTTTTAAGCTGTGGGTCTCAAGTAGGATGAAAGATTATGGAAGTTCACCTGTAAGTAAACTGAAGTCACTTAGGTTGTGGGTTCGACTCCAGCTGCTGCAAACTAATAATAACCCGGGAATTAGCACAATGGGAGGTATCAGTCTGGCCTGAGCCCTGTGCCAATTTCTGATCCTACTTGCTGATTATTATTATAGAGGTGGGGCGTAAAGCATTACTTTCGTCCGAATGAACAATTCGGCTGTAAGTGAAACCAGTGTCAATCAGGATATATATATATATAAAGTATATATATATATATATATATATATATATATATAGGCAACAATATGAAATTTAACACCCAGAAATTTCAACTGTTAAGGTACGGAAGAAGGGAGGACCTAAAATCCATGGAATACTATATCCCAAATGGACAGGAAATTCAGAAAAATTGTAAAGCAAAAAATTTAGGTGTTGGAATGCCTGATGACGCGAAACTTGAAACACAAAATAAGATAGCAGTAAACAGAGCAAAAAGAATAAATGGACAGATACTGAGGACCTTTAAACGAAGAGATAGAAATATAATGATTCATCTATTAAAAACACTGATCATACCCAAGTTAGAATACTGCTCGGCCCTAATATCTCAACATAAAAAAGAAGACAATAATCAGCTAGAAGGGATTCAGAGAAGCTTCACAGCCAAGATCAATGGATGCAAAGAACAAAATTACTGGTAAAGGTTACGTGAATTAAACTTATATTCAATGGAAAAAACAAGAGAGAGGTACACCATTATTTACACTTTGAAAAAAATGGAGGAACTAGCCCCTAATCTTACTCTGAACCCTATAACCCACCAAACAACAGTGGAAAGTAGAAAAGGAAGAAGGTGTCGTGTTCCCAAATTAAATGCTAGAGAGGGAACATCCTCAACCCTGAAAAAAGAGTTTTGTTGTGAGAGGACCAAGACTGTTTAACCAACTGCCCAAGGAATTAAGGAACACGACTGTTGTTGCGGTGGATATCTTGGAAAGAAGATTAGACGCCTGGCTCAGAACAATCCCAGATGAGCCGGGGTTACCTGGCTAAGTGAAATGGAGAGTACAAGAAACCAACTTTCTACTTCACCAGACCAACTCGAGAGGAGGGGGACAAGTTTGATCTTCGTGAAGTCAGGAATCATCGTATGGAACATTTGAAAGGTTTGTCTCCTTATCAGGATTCGATCCCGGATCCCCTAACTCGGAGACATTGGCTGTGACATTTCGCTTCGAGTCCACAGATGTTTTACATTACTAACCTCCTGCTATTGATTGATGGCGTGGAAAACGCAGTTTAATAATAAACAGGAACACCAGAGTAAAAAATAAACATCCTTCAAGGTTTAATCAGTATCAACGTTTCGGAATGCACTAATTCCAGCTTCAGAGCTAAAACAATAAAATGCCAAATCACATACAAAATACAAATTGCAAATTGTAGGTTGCTTAACAATTTAAAATAAAGTTACAATTATAAAAAGTATCTCGGAAAATATAAAAGCATTAAAACTAAAAGGTAAGTAAATAAAATAATCAAGTACCTTAACCAAAACATAGCAGATCTACCGATGATTCATCAGAATTTAGGTCTGGTTTTAATTTATAAATAAACAAAGATTCCATAATTTTGAGCTTAAGGTCAGAGGTTCCGGCAGCAAGTTCAAAATTATGGAATCTTTGTTTATTTATAAATTAAAACCAGACCTAAATTCTGATGAATCATCGGTAGATCTGCTATGTTTTGGTTAAGGTACTTCGTTATTTTATTTACTTACCTTTTAGTTTTAATGCTTTTATATTTTCCTAGCTACTTTTTATAATTGTAACTTTTTAATTTCATCTATTTACCTTTTAGTTTTAATGTTTTACATTTTCTTAGCTTCTTTTTATAATTTTAACTTTATTTTAAATTGTTAAGCAACCTACAATTTGCAATTTGTATGTGATTTGGCATTTTATTGTTTTAGCCCTGAAGATGGAATTAGTGCATTCCGAAACGTTGGTACTGATTAAACCTTGAAGGATGTTTATTTTTTCTCTGGTGTTTGTGTTTATTATATATATATATATTGTGTGTGTGTGTGTGTGTGTGTGTGTGTGTGTGTACATATATATACACACATTGTGTATATACAGGGTATCCCAGAATTAACTATCTATTTCAATGAAATCGGACAAATTTAATAAAAACTGACATAATTTTGTGTTTATTACTAAATTATGATACAAAAACAAATAGATTTATAAATCAAGTCGAAACTTTATTTACTTGAATGTGATAAGCCTTTTTCATCAATGTCGAACGCAAGATTCTATGAACTGTTGTCTTGGATATGTTGAGTCTTCGACCGGCCTCCCTAACCGAAGTTGTTGGTTCATCCTCAAACAATTGTCGTACCTGTTCGGTACTGTTACGTGCTGTCCTTGGGCGTCCTCTTCCCACCTCGTCGTGTACGGATCCAGTTCTTTTAAATTTGTTCACAAGTTCACGAATCGCTTTGTCTGTAGGACCGGTTCTGTGGAATCTTCTTGTAAATTTATCTCTGATTTCATTACATTGCATTCCTTTGATACGGGATGTTACAACAAAGATGCGTTCTTGTGTATTCATTATTAATAGGGTTCTGAAAGAGAATGAAAATAAAACTATGAAAAACTATGAAAAAATTATGAAAATAAAATTATGAAAAAAATTTAGAAATTTATACATTTTTAACACATATTAAACATGATACACATAAATAAAAGTGTGTTTTTAAAAAATTTGTCCGATTTCATTGAAATAGATAGTTAATTCTGGGACACCCTGTATTATATATATTCATAACATGGAAGAAAAATGAGGAAGTCATATATGTTGAGAACTTTCATGGCAACATTACAAAAGATGATAGAACCCAAGCAATAATTAATGCTATTAGATATGATGGAACATTACGTCCTTATCCTGGAAACCTGTGCAGCCACTAGAAAAGAGAACATTTTGGATTTAATTTTGACAGCTAACAATCAGATAATAATAAATAAAAAGGTGATGCACACAAATTTCTCCGACCATAACCAAATCGATATACAATTGAAGTTAGCACCAGAAGTCCGAAAACGCATCCCAGAGAGTCAGAAGGAATATTTGAAAACTTAAACATAAATTCAAAGAAAGTAAATTGGGAAAGTGTAAATAAAGATTTAAAGGAAGTAAATTGGGAATTGCTAATTCACGAGAAGACTCCAGAAGAACTACTGTGTATAATGGAGACTGAAACCAAACCTCTATTACTGAAGCATGTTTCAGAGAGACAAAAAAGAAAACATAGCAAGTGCCAGATAAAAATCAGGACACTATTTAGACAACAGAAGCAAACCGTAAAACATCTCCACAGATGCAGAACTGATGCAAGGAGACTCAAACTAGAGAATAAACTAGGCGAAATAGAAATGGACATAAAGGAAACATTCATACATAAGACAAACAAGGAGGAATACAAGGTAGGAAAAACATGAAAAAAAACCAAAATGCTTCTACACGTTTGCGAAAAGGAAAATGTAGTGTAAAGATAATATTAGTCCATTAATAGACGGGGAAGCCAAATACACAAATGACCCCAGAAGAATGAGCCAACTGCTTAAGGAACAATTTAACTCTCTGTTTAGCACCCCTAAGTACGAGACGGAAGTAGAAAACCCAACGAATTTTTCGACATGGATACAAATCAGCCAAGAACAAATTCCGGCACAAACCTATTAATGGACTTCGAGTTCTCGGAAGGAGACAATTCGGTACTAAGGCCAGACACATGGAGTGCCACGTTTCTGAAGAAATGTAAAGAGAGTATTGCCAAACCGTTATACTTACAATGGAGGAAATCACTCGACACAGGACAATTTCAACTTCCATTAAAGAGCGCGAACATCGCCCCCTTATTTAAAGGTGGTGACAGAGCAATGCCCAAGTATTACACTGGTCAACAAAGTGCTGATTTCGAATATAAACTCTTTTTTTTTTTTTTTTTGCATATCGGTTCGGGAGTTTTCTGTACAGAAGGTGGATTTGTTTGGTTGACCGTATTTCCTGTAGATTTTTCATTAATGACTACTTTTCAAATTATGATAATAAAAACCCACTCTAATAGACATAGTTTATTTCCACAACAGTTTCGATACCCACTGGCATCCTCTTCGGGTGGATAGAGAAAAACGTTGTTTTGTATCCACCCGAAGAGGATGCCAGTGGGCATCGAAATTGTTGTGGAAATAAACTCTGTCTATTAGAGTGGGTTTTTATTAATTTTTTGACCTCCACGTAGAAAAGTGAAGTTTTTTGCATTTACTTTTCAAATGTTTGTGTTAACTATGTTTTTATCTACTTTTCTCTCTTTTCAGATTTGATGACAATGTGTGCTTCTAGAGGTTACAGCAATAAACCTGATTCATTCTGCTACATTTGTGGTTTATTCACTTCATCTTCACAACGCAGGAACATTACACCATTCATTAAAACAGCCTACTATTACTACTTTGGTTGTCAACTGGGAGACCAAGAGAAAAGCTGGGCACCACATGTATGCTGCACTTTCTGTTCGAACCAGCTAAGAGACTGGCTGAATGATAAACGAAAAAGCATGCCATTTGCAGTGCCAATGATTTGGCGCGAGCCAAAAAATCATGTGAATGACTGCTACTTCTGCCAAACCAAAATAACTGGGTTTACTTCCAAAACCAGGCATAAGATTGTTTATCCTGTGGTTGACTCAGCTATCAAACCACTACCTCACAGTGATGAACTGCCAGTTCCAGCACCACCAGAACACAAAAAAGTGCTTAATTTCTCTTCTGATGAAGAATCTTCAGAACACAGTGCTAGTGATGCAGAGTTTTGTCCTCCTGGTAATGAAAATGAACCCCATTTCGTCACACAAGATGACTTGAATGACTTAGTAAGGGATTTGTATCTCTCTAAATCGCAGTCTGAACTTTTGGCATCAAGACTGAAACAATGGGATTTAGTTGATGGAGATGTTCGGATAACATCCTTTCGAAAATGAAGTTCCGATGTTTCATGCTATTTCAAAACTGTGAATCACTTATGCTTCTGCTCTGGTATAGAAGGTTTATTTTCATTCTTTGATATACAGCATGATCCTAGACAATGGCGTCTTTTTATTGATTCATCTAAGCGCAGTTTAAAAGCGGTTCGTTTGCAAAATGCTAACAACTACCCAAGTGTACCAATTGGACATTCCGTTCACCTGACAGAGTCATATGAAAACATGGTGATTCTTCTTAATGCATTTAGTTATGAAAACTACCAGTGAAATATCTGTGGTGATTTGAAAGTGATTGGACTCCTTCTTGGCATGCAAAGTGGGTACACGAAATATTGCTGCTTTCTTTGCTTGTGGGACAGCAGGGCTACACAACAACATTACATCAAGACTAATTGGACTCCTCGTGAAACTTTTGTTCCTGGACAGCACAGTGTGAAGTATCAACCATTGGTTGACTCAAAAAGGATCTATCTACCACCACTTCACATAAAGCTCGGTCTCATGAAATATTTTGTAAAGGCCCTGAAAAAAGACTCGTGGATTTCATTATTTGTGTGACATATTCCCCAGTATTACTGATGCTAAATTGAAAGAAGGAATTTTCAATGGGCCTCAGATAAGAACTCTTCTAAATGATGATGAATTTCTAGAACACCTTGCACAAAATGAATTATGTGCTTGGAATTCCTTCAAGAATGTGTGACAGAATTTTCTTGGCAGTCATAAGGCTGGTAACTATAAAATACTCAGCCAAGAACTTCTAGATGCTTATAAAGACCTAGGAGCTCGTATGTCTCGAAAGATTCACTTTTTGCAGTTATTTTGAATTTTTTCCCTGTAAATCTTGGTGATGTGTCTGAAAAGCACGGAGAAAGATTCCACCAGGATATATCAAAGATGGAAGAAAACTTTAAAGGACGATGGGATCCTCACATGATGGCTGACTTTTGCTGGGTGCTGAGAAGAGATAAACCAGGAGCTGAATTCCAACGAAAATCCAAACAAAACTCATTTCTGGACATCCAGTGTATAATCATTGTGAAATATACAGTATAACCTTACCTTACAACCTTAGTGAGTTGCATTCTTGCGCTCTCCACCTCACATAGCCAGGTACGCCCGGCTCATCGGGGATTGTTCTGAGCCAGGCGTCTAGTCTTCTTTTGAAGATTTCCACTGCAACTCCCTTCGTGTTTCTTAGATCTTTGGGCAACTGATTAAACAGTTTTGGTCCTCTCACTACAAAACTATTTTCTTTCAGGGTTAAGGATGTTCCCTGTCTCGCCTTCAATTTGGGAATACGACACAGTCTACCGCTTCTACTTTCCATCGTTGTTTGGGGAGTTATGGGATTCAGAGTAAGAATAGGGACTAGTTTCTCCATTATTTTCCAAGTGTAAATAATGGTGGATCTCTTTCTTCTCCTTTCCAGTGAATATAGGTCTAGTTCTCGTAACCTTTCCCAGTAATTTAGTTCTTTGCACCCATTGATCTTGGCTGTGAAGCTTCTTTGGATCCCCTCCAGCTGACTAATGTCTTCTTTTTTATATGGGGAAGTTAGGACCGAGCAGTATTCTAATTTGGGTATGATCAGGGTTTTCAGTAGAGGAATCATTACATTCCTATCCCTTCGTTTAAAGGTTCTCAATATCTGACCCGTTATTCTCTTTGCTCTGTTTACTGCAATCTTATTTTGTGTTTCAAATTTCGCATCATCTGTCATTACAACCCCTAAATCTTTTACTCTGGAATTTCTCTGAATTTCCTGTCCATTTCGGGTATAATATTCCATGCACTTTAGGTCTTCTCTTTTTCCGTACCGTAATAGCTGAAATTTCTCGGTGTTAAACTTCATATTGTTGTCTTCAGTCCACTTGTAGATTTTGTTTGTGTCGGTTTGTAAAGATCCTATGTCTTCTGGATTTCTTATTTTTCTACTGATCTTTGTGTCATCCGCAAAGGATGTTACTGTGCTGTCTCTGGTAACGTCCTCATCTATGTCAGTTAGCATGATTATGAAGAGTAGTGGAGCTAATACTGTTCCTTGTGGTACTGAGCAGAGGACCTCTGATTCTGATGAAGATACTCCTTGTACTGTAACGACTTGCCTCCGCTCACTAAGGAAATTATATATCCATTTCCCTACTTTTCCTGTTATTCCGATATATTTTAGTTTATGTATTATGATTCCGTGGTCACACTTGTCGAACGCTTTAGCAAAGTCTGTGTATAGTACATCATAGTTTTCATTACTTTCAAGTGAATCAATAATGTTGTTGTAGTGTTCCATTAGTTGTGATAGGCATGATCTGCCTGATCGAAACCCGTGTTGGTTATCATTGAATTTTTTCTGAGTTTCCAAAAAGTCATAGATTTTCTGTCTAACTATTCTTTCAAATATTTTAGTGAGATGAGATGTAAGGGACACTGGCCTATAGTTTTTGGCCTGGGATCGATCTCCTTTATATATTGGGACTATGTTCGCGCTCTTCAGGATGCCCGGTATTTCTCCCGTGTCTAATGATCGTCTTCATATCCAGTATAGGGGCTCAGCGATTGCATTCTTGCAGTTTTTGATCAGTGTGGCATTCCATTTATCCGGTCCTGCCGCTGAGTGTGTTTTTAGTTTCCCTATGGCTTGTGTAATATCATCCGTCGTGAAGTCGAAATCCGTTATACTTTCCCCTTGTGGTTCTTCTTCAAAGAACGCGTTTCTATCGCAAATCAATTTGTCAGTTTTTGGGATACTGAAAGATGATTCATACTGAGCTTTTAATATTTCAGATACTTCTGTTAGATCATCAGATAAATCACTGTTCTCATTTTTTAAAGGTCCGATAGTCGCTTGGTTTTTCGACTTTCTTTTTGCGAAATTATAGAAGTACTTTGAGTTAACCTTTATTGCTTCTATAGCGTCATCTTCTTCTTTTTCTGTATGCTTCTCGATTTGTTCCTGTATGACGACATCGATACTTTGTAGTTTATCATTTAATATTTTTCTGATGTTGTTATCTTTACAATTACTTAATTTTGCAGTCACTCTTTTTCTCTTTCGGAACAATGCCCTCTTTTGTCTTTCGAACCTGCTTCTCTTTCCTCTTTGTTGTATCTTTGGGACATGTTTTTCCACAATTTCTAACGTCTTCTCCTCTAACGTCATTAGCATCTCTTCCGTTGTCTTGGCCTCGAAAATGGTTTTCCAATCTATTACTTCCATGCTGGATGTCACATCTTCCCAGTTTATAGCTTTGGAGTGAAAATTAAAAATTTCGAATTTGCTTCGTTCTGTTGTGCGTGTTCTTTCCTTTCCTGTTGCCTTTATATTAGTTGTTATTTCAATGATATTGTGGTCTGATATCATAGTTAGGGAGATTTCTACATTATCAATTAGATTACTGTTGTTTGTGAATACCAAATCTAGGCAGTTGTTTTTTCTTGTGTTTTCTGTTATTTCTTGCGTTAACATAAATTCATCAGCTAAAGCTAGTAGCATTTTTACCTGCTCCTGGTCTTCTCGTGTGCCCCCCTTGTCCTGGTGGATACATATATTTTTTCCTATCCTTTTAGATTTCATGAATGGGAGATTAAAATCACCACAGAGAAAAATATTTGGGGTTGGAGAGTGTAGATCTTTTACTAAGTTTCTTACCTCTGTAATGGAATCTGAAAATTTTGAGGTTAGCGTGTTTGGGGGTCTGTACATTACAATTAGTACCATATTTAATTTTTCAATTTTTGCTGCTACACATTCTACGTAGTTGTTTGAGGTACTTATAACCATTTCTGCTATGTGCCTTTCGCGTGTGTAAATAGCACATCCTCCTTTACGTCTCACTGTTCTGTCGGCTCGGAGGATGTTATAGTTGTCAATTTGTATTTCTTTTTTGTCAATACAGGACTCACAATTTTCACAGTTAGCCTGGCAGTCCTTTAGATGAGTTTCCGTGAGGCATGCAAAGTCTGCTCCGGCTTCTTGCATGAGTCCTTTCAGGTATGCAACTTTGTTCGTGGACTGGTTTGATTTAAGGCCCTGTATGTTGGCTAGGATTATTTTTATTTTTGCTCTTTCTTTTTCGCATACAGGTGGTTCCGCTTTGTTTTCCGATGGGGGTGCCGGTTTCGTTGCCTTGTGGTCCTCCGAGAATTTACCTCTTTTTATCTTTGTCGGTACCTGTTGTCCCGATAACGCATGAAGTGTCTTTGTTCGTACCTTCTGTCCGGCTCTCGGATTTCTATATTTATATTTGTCAGCTGGTTTTGTAATTGCTGGAGAGTATTTAGCAGCTGAAATGTGTTGGCTGCGTCTAAAAAATTTCCACTCTTCTTTGATGTTCGTTTTTTCTGTTCCCTCGGTGCGTTCCTTTGAGGGTGGTGGTATCGGCACTTTTTTCCGTATTTGCAACTCCCATATCTTTCATAAGTGTTGCAGAGCGTAAGATGGTGGAACATGCATTTCTTATCAAACTTGCAATATCCACTTGTGCAATGCATTTTTCATAATGTGGGATGTGCAATTTAGGGTGGATCGATTTTACATTTTTTTCGATTTCCATATTCTAATAGAGATACAAACTTGCGCATGCATGAGAAAATAGCCTCTGCAAAATCTTAGCTTAATAGGTAATCATCTTCTGCCCCCGGCAGAGCGATGAAAATCATATTTTAGTATTCAAAAACGTATTTTTCTTATAATTTTTAAAATATTTCAATATGCATCAAAATTATTCCTAATAACTATAAAGTCGATGAAAAAGACCTCATATGATCGTTTTTCCAAGCGCGTTGTCCTACGTTAATATCTTTTGCCCCCGGCAACAACGTCAAATGTTGAAAAAATAGGTAATTTATATACATATTTTCAGATCGGCTCTTTGTCTTAAATAATGCATTTATATATTTCCCATAGCATTTATATCGTTGCTTAGGCATGAAATAACACACACGCAAAATTTTATGACTCTAGGCTAGGGTTTAAAGGTCATCTCTGGTGAGTGCTGCCAGCAACAGCTGCCACTGACGCGCCAGTACGCACTGCGTACTGGCGTATGATTGAAATGAAACTACAAAGGCCAGTTCAGTGGATCATATGCCTATTACACGGTAATGAATTATCACTGCGACACCTCATTCAAGACTTGGACGGCAAAACAACTGGGCCAATGGGCTTTACTGGACCAGTTGGAAAACAACTGAACGACTGCGAAAAACTTCCAATTACAGAATTCGATGCCATTCCATCTCCCGACATTGACATAGATGATGCCAAGTTGAGCACTGACCAAAAATATTTGTTAGGCATCTACAGAGCAGTGTTGAGCGGTAGCTGCTCTTCAGCTCTCGCGGCTCGAAATCCAGGTAAGATGGCGCATTCCAGGTGGCTGAGAACAGCAAATAGATTTCTGCGCCTCCATGTTTCAACCAGTGAACCCTCCAGCACCTTCAACGAAATTGTGCGATTCATTATGACAGTTTACGCACCAATTTGGTTTAAGATAAAGAAAAACTCCAGTTTCACTGAGGGCGCAAAACATTTTTTCGAAATGATGCGTCTCTCTCAGACCATGCCTCAAAGATCTAAGACAATCGCCAACAAAGTCCTCCGTAGAAATTCTTTCTTTGCTCACCCAGAAAATATTTTGATCTCCATGCTACATGCCGATGAGCAACATATAAGAGAATTGGGATGGAGAAGAATATTAAAAGCACGATCAAAACAATCACCAGCGGGGGAAATTCGAGCCTTCGCCATGCCTGAGCTGCTCTACGATAGTCAAAACTATTACGAAATGATCAACTGGCAAACGGCTGAGGTGACCGAACCCCCCGTTACAAAAACAATACCTGATACCCGAATAAAAGAGTTTGTTGAGACGGGAGACCAGCCTGATGGACTGATCCCACTATTCCCTTGTCATACTCAAGCGGTCGAGAGACTCATCAAATTAGTAACCGAAGCCTCTGCCAGTGTAAGTGGAATAGAAGAGAGGGACGGATTCATCCGCTCCCGTCTTCACTCCCGAACAAAAATTCCACGATTTGATTCTAAGAAAGATTACCGTATGTAAATCGACATGCAGCCAAGGGAAGGGTGGTTGGGGCTGGATAGGGTGGAACTCGACGTACAGCCACCTCCTCGTGGTGAGTTCTGGGTTGCTAATTTTATAAAATTAGCAAGCGAGGAGCTGTACTTAGTACTTATCGTACTTATAACATCGCATTAACGTAATTATAATCCACATTTAGACTTTTCTCGGGGACAGAAGATATTACTCTAGAGTCATAAAATTTTTGCGTGTGTGTTATTTCATGCCTAAGCAACGATATAAATGCTATGGGAAATATATAAATGCATTATTTAAGACAAAGAGCCGATCTGAAAATATGTATATAAATTACCTATTTTTTCAACATTTGACGTTGTTGCCGGGGCAAAAGATATTAACGTAGGACAACGCGCTTGGAAAAACGATCATATGAGGTCTTTTTCATCGACTTTATAGTTATTAGGAATAATTTTGATGCATATTGAAATATTTTAAAAATTATAAGAAAAATACGTTTTTGAATACTAAAATATGATTTTCATCGCTCTGCCGGGGGCAGAAGATGATTACCTATTAAGCTAAGAATTTGCAGAGGCTATTTTCTCATGCATGCGCAAGTTTTTGTCTCTATTAGAATATGGAAATCGAAAAAAATGTAAAATCGATCCACCCTAATGTGCATATATGCATTGCCCATCCCGATATCTGCAGTTTCCTTTCGCGTAGTATTTGCATACGATATTTTCTACGCTTCTGCTTTCTTTCTTATTATTTACCAAGTTCTTAGTTTTGGCATTATCATTATTTTTCTTTGGCTGTTTATTTTCTACGTTTTTAGTTATTATCTTTTTATCATTTCGCTCGTTGGACCGTTTGTCTACTTCGCCACTTTTACTTATTTCTTTCCTTTCATCTATGTCTTCCTTCCGTATTACGTTGTTTATATCGTTATTTGTTATTAAATTGTTGTTCGTTATTATGCTGTTAATCGTTATTTCGTCTTCTCTCTCATCCACCCTGTTTTTCGTTGGGACCATTTCGGACACATGCGTTCGAGACAAGAGTTATTTCCCGATCATTCCAATTCATGCAGTTAAAGTCGTTTAATCGTTGGCAGAAATCACACCTAATCGCTAGGCTTTCCGTTGTTACTAAATTGCACAAATTACAGATTAAGTGAGAATTTGGACCCATATCCATGATATTCCTTAATTAGCTTAAGAAGAAATACCCACACAAATTCTTTATTTATTTTTATTTTTTATTTCTGTTTCTTTCCTTTCGATGGTCGAGGGTATTTCGAGGGTTTTCTGACCTTTGTGTTTTATGACCTTTTTCCTGCTTTGCTTCAAACTTTCTCGAATGCCAACCGTATTTCGTTTTGAATATATACGTTAAAATTGGTGATAAATTATGTAAACTATATTGCACTTTCTTTATTTTAATGAAATTCACTTTATAATTTATATGCACGGATTCACTGATACTTTATACACTTTCGGGTGCAAACAGAATAAACCGCCGAGTAGATTATTCCCTTCTAATTTGGGTGTTAAATAGAGAGAGCAAAACAACACGTCCATTCACCACAGGGTACAAGCAACTATATGTAATGAAATTTACACTGTAATTTGTTCCATTTTAAAATAAATAGTAACTGAAATGTTTTGAAAATTCAAAAGAATCTTTTACGTAATAAGCCAAATTTTGAACTATATGTGCAAAGTTTCCTCTGTATGAAGTTCAGAATTCCAAAAATTGTGACCTGATACAGCAAAAACATTGCCATATTCGTAATCAGCACCCAAAAATTGGTCAAAAAAAGGTTTTGAAGTACTTGAAACAGAAAAAAGTTTTGTTTTGTTAACCAGTGTTATCGGTCAGTAGCTCTTACCTCCCACCTTATAAAGTTTTTTGAACTTATAATTAAAGGCAAAACTACCTACTACCTACAAGAAAAGAACTTATACAACCCAAATCAACATGGCTTCAGAGCTGGAAGATCATGCCTATCACAGCTATTACCTTCGATAAATGTGACAATGGAATTATAGCAAACAAGCTTAATAATGCAGGAATTACTGGAAACCTCGGAAGATGGATACTTAATTTCTTGACGCAAAGTACACAAAGAGTGGTAGTAAATGGAGTTAAATCGGAAGTCTCGGAAGTTGTGAGCTCTGTCCCACACGGGACAGTATTAGCTCCCTTGCTGTTCATAATAATGATTGCAGATATTGATGCAGATATGAATGACAGAATTGTATCATGTTTTGCAGATGACACAAAGATATGCAAAGAAATATTGAACGAAGGTGACATAGAAAGATTACAAAACGACATTGAAACCTTATTCCATTGGGAAAAAGACAACAATATGAAGTTCAACGAAGATAAATTCCAGTTTCTAAGATATAGCAATAACAAGGAGCTACAGAATAAAGGGTACAAAACTCTGCAAGCTAGGCAGATAACACCAAATCCACAAGTCAGGGATCTTGGAGTAATAATTCAGAGAGTACTATAACATCAAAATTATAACGGTTAGAAAAATAATGTGAATCATCTGGAGATGCTTCCGCAATAGATAAGCAAACATCATGCTGAAATTACTCACAAGCCCATACAGAAAACGAGACATTGCGAACAATGAAGCTATACAAAGGACCTTTACATCTAAGATAGAGGAAAAGAAAGGTGAAAACTACTGGTCTCAACTACAATCCCTGAAACTCTACTCTCTGAAAAGAAGCCGCGCGCGGTAGACAATAATATACATATGGAAAATACTGTACTTGAGGGCTCTGTCCCTAACATTAGAAATAAAATAGAAACAAACTGGAATGAGAGAAGAGGCAGATTTTGTACTGTCCCAGCTGCGGTAAGACAGGGGGCTATGAAAACGAGGATGAAAAATACCCCCAGAATACGAGGCCCAAAGCTTTTTAATGCCCTACCAAAAGAAGTGAGGAACCTCCAGCACACCGACCCGAATAACTTCAAGAACCAGTTGGACAGATTAGGCCAACTGTACGCCCTTGACGATTGGTTAGGTTAAGTCGTGATATTTTCGTTATAACAAACCAAAATATCAAGACCTAACCTTACATGAAATCCCTGAACATTTAAGGGATTTCATGAAATCCCTAGTTACACAAATTCCCTGTACCATATATACAGGGTGTACATAAAGTCAGGATCTATTTTTGTGAAGCACTTGGAAATTATATGGAATTCAATCATAAAATGATAAAGTGGTAACATTTATTAAATAATTAAGAGTAGGATTCGACGTGACGCCCATCAGTATCGCTGCACAGCTCAAATCGTTCCGCAGCATTTTTAAACACATTCTGGAGCATTTGCGGGGTTATGTTATCTGCAGCAGTTCGTATACGTGTACGTAAGTTTTCAAGACTCGTAATCTTCGTCTGATAGACGTACGATTTGATAAAGCCCCATGCAAAGAAATCTAAAGGGGTTAAATCTGGTGACCTCGCTGGCCAAGGTCTGTTGCTTCCGCGTCCGATCCAGCGATTTGGAAAACGTCCATTTAGATAATCCTGAACAATTTTGGCATAGTGACAAGGAGCACCATCATGTTCATAGACGACGGGGATAGGATTGTTAGTACCGTCGTCTATCAACATGATAATGGTTCCGGTGGGTGTTTCTCTGATACAACGCTTCCATCTCTGGTCCTTTTGCAGTTAAACGATCACCACTATCGATTCCTGATGACGTACAAAACTTTTTCAGTTTCTTCTTGTTTATTGACGTCGACTTTTTGCCTAAGCTGTAAAACTTCATTTACCCTATTTGAACCTTCAAAAGACCTTTCTTAATTTTTGTCGGTACGACTGACGTACAGTATATATACACTGTATATATATATATATATATATATATATATATATATATATATATATATACTGTCTGCCAAAATAAAGGGTTCACTCTAAAAATATCCATGGAATCAACATTTTTCAAACAATCAGTATGAAACTTAGACACGTAAAAGATACATAAAACTGTAAACCTGTAAACCAAATTTCAGTTCGAAGCTATCAAAAATAACGATTTATTAAGTATTTCTCTACTAATACTACCACTGATGCTCGACAAACGAATCAAGAATCCTTTATTTCCATTTTCACTTTTGTAAATTCTAATATACGATTTTTTTTGCAGGGTTATAAAATATAGTGAATATGCCATTTTCAGAGGAAGATAAGATTATAATTAAGTATTATAGACTAGAAAAGAGATATGGACTAACGAAATTACTCTCCAAATTCCCAACAAAGGATGGACTCTTGGTGGTTTGGGAAAGCTACTAAAGAAAATTGACGAGACTGGGGATATCAAAAGAAGAGAGGGAAGTGGGCGACCAAAAACTGTTCGCATACAAGACAATATTGACGACGTCGAAGAACGAATATTAAGTCAGGAAAACCAGCCAGGAACCAATATGACGCCAGCTCGCATATCAAAAGAGTTACAATTATCAGAAACTAGTGTGAGACGAATAATTAAACAAGATCTTCAACTAAAACCTTTCAAAAGAGTGCACGGGAAAAAGATTACTCAAACTGATGAGCAGAAACGAGTTCAAAGATCAAAACAAATCTTACGGCGAGTAACATGTTATAAACTTTCAAAGGCTTTTTTCAGTGATGAAAAGAGATTTACTGTGGAGCCACCTCGGAACAGTCAAAATGACAGAGTTTACTGTTTGCAATCAGAAGTCATTTCTCAGCTAGTGTCACGGTGTCAGTTGGCATATCAAAGTTAGGAAAAAATCCATTCATTTTATTGAGCCTGGTGTAAAAGTCAATGCTGAGTACTATCGAAATACTCTGCTGCGAAACATGCTTCCCGAAATGCAAAATCTGGCCAACGGTGGTTATTATCTTTTTCAGCAAGACGGAGCAACGTCCCATACAGCAATAGCAACTGTGGAATACTTAAAAAAATAATGGGTCAGAATTACTTGAACCCCAAAATTGGCCACCTAACAGTCCTGACTTGAACCCTGTTGACTATGGAATCTGGGAAAGTTTGGCACAGAGAGTTTACAGGAGCAGGGTGAGAAATGTTGATCACTTGCGTCGACTTCTTGCGGAGAAGTGCGAAGAGATACCACAGGAGCAGATCGATCGAACCATTGATGAATTTCGTCCAAGATTGAAGAAAATTTTTGAAACAGAAGGGAAGCACATTGAACAATTTTTTTAATAGGAATTCCAAAAGAGCAAAATGTTAATTTGAGTTCTTTTGTAAACTTAGGATTTAAGTTCTGTTTCGAAACTCAAAATCCCTTTTTATTTCCATGGTTTTTTAATGGAAGCATTTCCTATATTTTATAAATCTTATGATGTATTTTATAACTAAAATGAGGATAAAAATTTTATTACCAAAGTTTTACCGCCTTTGTGGACTCCCAGAATTCAAAACTGGAGCAATGTTCACCAACAAAATTTGTTGAACCTAAACAATCCTCATTAAATCATTAATTTTGAATATACTCGTAATAATCTAAAAATTGTTGTACATATATATTGTTTATATAGTTTTGCTCTGTATGAGTTTCATTATGATTGGTTAATAAATGTTGATTTCATGGCTGCTTTTAGAGTGAACCCTTTTTTTTTTGGCAGACGGTGTGTGTGTGTGTGTGTGTGTGACAGGGTCCCACGATCAAGAAAGGCATTTTTCTGCCTACAAACTCGGTATGCTTTATTATTTATTTATTAACGCAGTTTACCACTTTTTCAAAAACAATAACACTGTATTAAAAATTAAACAGAAATTCACGATAGCTACTATATTATACTATTACTATATTTTTCATTCCTTTGTAAACAGACTGGAATACAGTATACTTCGAGCTTCTTTTTTTTAGCTCAGGTTAGGTTTGAGTATGTTAGGTTAGGTAAGAGTTAATTTTATTCAGGTTTGTCTTACTGGATACTTGGCAACTTGGCTGATAAAAACTTTCCGACACTATACTAGAATATTTGACATCAAATTCTGAACTTCCCCATGGATAAACGTTTCAGATGAATCATATTATCAACCTCAATGAATGTGTATAAATGGGACATAGAATCTGTACCAATATGTTTAAAAGATTTTTTTTATGCAGAAAGGAGGGCCAAGGGCGGGTGCCCGCAGAGAGAGAGAGAGAGAGAGAGAGAGAGAGAGAGAACCAAAATCAAGGTCTCCGAGGCTTATGATGCTAATTTTTTATTTTTTTTATAAATTTGGAAAAAATTGTGTCGTATGTAAAATGCATCTATATCTAATAAAGAATAGCGGGAGAAATGCGTGTTTGAGAGCATGCTGGACTGCTGACAGGATAGATGAGATACAGAAAGGAAGGGTTTACAGTGTACGTTAAGTAAGATTAAATTATGATAGTTTAAGTTAGATCATAACAATCGAAAAAAGAACGACGACTTTGGTTTCAGTAATGATTATGTATGTATCAGGTGAATTCATTAATCATTGTTGACAACACTGCACGTCGATTCGGCTGCCATCTACCGTACATTGGTTATACGAGTCAGTTGAACATGGTGGCTCGACTGGAACAGTGCCCTGTCATTTCTGCAACGATATTCCGAGTCTGTCCTGTCAGTGGTCAAGAATTTCGCAAGCGAATTGTCACAGGAGACGAGACATGGGTTCATCACCGTACTCCGGAAACAAAACGTGCCAGCATGGAATGGAAATACCCTGGGTCCCCGCGATCAAAGAAGTTCAAGATTGTGAGGTTCGCTGGCAAAGTGATGGTTACTGTGTTTTGGGACCACAAAGGCGTTTTGCCCGCAGACTTCATGCAAAAAGGCACAACCATCAATGCAGCTGCATATTGTTACCAACACTGGAACGTTTACGAGCGGCCATTAAACGTAAACGTCCTGGACTTCTCCGTAGGGCAGGGCACTGTTCCAGTCGAGCCGCCATATTCAACTGACTCATATAACCAATGTACGTTAGATGGCAGCGAATCGACGTGCAGGGTTGCCAACAATGATTAACGAATTCACCTAATACAAACATAATCAATGTAGGTCCTTTAGTTACGAAATTATACGCCGTGTAAACTTATTTTCTGACCACCCCTCGTATATCGACTATAATTCACATTCGTCTGGAAAGTACACAAAGCTCCTGTGGCTCGGTTGTCTGAAGACTGAGTTCAGACTGCGGAAGCCTGGGTTCGATTTCAACGTCCGCCACGTTTGGAGATTGGACCGGCCACCTACTCTGTGATTGCTGGAGCTCAGGTGATTCTAGGAGTTTACATTCATCTCCATCCGTGTACAATTCATCATACGTGAAATGAGCGCAGAAGAAGTTAATCCAAATTTCAGACTGTCGAACTGACTCATAGATTACCCGTTATTTACACTTTACCAAAATTTGAACATAAAACCATAGAAATTAAAAAAATATTACTTCGATATACGTATTACATGGGTGGAAATATTAAAACAAATATATTACTGAATATGGAATAAAATTATTAATATGAAAATTCATTTACCGAAATTTTATTTCACATATGAAAATTCAGAATAATTTATCGAATTTGCATTCGATAAAATTAATCTGAATTTCCATATTTAATATTTACCTTCTTGGAAAATTATGAAAATCATTGAAATTCACTCGGAAAAAGGTTTAAATTTTTCTTCGGTTCAGTGAATTATTTCAAATTTTCAGTAAATGGTTTGAATGATCGCTCAAAGTGAATATTTCTCATTTTACATAAGAATTTGCATAATACATTATATATATGGGAAATATTGTATGATGATGACATAAAATTCGTTATTTATATGTATATATGTGTGATATATATATATATATATATATATATATATATATATATATATGTATATATATATATATATTTACTCATGCAGCTATCCGTGATTCATTCAACCATGAATCGAGTTTACCGTGATTTACTATGACCATTGTGCACCTATCCGTGATTATGACACTGAGTTAACAGTGATTTGGCGTGGTGTTTACACCTGCAGATCACCTCCCGGGATTTGTAGAGTACACAGGTGTGCTTGTACACATGTCCTGTGGTGAATACAAACTACTTAATTATATATTGTATAGTAACTGAATAATACCGTGTGTGGTGGCGAGCGATGTAGGGGGTCAGGCAGTGATGGCGGGCAGCAGCAGCTGCAATATCCGCCCACAGGAAGGATATATTGAGTTAACCGTGAAAATGTGTTATCCGTGATTACAGACCGCCCTTCAATCACAGATAACTGAGTGACTAATATACTCGTGTGTGTATATATATATATATATATATATATCCCCTCTCTCCCCTCTCTCTCTCCAGAAGCTGGTGGTCCTCCCAGAAGCTGTTGGGTTATATCAGGAGGCAATTTCGATTTCGGAACAAGGAGATTGTGCTCTCTCTGTACAATTCCCTGGTTCGGCCGCACCTGGAGTATGCTGTGCAGTTCTGGTCGCCCACCCTCAACAAAGATATTGTCAGGCTGGAGCGATTCCAGACGAAGGCCATAAAGTTAATCCCTTCCGTCAGGCATATGAGCTACAATCAACGCTTCCCTTGAATTTGTTTTCGCTGGAAACTCGGAGGAAACTTATCGAGGTTTTCAAGCACTTACACGGGTTCAACGATGTCGATTTTAGAAGCATGTTTAGTTTAAATGATAACTCAACTCACAACAATGGTTGGAAGTTGGATTTGAAGAGGTTTAGCACAGGTGTGTGTGGGAATTACTTCACCTATAAGATCTGTGACACGTGGAACAGGCTATCTTCAGAAGTTGTGAACAGTTCCTCTGTGGATCAGTTCAAGAAAAGGTTAGACCAAATCTTGCACACTATTTGAGGGTGTAGGAATTTTTTCCTGGCACCCGTTGCCATTGGTGCCTCCTCGGTATGGGCCGCAAGGCCTTTTGAGGTACTTCTTGTCCTTGTAACTCTCTCTCTCTCTCAACTTGGACAAATGTAAAGTAATGCACATAAGTTATAAAAACCCGAAGACCGATTACTCTCTTTTGGGAAGGAACTTGACCGAGACTGATCTAGAGAAAGACTTAGGACTTAGCAATGATCTGAAACCGTCGAAGCACTGTGCAGAAGTCGAAAGGAGGGCCTTAAAAATATTAGGTTATATTAAAAAACGGTTCCAGTTTTGAAACAAAGAGACTAATGTCTCTTTATAATTCAATAGTTAGACCTCAACTGGAATACTGTGCCCAGTTCTGGTCAACATCCCTCTGGAAGGATATATATAAAGAGTACAAGCAAGGGCTACAAAATTGATCGCTTCAATGAGAATGAAAAACTACCAACGGAGATTGGAGCGCCTAAATTTGTTTACCTTAGAGACGAGGAGGTTGCGCGGTCAGCTTATTCAAGTCTTCAAGATGCTCAGTGGAATAGACAGGGTAGATTACAGAAACTTATTCTCACTTAATGCCACTCCGACAAGAAATAATGGATTTAAACTGGAACTGAAGACATTTAGGACCTCTGTCTGCGGCAATTTCTTTTCCTGTAAAATAGTTACTATCTGGAATCAACTTTAGTAGTATGACCGCAATGGGTTAGAGTGCAGTACAATTGCAAATGTTGATCAATGTTGCAAAGGGGAGATGTTGCAAGAGGTTATGCAACAAGAGGAGGGCTTTATGCAACAATGGGAAGGGGTTATCCCCCAAGCTGCAATGAAGGGGAACTCCCCCAGCAAGCTGGGGATATCCACCTAACCTCTTTGGGGAGAAGTTGGGACGGCCTCTCCCCCGAAAGGGGTATACCTAACCTAAGAGAGACAGAGGAGGAGGAGAGAGAGGAAGAGACCATCTAGCTTCCACAAGAGACAGAAGATCAATGGCTGGTTATACGCCAACACTTGACGTAGAACTCGAAATCGGCCAGTTGGCGTAGAAGCCAGTGCCTCCAGGTATTACACTGGTCTACAAATTTTGTGCTTCGAAGATAAAATGTATTTCCTATTATGGATTTTGGGGTGCTGAAAACGAATATGACCATAAAAACAGTTGATTGGCTACAGTTTCCAAGAAAATTTAAGTTACACATTTTGCGTATATGTATACCATATATTAGTAACATACCTGTATAATGCAGTCACTTATATTGATTCAATCCGTCGCTTCTTTGCTTGTCTCTTGTATTCAACTTCTGGAGCATCTCTTGTTATTGTCCAGCAGTAGTCTACTAACAATGATGGACTCCATTTCCCCTGGTAGCGTTTCTCCATCGCTGAGATATCTTGGTGGAAACGTTCACCATGTTCATTGCTGACTGCTCCGCAGTTGGAAGGAAAAAATTTCAGGTGCGAATGGAGGAAATGTATCTTTAAAGACATATTGCAGCCCATTTTTTGATAGGACAACAGCAGGTTTTTCACCAGCTCCCTGTAACTGTCAGCTTTGGTATTTCCGAGAAAATTGGTTGCTACTAACCGGAAAGCATTCCACGCTGTCTTCTCCTCACCACCTAGGATACGGTCGAACTCCTCATCTCTAAGAAGCTCGCAGATCTGTGGACCAACAAATACACCCTCCTTGATTTTTGCTTCACTGAGCTTTGGGAATTTACCACCGAGGTGCTTAAAAGCTGTCCCCGTTTTATCCATAGCCTTAACAAAATTTTTCATGACGCCCAGTTTGATATGTAAGGGTGGTAACAAAATCTTGCTCGATTCTACAAGTGGAGGATACTGAACATTTTTTGTTCCAGGTTCCAATGAGTGTCGGAGTGGCCAATCCTTCTTGATGTAATGAGAAGTCCTAGCCCGACTATCCCATTCACACAGAAAACAGCAATACTTAGTGTAGCCGGCTGCAGTCCAAGCACGATAGCAACAACTTTCAAGTCACCACAAACCTGCCACTGATGTTTGTCATAGTTTATGCAGTTCAAAAGTTCCTTCATGTTGTCATATGTTTCCTTCATGTGGACTGCATGACCAGGCCCGTATCCAGGGGGGCACATAGGGGCACGTGCCCCCCCCCCCCGAAATTTCGCGAACAAATTTTTTTTTGAAGGATTTTCATTTTTCCTTTTCGTTTAATAATATAATTTTGTATAAGACGCTGCTGAACGTCAAAAGAAGAGCAGCGTAGTCATCAAAAATTTAATATAAACAAGGGTATTTGAGTCTAGCAAAGTAGTCAGGGGGCTTAATCCAAAAAATCACCCCGATTGTTCCCTTTGTTCCAAAAGTACCATTTTTTTACCAGGGGTAGATATGACCATAAGCATTCATTTTTTTGCGGGAGCCAACATGGGCTTTCCCTGTGGTGGCCATTATGGACGAATCCAAGATGGCCGCCATCTGGTCTGACATTGGGCGATAAAATAACAACCAATCATAGTAGAACAGCAAATAATGACACTTTTTGTATGTTTTTGAGTATAGAGAATCCAGTTCTGATATTTGTTTTTTAATTCAAGATATACGTCAGGTCGTATATATCCACATTTGATATTATTTTTAAGAAATGTACATTTTATGTCAATTGAATCATGATACATAATTATTGCACTTAGATTTGTGGTTGTAACAGCTATATTAACTTTTACATTGGATTTCTACTGACATTTTGTCCACTATTAATCTATTTTTTATTATTTTTGCAGGTGTTGGCATACCTGTATTCCTCTGAAGCAAGTCTATGCGGTGGTGGTCTTCTTCACATTCTAGTCTCTTCAGGCCTGCAGATATGAAGATCTCGTTAGTGTGTAGTTAGTAGTGTGTAGTAGAACATTAATACCTCAACATGTCTACTAACATAACTGGAATTAATTGGACACTGTGTTGCCTATGTCAGTCCAGCAAAGACGAGGCATTACAACAGCCAAAAGAACAGGGATATTCATCTCTTGAAAGAGATCTGAATGATTTTGTGCAGCTCAATGCTGTTCCATCTGGTATCAAGGTTAGTGAGCTCGATGATGGCTCAGGAATTGCAGCAACCCTCCAATCACATGCTGCAGTGTATCATAAAAGTTGTAGGAGTGCATGCAACAGTTACAGGGTAAAGCGGGCACGAGGAAAAGTGGCCACGCAAGATGAATGTGCAGCTGGGATAAGTCCGAAGAAACTCAGATCAAGTTACGGATCACCTCCAGAAACATTATTCTGCATCATATGTCTGGGTGAGGATCAGCATGATCTTCATAGAGCCTTAAGTGACAACATTGATCAAAATCTGAAGAATTGGGCAAAAACAACTAACAACTGGCATTTATATGGGCGCTTGACTGCAGGTTCTGATGCACATGCAATGGATGCATGTTATCATGTACAATGCTATTGGCGGCTTCGTGATGGAGCTCGTGCAGTTGAACGTCGATCTTCAAGTGAACCCAAGCCTCCCCATTTGATCCCATGGTCATAGCACAGTTAGTGGCATTTGTGGATGACTCTCAGTCTGAGGTCCACAAGTTGTCTGACTTACGGGAAATGTACAAGATAATGATGTCAGATCTAGGACATCCCTGTTCTGGTAGAGAACCTCATGCAACAAGATTCAAAGACCATCTGCTTGAGCATCTTCCTGAGTGGGCTTCCTATGCACAGGGGAGAGATGTATTCATTAGCCACAAGGCAAAAGTGGGTGCTGTGCTAGAACAAAGCTATCATTCCTCACAAATCAATCAAGATGAAGCTGTGTTATTGATACGTGCTGCTATGGCACTACGAAAGCGAATCCTTCAGAAACAAGAGCCATTTAATGGTTCATTCTCTCCACAATGCCTGACGTCCCCCATAGAAGAAACACTGTTAGGTTTCATCAATGTTGTCCTCCAGGGTCCTAAAGGTAATATCGATAAACATAGTAGAGAGCAATCCAACAGTGATGCTGAACTGGGCACAAGGGCGAAGATTGCGTGCACACTGTGCCAACTGCTGATATTCAACACAGTAAAATATGCATCTTCATCAGACAGCACCCAAATCCGTCACAATAGGGATCGTGAAACGCCATTCCCACTTTACCATGGTATTAAACTGCATGGAGATGCCAGATTCAAGCACCAGATAGAGAATGCCCATCACCTTGGGCTCTCTGTCTCATATGACCGTGTGATGGAAGTCAAAACACAGGTAGCTCGTGCTGTTTGCAAGAGACACACTGAAGACGGTATTGTTCTACCCACAAATACAAGACTTTCAGTTTTCACTACACATGATGTAGACAATCTGGACAGCAACAAAACGGGAAATTTGTCACGTGGTGATTTTCATGGAACATGCATTACTGTGACCAATCACCTATCCAAAGAGAACTTGGGAATTCGTCGACCAGCAATCACACTTGATCCATCTGATACATCAAAACCCAAGTTGCCGGATAGTTATGTAATTGTTCCTCCCATCGAACTCAACACCCGTGACATTCTTGTGCCCAGAATCAACGAAGGTCAAGTTCGGCCGAACCACAGCCTGGTCAACGGTGCCAAAGTAAAAGATGATGCATGGATAGCACATGTTGGAAGAGTGCTGGAAAAGGGTGAGCTTGAAAAACGTGATGTGGTTACGTGGTCAGGCTTCAACTCTCAGCTCATGGATGATGCATCAATAAAGCCAAAGGCAGAGACTGGTATACTCCCCTTATTTCCTGATAAGGCAGCTTCTGCATCAATGATGAAGCACACGATGGAGATTGTGAAAACTACGACTGAGTTCATAAACCCTGGTCAAACCCCTGTCCTTGGGGCTGATCAGCCTCTCTTTGCCATATGCAAACAGTTACAGTGGGAGTTTCCTGACACACTGGGTGAGGATAAGTTTGTGATGCAGTTGGGAGCTTTACATATCGAGGATAAGTGTCAGCTGATGATGGGCAAGGTGCTACGAGGTTCCGGATGGGACACAGCTCTAGCTCAAGCAGATGTCCTCTCCTCTGGACGTGCCCAGTCAGCTCTCGATGATCACCACATAAAGCGTACACGATATGCTCATCAAGTGTCACTTGTTTCCCTCTCTCATTTGAAGCAAAATGCATACTTGCAATACACATCCAATGTGCTGGGGCCTTGTGAGTCATATGAGATGTGGTGTGCAAGGAAATCTGCAAATGTTCACATGTTCAAATATTGGTCACTAGTGATTGAGCTTGAGCTATTGATGTGTCGATTTGTGCGCTCATTAAGAGAGGGTGACTTCCCTCTCTATGTCCAGGTGTGTGATGAACTATGTCCATGGTTCTTTGTGCTGGACCACACTAACTATGCCCGCTGGTTGCCGATTCATGTCAGAGATATGGTTGGTCTTGCTGAAAGCCATCCACAGGTGTACGCAGAGTACCTCAAAGGGAACTTTACAGTCCAAAAGTCTGCTCGTACATTCAGCCTCATCGCGAAAGATCAATCTCATGAGCAGATGAACAAAGTACTGCAGGGCTGTGGTGGAGCATCTGACCTCTATGACAAAACAGAAGCATTAGCATTGTACATGTTGGCAGGTCCTGAATGTGTCAGAATGATAGAAGAGTTTGAGAATGCTCAGAAACTTACAGAAGGACCAACTGGCCACCACGAAACAGCACCTGGGCTACAGTCTAGGTTTTTGAAGGATGTCAAGTCATTCACAAAGGTGGTGTCTGAACTGGGCAACCCCTTCCTGGCCACAAATCAGGAGCTTGTAGCCCTTGACACACACGATGTTATGGAGAATGAAGTAGCAGCATCACTGTCACAGATACAGGAAGTTGGCCAAGCCCTTCATGAGGAGTATGTAAAGACTAGGCTGGACAAAGGGACAGTTCCTATATCAAACACTATAAAGAAAAACAATGTGTACACATTCAGCAAAAGATGTTGATGCTGACTCTTATTTTTCATCAAGTTAACTATGTAACCTGTACTAGTATTGGTACTCTCAAGTGGATGTCATTTTGGACAGCGGCCATTTTGATTTGGCCAATATGGCCGCCACAGTGGGAGCCCAGCTTGGCTCCCGCAAACATTCAAATTAGTATGGTCATAGCTACCTGTGGTCCACAAATGGCACTTTTGGAATGATTTGAACAATTATATGATTAAGCCCCCTGACTAAAGCTAGTGATGTTGTTTGTGTGAGTTTATATGTGGTGTGTTGGTGGAATGCATAGCTACCGGCATAGCCACTGGCTGTCAACACAGACCGGCATATTGTTGGTTATGTGGATTGTGCTTGTGCTAGTCTTAGTTCATATAGGTGTATTATTTTCGTATTATTAACTTGAGTGTTCTCATCTTTTCAGAATTAATGAAGAAGATTACTTCATTTTTTGTGCCGATTAAGCGGCAGAGAATTGATACTAGTGAAGGGCAAAGTTCCCAAAGTGAAAATAGTCCTAACTGAATGTGATACTACAGAACAAATTAAAAATTTACTAGTGAGCAATCTCATTGAGAATGAAAACATCCAGGTGGCGGGAATTTTTTTTTGTGTAAAAAATGCCAAAAAATTATCTTCCCACTGAATCATATTACATTACAAATCATTTGTTCTGTAAAATAATTTACAGATCGTCGCATTTCCTTACGTTGATTTTAGTTCTACAGAAATAAAAGTTTGCTTTTGAATATGGAATAAAATTTTGATTTCAGAGACATTCATTTGAGTTTTTTCTGAGCTTCATTTCATATATCATCTACTTGCAGTTAATGAATTTAAAGTAACGCCACCCTATGCACCCTCAATGCTCCTAAGAACAGCTATACATACTATTATCTATTTTCTGATGTTGGTGTACCCCCTCCCCGAAAAAAAAATCCTGGATACGAGCCTGTGCATGACCAACTGGAATTGATGGCAATACGTTGCCAACATGCAACAAAACAGCTTTTAGACTCAACTTCGATGAATCAATGAACAGTCTCCACTCATCAGGATTCTGAATAATGTTTAGAGCTGCCATCAGACCATCGATGTCGTTGCAAGCTACAAGGTCACCTTCCATGATGAAGAATGGGACAAAATCTTTTTGACGGTCACGAAACTTACACATTCTAACATTTTCAGCGAGGAGATTCCACTGCTGCAATCTGGAGCACAACAGCTCTGCCTTACTCTTTGGCAGTTCCAAATCTCTGATAAGGTCGTTTAATTCATTCTGAGTTATCATGTGCGGTTTAAAAGATGTCAGGTTATGAACAAATTCAGGGTCTTGTGAAGTTGAAGGCTCACAAGTTTCTCAGGTTCTTTCATTCTCCTCGTCCTCTGACTCCAGGGAGAATGAGTGTGGGGGCTCAGGAACGGGTAGTCCTTCGCCGTGAGGTACCGGGCGTATAGCAGAGGGTATATTCGGATATTGTAAAATCCACTTTTTCTTCTTGCAAATTCCTTTCTTGACTGGAGGCACCATGCAGAAGTAACAATTGCTGACATGATCTGTTGGTTCCCTCCACAACATTGGCACTGCAAAAAGCATAGATTTCCTTTTCCGATTCAACCACTGGCGAAGGTTTGTTGCACAAGTATTGCAGCATATGCGTGGGGCCCAGCTCTTGTCCTGATCTCCAATCTTACAGCCAAAATAACGGTGATAGGCTTTCCTAATCACGGCGGTTATAGCACGCTTTTGTGATGCAAAAGTCAATTCTCCACAAACATAACAGAAGTTATCTACACTGTTCACGCAATTACGAGGCAGCTTTCTTCAAATTAGGCTGAAAAAAAATTCAGTTACAAAAGCAAACACTAAAAAGGGTTTGACAAGGGTGCACTGTATGACTTCCGCGAATGAACTGATGCTGTGGCGTAATATGTAGACGCCTGTGACACATCGACGCCTTGAATCTACTGCGCATGGGCGTAGTTATATTTTTTTATTTTAATAAATTAATGTAATTACATTGCATTTTAATAATTTAAAATTAGGTAAGGCTAAGTTAGGTTAGTATTCCATTTATATTAATATAAAAAACATTATGGGAAGCAATATGTTAAAATGATCCAATCTATTTTTTAATAAATAATTTACAAATACATAATGTAATAGATAAATTTAAAATTACATTTTATTGTATATATATGTATATATTTGCATTAATTTATTAAAATAAAAAATATAACTACGCGCATATTTTATTGTATATATATGTATATATTTGCATTAATTTATTAAAATAAAAAATATAACTACGCGCATGCGCAGTAGAGTCAATGCGTCGATGTGTCACAGGCGTCTACATATTACGCGACAGATGCAGTCCAGTTAGCAGGGTGCACGGTTGCCTGATATCTTTATAAATAGAGCCAATTGGCAATTTTAGGCATCATTTTCGTATTCAGTGACCCAAAATTAGTAAAGATTGACTACTTTTATTTCCGAAGCATTTTGGCTGTAGACCAGTGTTATCAGCCAGTTGGCACAGTGTACACATCGTTTGGACGGCCAAGAAACCACACAAACGCACGTACAGTCACCGACTATACGCCTATAAAGCCCCTATTATCACACACACACACACACAACTATATGCACGCTGATGGGTCACCAACTCCCTCCGTCATCACCCATTTACACACAACGTTTGAACGTCCACGAAACCCAAACAAACGCACGTACACTCCCCGACTATACGCCCATAAAGCCCCTATTATTACACACACACAACTATATGCATGCTCATAGGTCGCCCTATTGTCACACATACAACTATATGCACGCTGATGGGTCACCACCTCCCTCCGTCATCACCCATTTACACACAACGTTTGAACGTCCACGAAACGCACACAAACGCACGTACACTCCTCGACTATACGCCCATAAAGCCCCTATTATTACACACACACAACTCTATGCACGCTCATAGGTCGCCCTACTATCACACACACACACACACACAACTATATGCACGCTCACAGGTCACCAACTCCCTCCGTCATCACCCGTTTACATACAACGTTTGAACATCCAAGAAGCGCACACAAACGTACATAGTTATCAATTAATAATTAATTTTATTGTATACATTGCAGCGAGCAAATGTTTCAGATTATCGATCAGTAATAATAATAATAATAATAATAATAATGTATTCTAATTTAAGCTAGAATAATTTGCCCCAATATAAAGTTCAAATTTGATCATGAATTTTATGAAGCTTTTAATAATAGGGTTTTATTTACTTTAAAAACAGCACAAGATGTACACACACACACACACACACACACACACACACGTACATACATCCGTCAGTCTGCTTAGAAGGCAGCCATTTCGTATACATATAATTAAATAATATCATTTATATATACAACCAAAAGAATCAAATAAAACGTCATTACATCATTCTGTTTATTTCGACGAATTATTGGAATCAATTTCACGAAATATATAGAAAATAAATATACAATCCTATACAAAGGATGGAATATATATGATCAAAAATAAATTAAAATAAAAAATAACATACAAAACGAAGGAGCATAACCATCAATATAACAGTACAGGAGAAGTATATATATATATATATATATACTGTATATATACACAGTTATATTAAATAATTAAATATATTGAAAATAAAAAATAATAATATTAAATATGTTGAAAATAAAAAATAATAATATTAAATATAATGAAAATAAAAAAACCAATAATATACAAAACGATGAAGTATAATCATGAACATGTTAGTACAAAAAAAAAAGTATATATATATATATATACAATTATATTAAATAAAGTTCTGAAAAGTGCGGAATGGAAAACTGTATTATTCTCTCCATGCCTGAACTAATAAGGTGATGCTATTGTGTGTATATATATATATATATATATATATATATATAAACACTTATTAAAGATTTATCTATTAAAAAAATGAAATTTAAAAGATGGGATGATCTATTTGAAAAACCTTATTCTATCAGCGGAGTTTTAACGTGGCGCCTGGTTGGCGGAAAGCGCTAGGTAATATCGATTTTAAAATCTCAATAAATAAACTTGGATCTTCTCTTCGATGGAATTTTATTTCTATTCTCTCGACACAATGAACTTTGGGAGTTAATGCGTCGCAGGCCCCACCCATCTCTTAAATTTTTAAAAATTATTTTACGTGAATGTAAAAGCCGATATATATATATATATATATATATATATATATATATATATATATATATATATATATAATGTTATAATGTTATAATGTTTCAGACCAACAAAGACCCTAGGATCCACTCATGGCTGGTCTACCTAACTGTGTTCGTGTATTGTGTATGTCCTCCGTGGTGGCGGAGGGGACCTACAATTTTACGTGGGTTCCGAACCACAAGAACATAAGAAATTTATGTAAAAACTGCCGGTAAATTGGCAACGACCAATTTTTACGAAACTAAATAATTATCAATTTAAAACTAATTAATTATCGATTTAAAACTAAAGATAGAATCTCTGATCCAGAGGATCAAGTCATAATAGACTACTATCCACAAATATGTTACACTCTATATCTATTTATAAAGGACATGCAAATATATCGGATCCAAAGAATCCAGTCAATTTCATTACGGTATCCATGAAGTCACGGTCCATATCGATAGCGGACCAAGTCAAAATTTACAATCATATACATTACAATATATACACTTACGAGAAAAAGAGTAGGTGTGGCTGTAAAGACTGTACAGTAATGTAGAAATGTGTGTGCACCCATTTTGCGTCTCCCATTTAAAGGTGTTTGTGGGGCAATTGAAGATCATGAGTTTTTCAATACCTCACAGTACTATGGGGGGCACCGCTCGGCAGAGGAATCTCTTTAAATGGGGTGTGTAAGGACAGAGAGTATCCCCTAACCCAAGACGCTGCCTCCCTATATCCACAACACTTGTGTTGAGCTGTGGGATCTATCCCCAGAAAGCCTTAATTTTACTACCTTAAACTATACCCTTTCTATCAACATATGCGTCTAATCGATTTTTAAACATGTTTATAGACGTGCTACTAATTACTTCTACCGGCAAACTATTCCAGCTATTTACTATTCTATGCGTAAAAAAGTTTTTCGCAACTGCTGTCTCGAACCTTCTACTTGTCAACTTACACCCGTTATTTCTAGTCCTATTATATTGAGATATTTCGATAAAGCTATCTCTATCTACGTTATCGAACCCATTCATAATTTTGAAAACCTGGATTAGATCACCCCTTAACCTCCTGGTCTCGAGTGTTGTCAATTTTAACTCCTTAAGCCTATCCTCGTACGACTTTGACCTAAGCGACGGAATCGTCTTAGTTGCTCGTCTTTGAACTCTTTCGATTTTGTCTATATCTTTGCGCATATACGGATTCCAAAATTGGACCGCGTACTCCAAATGGGGTCTAACTAATGATTTATAAAGTGGAACTATAATATCGCGCGATTTGTACTCAAAATTTCGAGCTATAAAACCTAACACTTTGTTCGCCTTATTGACCGCTGCTGTACTTTGTTTCGCTACTTTTAAATCACCAGTGACTATAACTCCTAAATCTTTTTCCTGCTCTACGCTTGTTAAATCTTTCCCTGACATACTATACGCAAATTTACCGTTACGCGAACCTATATGCAAAATTTTGCACTTATCAACGTTAAATCTCATTTGCCATGTGACTGACCAATCAACGATTTTATTCAGATCTTCCTGAATTTTACCTCTATCTTCGTCATTAATCGCCCTACCACCCAGCTTCGTGTCATCCGCAAACTTTGAAACTGTACTGACTAGGCCGACATCTAAATCGTTAATATATATAAGAAAAAGCAAGGGGCCTAATACAGAACCCTGAGGAACGCCACTCGCTACATTAGCTCAGCACGACTCCGCTCCATCAACGACCACACTCTGTTTCCTGCCTCGCAACCACTCTTCTAGCCAATTTATTACTACACCCCTGATTCCATGAGCCTTAGATTTTTCAATGAGTCTTTTGTGCGGCACGGTGTCAAACGCTTTTTGAAAATCTAAATACACTACATCAACCGCCCGATGTCTATCGTAATCGTCAACCACGCTTTGGAAAAATTCTAAAAGATTAGTTAAGCAAGATTTGTTTCGCCTAAATCCGTGCTGCGTATTTCTAACAAGTTTATGGTATTCTAAGTGTTCGACTATACGATCCCTAATTATTGATTCCAAAAGCTTACCTACAACAGACGTTAAACTGATTGACCTATAATTTCCCGCCGCACCTTTATCGCCTTTCTTAAAGATAGGTGTTACGTTTGCTAACTTGAAATTATCTGGTACGCACCCCTCAGAAATAGACGCATTAAAAATCTTTGTTAGCGGCACAACAATGCTATCTTTTAATTCTTTTAGTTGTATGGGATATATGGAATCCGGACCCGGTGATTTACGCGTTTTCATTTTATCAATATAGCGCATTACTTCCCCTTCACTAACGACAATATTATCCAAAATATTACCATTATCAAAAGGTATTATGTCTATGACCGTAGGGATATTCGTTACATCTTCTATAGTAAAAACTGACGTAAAAAATTCGTTTAGCAAGGTAGCCATTTCCTTGTTTTCAGAGACTAGATCTCCATTTACATTTTTTTAATGGACCTAAGACACTTTTTACTGGATTTCTATTATTGACGTATTGAAAGAATCGCTTGTGGTTTTGTTTACCGTCACGAGCTATGGAGATTTCAAATTCGCGTTTTGACTTTTTTATTACACTTTTAGCTTCACGCCTTAGAGATATGCAGTTGTTTCGTAACAACAGATTATCTTTATCGCACTTATATAGCCTATAAGCCCTATCTCTACTCTTTATAATGTCTCCTACTCTACAAGTAAACCACAAGGGCTTGTTGTTTACTTTCGCACGCTTAATTTTGTAGGTACACATTCCTCATTTATAGTCCTAAATACCGTTACGAACGATTCCCACATTAGTTTTGCGTTGGAGTTCCCCATTACGTTTTCCCAATTGACGTGTGAAAATTTATTTCGAAATTTACTAAAGTCTGCGTGCTGGAAGTTAGGAATTTTAGTCGAGTTAGTTGGTTTCGAGTGACTTACTGAGAGGACAAACTCTACCATATTGTGATCGCTATTGCTCAACGGTTCTATTACTTGAAGATCAGTAATTAGCCTATCATCCGTAGTTATTACTAAATCTAAAATACTGTCCAACCTCGTAGGTTCCCCAACCTTTTGAATAAGAAAGCTATCCTCGAGAAAATTAACTAAACGATTACCTTCCGCGTCTCCCTGCATTGTATCGTAATTCACGTTGGCGCAATTAAAGTCACCATAACTAAAGCCTGCTCACTACCGATTATTCTCTTTAGTTCACGATATAACGCTTCGTCCGTATCAGCTGTTTGATTTGGGGGCCTATAATATATATATATATATATATATATATATATATATATATATATATATATATAGATATTTATATATATATATATATACAGTAGACGCCGTTTATAGTGTCCCACTCGGTGCCAAGCCAAAAGGACACTATATCCGATGAGACACACTATCCACAGTTTGGTCTCTCGAGGGTTGCAAGGTTAAAAATAGTGAATGTGTACTGTATATCAATATATTTACAACATAAACACCTTTATTATGCAATTTCTCATTAAAATTGTTTTTATTAAAATTTATTAAAATTGATTTTATTCAACTATGCAATTTCTCATTAAAATTGTTTTTATTAAAATTTATTAAAATTGATTTTATTCAACTATGCAATTTCTCATTAAAATTGTTTTTACAATTCAACTGAAACATCAAAACTATGTTCATTAGAATAGAATAGAATAGAATAGAATAACCTTTATTAATAATAAAATAAATACAGTAGTCTTTTTACAATTTACAATTTTTACAATGACATAAATAATTGTGAAGCTCGACTATTTATTTTTTTTAATTTTTTTAATTTGGCCCTTAAGCTTTAGGCTTTACTGGGCTCTTATTAAAAATAAGCAGCTAGCCGTTATAAATTAATAATAATAAAATAAATAAATAAGTAAATAAGTATTATTAATAGTTAAAGCCTGTATTTCAATATTAAACAATATTAATGGACAATATTAAACATTATTAGTGGACATTAATCAAAGATTTTTGTTAGTATCCCATTATTAATCGGGATTTTAACTTGGTTTTAAACAAATTTACATTCGCAATATTTTTTATATCGGCATGCAAGTCATTCCATAGTTTCAATCCAATGAAAATGGGTAGTTTTTGAGATGAAGACAATCTAAATTGAGGTATAACAATCTTTGTTCTATTTCTGGTCTGATACGGGTGGATTTCTTGATGAGTTACAAAATATCTATTTACCCATTGCAAATTAATGATTTTGCTCTTACACTTGTAAATAAAAATAAAATGTGCCAGTTTGGTTATATCATTGAGCTTTAGTAGGTTTAGCTCTTTAAATAATGCACTAGAGTGATCAAGGAAATCAGCATCAGATAATAACCTTATTGCTCGTTTTTGGATGACAAAGATACCATTTAATGCGTTGTTAGCGGAGTTTCCCCAAACAAGGGTGCAGTATGTTATATAAGGAAGAACAAGAGTATGATAAAGAGTCAATAAAACTTGTTTAGGGACTACATTTCTAAGTTTAAACATTATAGCAACGCTCCTTGAAATCTTTTTCGCGATATAATTTACATGATCACTCCATTGCAAATTCTTATCTAGCATTACACCAAGAAATTTTGTTACATTACACTCCTTTATGGTGATTTCATTAACTTTGAGTTCATCAAGATATACATTTCTTTTATTAGTAAAAATCATGAAATTTGTTTTACTGGTATTTAGGAAGAGTTTATTGGTGGTCAACCATTTCATTACACTGATGAATTCTGAATGAAATATATTCTTAGCTGTATTAACATCTTTGCAAGAAAAGGAGAGAGTTGTATCATCTGCAAACATTATGAAGTTCAGTATATCAGATGAACGTGGAAGGTCATTTATATATAATAAAAATAACAGTGGACCCAGCACTGAGCCCTGTGGCACACCATGTTTGACAAGCGCTTTAGTGGAGTAAACCTTATTTACTGATACAAAATTATATCTATCGGACAAATAACTTTTAAACCAATCACTGATTGCCCCTCTAAAGCCGTAACAATACAATTTATTAAGTAGAATATTATGGTCTATTACATCAAACGCCTTACTCAAATCCATAAATATTGACATCATTATTTCTTTGTTCTCCTTAGCTATATTTACATTTTCCATAAGATTTAAAATAGCAATTTCCGTTGTTCTATTATTACGGAAACCATATTGATTTGGAGATAATAAATTGTAAGATTCTAAATATCGCTGCATTCTACTTTTTACAATTTTTTTGAAAACTTTGCTGAACACAGATAATGAACACACCGGCCTGTAATTTGTTGCTAGTGTAGGATCACCCCCTTTAAAAAGGGGTGTTATACAACCAGTTTTTAGCATTGATGGGAATATTCCTTTGGAAATACTTTGATTGATAATTTTAGCCAAAGTTACAGATATCTTATCTTTAACAAGTTTCAATATAGGTACAGGAATGTTATGAATGTTATTTTTTGTATTTTTTAATTTACCAATAATATTCTGGACCTCAGTAGAGGTAGCAGGAACAAAAGAAAATGAATTTAGTGGGTTGGGTGGCATATATTCTAGAGGTGAGTGATCATTATTTATTAATTGTGAACGAAGCTTATCCGCTATTGAAGTAAAATGTGCATTTAAAGAGTCTGCAATAGCAGTATCATCAGTGATTTCTTTATTATCAACATTTAATTTCTCTATTGGATTTTTCTTAATTTGTTTTCCGAGAAGATTGTTTATGGTTGTCCAAGTGTTTTTCATGTCTCCTTTATGTTTGGAAAATTGATTGTTATAATAGTTATATTTTGCAATTTTGATTATTTTAGTTAATTTGTTTCTGTATTGAGTATATTGTATTTTAGGAATTTTGCTCTGCAATTGCAATTTGAATAATTTATCTCTATTCTTTATTGAAGTGATAATTCCTGGAGTGATCCATGGATTTGCGACCCTTTTGGGCGAAACTGTTTTTCTCCTTAAAGGAAAGCAAATATTAAAAATATGGAATAAGGTGTCATAGAAGAACTGAAACATATGATCTGGGTCATTTAAAGGTTCGTCACAGTCAATTCGAGTATTTTCTACTGCCCCAATAAATTTTCTTTTGTTAACCTCTGAGAATATTCTGTAATCAATAGTTGTTTTGTCCGCAACTTGAACAATGTTACTGAAAATAGCGTAAGTAGGAAAATGATCACTGATGTTAGTGGTTATAATTCCAGAGTTTACAAGGGCATTGCTATTTACAAATATATTATCAATCGTAGATTCTGTTATTCGATTGCCATAACTGCAGACTCGAGTGGGTTTGGTAATAGAATGACTAAGATAGAAAGAATTTTACATTAAAACAAGACATTTTCCTTCCATGGCCATCTAGTAAGCCTGTAAACAGCACGGCATCACAAATGCAAGTGAGGCGCCACTGTAAACTAGAGCTGCCAAGTAGACTATACTAGCTGAAAAGAGACACTATAAGCGTAATCAGAGACACTCTATCCATAGCAATTACCATGTAAAAGTAACTGTTTCCTAGTTTTGAGACACTATAAGCGGCGAGACACAATATCCGGGGACACCAAATCCGGCGTCTACTGTATATATATTTATATATAAGCAAACACCCACAGGGAAAAAGAAAAAAGAAACACGAATTCCGAGCGCTTTCGTGATATATTCACATTTTCTCTCTTGTCCTTGAAAATATGAATATCACGAAAGCGCTCGGAATTCGTGTTTCTTTTTTCCTTTTTCCCTGTGGTTGTTTGCTTATTAATAAGATCACGTGTTATTTTGTGATTTTACTGCATATATATACATATATATATATATATATATATATATATATAATACACAGGGCGTCCCAAAAAAATGTATACACACTTTAAATACTTATAAAGGCAGTGTTTATTAAAATACATTTCATTTTCAAAATGTAATAGAATCTACAGACATTATTTAATTGTTTTGTCAACGCCTGTTTTCAAACTGACGTCCGTTCTGGTCCAGGCACTGCTGATAACGCGAAGCAATGGAATCGCAAACATCATGAAACATTTCGTTTGGTATTTGTGTGCATTCTCGTTCAATGGCTGCTCTCAATTCAGCGACTGTTGCAGGTTTTATAGCGTAGACTTTGTCTTTTAAGTATCCCCATAAAAAAAAGTCTAGTGGTGTGAGGTCTGGTGAACGCGGAGGGTATTCTACGAAACCCCTTCGTCCAATCCACATCCACATCGTGCCAAGTACCACTCGCAATACTCCACTCTTCGGTCCGGATCATCTTCATTAATAGCATGGACTAATCTTGGAATGTAACTTTTCCATTGACAGCGCTTCAAAATGCGTTGGACAGACGATTCTGAAATTCCTACCTCACGACTCGCTTGCCGCACAGATTTTCTTGGACTTTGGTGATACGTTTCCAGTACTCTTTCTTGCTTTGCTTTGTGGGGCTTGTCGATGTCCGTGGTCTTCCGGAACGCTTCTTGTGGACATTCTGAACAGTTCCATCGGCTTCAAACTTATCTCTAATTCGAGTGATGGTAAGTCGCGTTGGTGGATCTGTTTGAAACTCCCTCCTAAACTGTCTTTGCACTTCAACTGCGTTTTCACATTTCCAGTAGCATTTTAGAATGAATTTCCTTTGTTCAAAGCTTAGTCTGACTGCCATTATTAATTCTAATGGGTTTAACTTGGAAAGAAAGAAACATCAATTGAGCTATCAGCTGTTAAAGTGTGTATACATTTTTTTGGGACGCCCTATATATATATATATATAATATATATATATGTTGTCACAGTTGAGGCAATAAATTGATATTTATCATACGCGATCTCTCGACACCATAAGCTTTAAACTAATGCAACCTGCCCAGATTTCCAATTTTAATTTCCAATGTCGCTAATTCCTTCATATATATTTATGTCACAGGTAAGGCCATAAACCAGACGGTCTCGCTACACCATCAACTTTATGAGGGGCTAATATAATAATAATAATAATATAATAATAATAATAATAATAATAATAATAATATATTAATAATAATAATATAATAATAACAATAAATAATAATAATAATAATAATAATATAATAATAATAATAATAATAATAATGATAATAATGATAATAATAATAATAATAATAATAATAATAATAATAATAATAAAATAATAATAATAATATAATAATAATAATAATAAAAATAATATAATACTAATAATAATAATAATTATAATAATAAAAATAATAATAATAATAATAATAATAGTAATAATAATAATAATAATAATAATAATAACAATGTAATATAATTTAAGCTAGAATAATTGCCCCAATTTAAAGTTAAATTTTGAGGTGTGCTAGCTACTCTTCCTTCCTGATAACGTCATTTAGACAGCGAAATTTATTAATTGAAAGTGAAATTTTTATTACACGCTTGTTTCTGATAATTTATAGAAAGTTCTACAGGTAGGACTTTAGAATTATTAAAAACTTTTAAGATTACCCAGTGCTGGCAGATGATGCATATAAAAATAATAATATACAAAACGATGGAGTATAATCATCAACATATTAGTACAGGAAAAAATATATATATATACACAATTATATTAAATAATTAAATATATTGAAAATAAACATTTTATTCAAAATTAACACACACACACACACACACACACACACACACACACTCACACACATTATGATTTCCCATCGTGAAATCCACTTGACACGCCCCCAGAATTCACTGTTCATCCAATTACACCCCAATGGGCAGCGCATGAAAACGACCCAGTACCTCTGGTTGGCGGGTAGTCAAGCTTACACGTTATGCCCCACCCAAATTTCAACAACGGCCAATAGGAAACTCGCGATTCGGGTATTGTGGGTGTTTACAATTAGGCCCCGTCTATAAAAGGGAGCATTTTTATATGGAATCCACAACAGCCGTATTTATCAAGGAGCGAGCACAGATATCGCCATGAGCCAGTCACATAAGCTTTACATCTCCCTGGAATTGTTCAAAGATGGAGATTTCTATGCAGGGGCTGCGCTTCATCTTTTCGCGGCGATTGACCAGAATGATCTTCTCTCACACAAAACGTTAATGATATCTGCAATGATCCTCCGTTTGAACCAACAGAAGTCTCTACCTTCGCGATGTAAGTAATTAATTTAATTTGTGATTCGGGCTATATACATCGTTTCATTCAGAACCAGTGTTATATAATTTATAAAAATTCGTAATAAAACGAAGTGAAAGGATATCAGCCCAGTGGTCGATACACGGTGCCGGCAGACGATGCGTAGTACATCCAGCTAATCTCCCTTTTGAGCTGTAAATTAGTGTACTTGTAACGCCTTGCAGCTCTCTCTCTCTCTCTCTCTCTCTCTCTCTCTCTCTCTCTCTCTCTCTCTATATATATATATATATATATATATATATATATATATATATATATATATATATACAGGGTGTTTCAGGCGGAAAGGTCAATACTTCGGGAGGTGATAGTATCGGTCATTGTGAGAAACAAAGTTCATATGAACATGTGTCTAATTCTGAATGGTTACGGAGACAGAGCTGTTTGAATCTGATGCGCGCGCAGCTCTTCCTCCCCCTTCCCTCCCCTATAACCTTGAACCATGTAAGTTGTAGTGTAAGCATGTAACATAAGCCACTCGACAGCTGACTGTTGTGAGTGAAATTGTTTGGTGTTTGAAGCAGTGTTAAGAATGCCACACACCTTCACATATGCCGAATATGCAGATTTGGTGTATGTCTACGGTTTTGCGATGGAAATGCAACAGCTGCTATTGCACAATACCGTCGACAGTTTCCGAACCTCAGAATTCCGGATCGAAGAGTGTTTACCTGGGTTTTCAACACATTGCGTGAGATTGGTACACTTCCCAGCGTTCATGTTTCATCTGAAAGTGAAGGTCAACAAGATGTGGATGAAGTGGAAAACATTCTTCAGTTGGTAGAGCGTAGTCCTACTACTAGCTCACTAAGAATTTCTACACGTCTCGGTGTACCACATACAAGAGTATGGCGAACAATACGTGAGGAAGGCTTGCATCCATATCATGTAGAGCCTGTACAACACCTTCAACCAGGAGACGCTGCCATGCGACTGGAATTTTGTTATTTGGTAAATGCTAATCGCCGATTGCTTCGATTAATACTGTACACCGATTAAACTACTTTCACCCGTGACGGTATCAACAACACTCGTAACTCTCATCGGTGATCAGACGAAAATCCAAATGCCACTGTGGAAAAAAATTTTCAACATCGCTTCTCTGCCAATGTGTGGTGCGGTATCATCGATGATCAGCTGATTGGCCCTGTTACTTTAGAGAATTGTCTTACAGGACAAAGTTACCTAGAATTTCTACAAAATGAATTGCCAGGACTATTGAAGGATGTTCCTTTGGTTACACGAGCTGGTATGTACTTTCAGCATGACGGAGCTCCTCCACATTCTACCCGTCTGGTGATGCAATACCTAAATCAAACTTTCCCTGGTCGATGGATCGGCCGTGGTGGTCCCATTCAATGGCCACCAAGGTCTCCAGACCTCTCTCCGTTAGATTATTGTTTGTAGGGGTGGATGAAAAGTCAAGTTTACAAAAGATGGTGGATACACGATACGAATTGCTCGCGCGCATTTTGGATGCTGCTGCCTGCATATAGGACGTCAAGATCAACTCAGACGAACAATACGCGGTGGGATTTTCGAAAACGTATTGTAAACTGTAACAAATTTGTCATTTCTGTATCTACTGTAATACCATTCAAAATGCCAATGTTTAAACATTAAATGTTAGAAACAGTAATTGGTTTCTCTTTCTTGATTACCATTAACAATGCTTTTGTATTTGTAGATTCAAACAGCTCTATCTCCGTAACCATTCAGAATTAGACACATGTTCATTTGAACTTTTTTCTCACAATGACCGATACTATCACCTCCCGAAGTATTGACCTTTCCTCCTGAAACACCCTGTATATATATATATATATATATATATATATATATATATATATAATATATATATATATATATATATATATATATATATGTTCCTCTGTGTGTATTTTGGTGAAAATCAATAGGGTTTTAATTATTGCCCATTTTGTGTTTCCTTCGTGGTTATTTCGGAATATATATATATATATATATATATGATGAATAAAACCACAAAGGGAAAAGAAACACAAAGGGGTGCTCAAGCGCTTTCGTCTAATGACATCCTCCCTTCGTGGTTTTATTCATCATAAATATTTTTCACGTGTCACTTTCGTGAAATAATTTTTCATATATATATATATATATATATATATATGGTGTGGTTGTAATAATACATTCCTTGATAACTTACAAATTTGTAGAAAGTTCTACAGGTAGGGTTTTAGAATTACTAAAAATTTTAAGAACTGCCTGCGGACCCGGGCTCGAGACCCGGTGCCGGCAGACGAAGCGTAGCACACCCTCATTTAGACCTCAATTTTATTATACGTTGAATGTATCATTTGAAAGTGAATTTTTATTACACGCCTGTTGCATAAAAAATTATAGAAAGTTCTACAGGAAGGATTTTACTGTAGAATTATTAACGAACGGAGTTGTTACCCGATGCCAGCAGATGACGCGTAGCATACCCAACTAATCTTACTTTTGAAACCTGTCAGGATATCTGCTTTGTGATTATAATTTGCCAGGCATCCTAATCAGCATTTTCTCTTATTGTAACTCTTTAATTGAACTTTAATTTAATTTAACTTTAAATAAAAAAGATTCAGTATGAATTAATCCTGTTAATTTGTCTTTAAAGGACCGATGCGGAACTTCATCGTGATATAAATACTTTTCGCGACAGTTTTGATGAAAGACAAATAAATGACGACGATTTGGAGGCTTTACCGCGCAGCCAGCCCAGTGACCTGAATACCGAGGTCGAGGTATTGGTTCACATCTGGTCCAACGAATGCCAGGTCATCGAGGAACTTATGTAAGTTTTTTTGTGGTTAAGAACAAAACACAATGTGTTTTCATTCAATTTATTAAATGGTGGAAAGCATGTTTTAATAAAATTCAGCTTACAGAACTAGCGTCCGTTAAATAAGACTAACATTAATAGAGCCATTTTAAAGTTATAATTATATATATATACATAAAACTTTACACAATATAGTTACAAATATATATACACACACGTAAAACTTTACACAATACAATGACTGCGTACAACTGGGAACCTTTTTTTTTATCTGTCTGCATACCAATTCATCATCCATCTCAGTGTCGCACAAATCGAATAATTTAAAAAAAATTATAAATCCCTTCACACGTGACATTTGCATGAGAAATGAAAGACAGTACATGCCACAAATATTAATAAATATCCTTGGAACGGTAAGGATTCCTGACAATTTCAGGGATATGTAGCTGTTCGAAAAACTGTACACCCACAGGGTCACAACAGGGCGGAGTGCCGAGTGGGTCAAAATAGTACATTCTTTCCCTATTTTTAAAATAGATTGCAAATCAATGAATCCCTTCACTACCATTAAAATCTATGTTCACGATAAGGCGACACCAATCTCTCGTAGTTGGCAATTTCAATGTTTCATTCTTCACAAACACACCGATAAATTTGGAGCGTGTGATTCGGTCACTTTTCATTACTCCCTGGAGCGTATTCGTGTCCATTTTAAAAGTCTGTGAAAACGTTCCCGAAGCGGTCAATTTGTATTAGAGCTTGTGATTCGATGTACACTAGTACACTAATGGGCGCGTCTATAGTGTTGGCGAATTCTAATCTGACAGACGGAATCGGAATCGATATTTTTAACAAACATCTGTTGCAGTGCCTGTGGCAATCATTTATAGATTTTTATTAATTCACGATATTTCTTCACTCTACTTGTCATTCTGGAATATACACCGTTTCAGGATCGTTTGGGAATATATTCGTTCTTAGAAGCACCCTAAACGTGTTTCGCGGGTGAAGGTCACAAAGCAAATATCCGTAACGCTGACTTGTGGCTTTTTTATAAACCTCTAAAAACTCCTTACGCTGATTCGAGAACATTTGATATTTGATTGGCTAATACCCCAATTTGTGACACATCTCAACGTTGCGCGAATAAGATTAGATATAGTATTTGACGACACATCGCGCATGTATCTATTTTTTAAAAATAGATTCTGATTGATGAAGAATACGCTTATGTTAAGATGGTGGGAGAACACTGTAAAATGTCTCGGCAAACGTTTTATCCATTTCCAACATGAGATCGTCAATTACAATGACTGTATGCTCATTTCCCTTTAATAAATTAACGTCATATACCCCTTTGTGGAAAAAAATATCATGATGGTGCTCGTTGAACACTGATTGATACGTCGAATAGCACCATATTACTTTATGCACAAATTTTGAGAACATCTCCCCTTTATCTTTAATGATTTTAAGCATAAAAACAGTTTTAAGACATCCTGTAGGGCCAGATATAATACATGTGGATGGGCTGGTGAACCCGAATTTTTCTACAGATTCTACCTCTAACACGTCACACCCCGATGTGGGTCATTTACGAAATATAACAAAATTTAAGTGCTGCGATTTTTATTCTTGTTTTTCTTCTTCCACAGAACCGTGAATGACGACGATCTACAGCCCACCATCATCGATATTACAGCTGACCCCGATGACTGTGTAGCTACAGACTCCAACCCCGCTGACGAACCCTCTCCAGCGATACCTGTAACACGCGACAATTCAAAGCGGAAGCATGATGAAGAACCCTCCACGTCAGGTATAAAGCGTGCCAGGATTGCGCCGGTTGTTAGACCCCCAGTAATAGAGCCACAACCCTCTACGTCTTACGACACAACCCCCACATTAATACCTTCCTCAAATATACCGCCTTATTCCTGTTCAATTCCGGGTACATCCTCCACACCAGCAGCAGCAGCTTCTCGTGCTGTGGAGGAAGGTATAACATTCGAGTTGGTGCGCACCGCTAACCCCCCCTTCCCTGACTAGAAATCAGTACGTGGTCAGGGTTGACCCTGAATCCATGTATAGCAACGGTGTTGGAGTGCGACGCGTAGTTGATCGTGTTTTGGAGTTTGCCCTTCAGAACAGCGACGAACGTGAAGACCGGACGAGGTTTTCCTTCAGGTTCGGGTCAGATCAGATGACGGGGGTGTAGATGATTTTTGTGTAGTAATACCGTTCAGACGCTTGGCTGCTGTAGACATAGAATATATCTTGGGCGGTATAATGCAGGCCTCTCAAAGTAGTACGGCCTTCAAAATGGACAACTTCATGGTAGATATTGACAGAGTATTCCGAGTTGCGGGTCATAGTGCCACACCTTATACTCTTAATCTCAATTCTCAATCTATTTAGAGAAAGCATTTAAACGTCTTAGCTCATATGCTCACTGTACTAAATACAATCGCGTATAATACTAGCTACCTACGGTTGTGCAGCGTGGTCGTAAACTGTCTTCAGATTGTAAGCTTGAGTTTGAGTGTAATATGGGTCCTGAAGAGCTGAGAAGGGTCGAGCAGGAAATGAATGTTCATATAGTGGTATTTGGAATGCATGATCGTCGTAGGACTGTGTATGTTTTTACAAGACCTCTACTTATTTTAGGATTGTCAGGAACATCGTATCTCCCCATCCGTAATATAAGGAATCTCTACGCTAGTTATGATAAAAGTCGTAAATATGGAAGGCATCATGATTTGTGTAAGGGTTGTTTCGAGTTTGCGGATGATAGAGTGAAACATTGTAAAGAGTGCTACATGGTATGTGAGCAGTGTAAAAGCCCCAAATGTGAAAGTCGTGTCGTTGAAGTTGAGAAGAGGGAATGTAATGTGTGTAGACGTACATTTTTCAATAATAAATGCTTTGAGCTCCATAAGTCAATTGGCACTTGCAGGAAAATGAGAATCTGTGAATGTGGCATGTTTCATATGATGTATAATTGGGGGAAGTTTGTGCAAAAATGCGATGAAATTCACTGTTCTACATGTCGAAAAATAGGCGGATGGAGTGAAGCATGTATGTTATATGAAAGATGCTATGCCTAAAAATAGCCCTTGTATAACAGTGTACTACGATATAGAAACATATACGAACGCTTAAACCACAGAGGTTATTCCACATTTGCTCTTAAGTCAGACTATCTGTGATAAGTGCAAGGATGTCGAATGTAATGAGTGTCACAAGTGTGGTAAACGGACAAACGTTTTTAAAAAGATTGCACACGACAGTCCTGTGAAACTCTTTGTATCCTATATTGTCAAGTTAGCGGACAAGTTAAAAAAAATGACCTGGAATATTCTTGCCCATAACGGAGCAAAATTTGACACACAGTTCCTTTATAAGGAGTTGCTTGAATACGAGTCATCTGATATATTTACAGGCGACCCCTTGAAAAGAGGCAAGAAACTAATATAAATACAGATAAGAGGTAATGTTCAGTTTAAAGACGCCTTGCTGTTCACACCATGTAAATTAGCAAACCTACCCAAGGTCATGGGCGTAGCCGCTGAAGTTTCAAAAGAGTATTTCCATTATACTTTCCTCACTAACGAAACTTTAAACCACGTAAGACTGCCTCCCACCAAACATTACTTTAACTGCACCAGCATGAGTGATAGTGAGCGTGAAGATTTTAACAGCTACTAAAACAGCTTTAATGAAACTCGTCCATACAATATAGCTGATGAATGTGAGCGTTATTGCGTGAATGATGTGCTCTTGCCTAGAGTATGTTTCCACGCCTTTAGAAGGATGTACATAGCCCGTTTCAAATGCGATCCTTTGCAAGTCGCAACCACGATCGCCTCATTATGTTTTACGGTGTTCAAGAATAACTTCATGCCTAAAGACACCTTAGCCGTCATTCACAGAAGCAATTCCCGCAGTTATGGGCACAAGGCTAATTACTGGCTCATACACATAGAGCAACAGACCGGGGTATACATAAAGCATGCCCGCAACACGGGGGAAGTACCCATTAAGGTCAATGGTCGTGTTTTTTGGGTTGATGGTCTAAGTGAGGATCCAACCACTGGTGAGAAGAGTCCTTTAACGGCTGCTGGTGGCATGGATTCCCACGCACTGAGGGTGCCGTCACGGGGGACTTCCATGGAAGATCCCCCCCCCCTACCTCGCATGGACCCGTAATCGCGATCAACGTATAGGCTCCCAGTTTACTCACAAGATCGTGTGGGAGCATGAATATGATGCACGGATGGAAACAGATGGCGAGTACCGTGATGGAATAAGGGTCAACAAACGTTCAATGGTGTTAGCTACATGTCTACAGAATATTGAAGATACATGAGGTGTGGAGGTTTCAGAAGTTACCCAACATTTTCCCGCCATATATAAACGCTTTTTTGAAGGATAAGGTAGAAGCATCGGGGTATCCGCCAGGAGTTGATACCGAAGATGAAAAAACGGCTTATATTCAGCGTTACCGTGCCCACGAAGGTATACAGCTTGACCGTTCCCAAATTGTTAAGAATCCTGGAAAGTGTTTTAGTTCAAAGTTTTGCCTAAACAGTCTTTGGGGGAAATTTGCGCAGAATACTAGCAAAGTGAACGTTCATTTAGTAAAAAGTTATAGTGAAGTCTGGGATTATGCCAACGCTCCCGATGAAGTGGTTACGGAGATCGTGAATGTACGTAATACTTACATAATAAAGTACAACATCACTGAACTGGCCACAGATACTTCAAGGGTTACAAACATACCTGTAGCCAGCTTCACAACAGCCTATGCCCGCATCAAGCTTTGGAGACTACTGCACTCTCTTGGGCGGAGGGTGCTGTATGCTGACACAGTTAGCGTAATATTCACAGCAAGGGAGGGTGAATACATGCCTGCTAATGGGGAATTCCTCGGAGAGTCAACTGACGTGATCAAAGATGAGTATGGTGATGGTGTATACGCTAACTCATTTGTATCAACACGGCCAAAAACTTATGGGGTACGGGTGAGGTTGGGGGAGGGCATGAAATATATCGTGAAGGCTAAGGGTATCACGCTTAACCATGCGAACCGACGAGTCGTTAACTTTGACTCGTTGAAGCATCTAGTGTGCTTGAAAGATGAGGGCAACCATCTACCCCAACTAACTGTGGGGACCCACAATTTTCGGGCGCAGAAACGGGTGTGTGAAGGAACTTAGGGGCATGAAGGTTTGCCGTAACACCTATAGAAAACGTTACCAGGTGCCTGGTACCTATGATACCGTACCCTTTGGATACCTTAATCCTTGATTGTTTATAAATATATATGTGTGTGTGTGTGTTGTTAACGATATGTTTCTTTATTACGTATATTTGATTCAATTAGGGTTTCATTTTCTCCTTTGCGTGCGTGCGTGTGTACAATCCTAATCTCCGCCCACTCTAAGATCGGTCACGTGACTCCTGCCACTACCTGAGCATATCTCTATCCCTGCTTGCTCAGTTGGCCGCTGCAAACCCTGAGCTCAGACGCGTATTTTCTCACGTAGACGAAAAATAGTGATGGCTACTTTTGATATTGTGTGTTCGACGTTTATGAAGTGGTATTCGGTAAAGTCAGAAGATGTGATGAATACTGAATGACTGCCTACCCCCCTTCCTTTGAGATTTTTAAGGATACATTGAATCGCGCGAAGGAACAAGATGTTGAAATACTCTATGGATATTCTTGCGAGAGTATTGCTGGATTTCGCGGCACAAACGATGTAATGGAGTACGATGTAGGGCTAAACTGTATAAACGCGTACATATACCGTGAGGTGAAAGAAACAACGCGTTCAGAAGAGAAGCAACAGATATGGGTTATGAGTCTTTTTGATGAGTGGTATGACAGGCGGTATTATGCCATGCTGCATCATAATGAGCACGCGTACCCTGCGGCTGAGAATGTAAATTTGGTGTCATGGACAATCTAAAGTACTTTTACCACTACATTCATATATATCATGACGAGGTTCGCAGTGATGTTGTGGCTAGAGGCCTGTGTGAGTTTTTGATAGAATTTTGAGACGAGTATCGATTGTTAAACAAAAAGGATAAATACGGTCACATGTTTCTCTCAAATAGTGCACCGGTTTGTGAATTAAATGTGTTTAGTTCGTGAAACTCCCCTAAGTGAAAATATCTGGTGCGTATTTAGGGGAGTGGGAACGATAAAACTTTAAAACCGGTATTGCTTGATGTATCGGAAAATTTCTCAAAACACCTACCCAATATAATGGGATACAAGTATTCACGTCGGAACAACGCCGTACACGTTTCATCAGCTTATGATGTGACTCGCTCCTCCCGTCGAGCCAATCCGCCCACCCGAGGCTCATAGTCATCTCAGAGCTTGAACCGAATGGACGTGCACTCCTTAAATACGATGGAATTTCCTTTCAGAAGCATTCTCAATGCCGCGTACGATGTGTCCGTGACGAAGTCATTGCGCGTGTTCAGGCGTGAAACCGCTACCATTAACAATGTACTTGAAACGATTTGCAGGCAGGCAAACTCTGGTAAACGTAATGTTATTATTTAAGTGTTGAGATGAATGGAGTCTTCATAATAGTTGAGAAGTGGGGTGAGGACCGTTATAAAATACCTGTAGGTGTAGGTACAAGAAGAGAACAGATTAGTGATGCCCCCTCATATCCCGTTGTCTGTACGTTGTGTATAAATAACGATCAGCCATGCATTGATATACGACTGATGTGGAAGAATGCATCTGATAATAACGTTCTTGTCCACACGCGAAACCGATTCATCCTCGACAGAATGTTTGAAATCGTCGGATTCCGCAAGCTGAAGCCTATATTAGACGCGGTGTTACGTATATGATTCATTTTGACACGGTTATTCAATACGCATACACCGCTCTGGTCGACGGGTTTATCGAATGTGGGAATGAACAAGGCGAGAATGGTCTAGAGCTGAATGCTTATTTAAATGGTTTAGACTCTTTGAAATATCCCAAACTTTGGTACAAAGGACTTGAACGGTACAGGGCAGAGCTCGCCTACACTGTTCACCCTGAAGAATTGTACATCTACATAATGAGCATCTGTCGTTATAAACTTGTATTTAATAATGATGTGATGGCTAACGACACCTTCTTTGTGCATGCTTTCGATTGTATTATATCCGTATTTAAAGATAACTTGCCAACCGAATGTAAAGTGGGCACAAAAATAGTATTGAACGATATGAAGTCCATTTCCATCGACTATAGGAGCCCGCACACCTTGAGCAGTGAAATAATGTTAAATCGTATTTACTTCGTAGTGGAAAGCAATATTGGTGTTACTGTCGACTCTATTATGTGCGAGTTTAGTGTTTTAGTTAAGCGTAGTAGAACATAAAGTATTTTGATGTATATTTATTTTCAATATATTTAATTATTTAAGATAATTGGGTGTGTATATATATTTTTTTTTTCCTGTACTAATATGTTGATGATTATACTCCGTCGTTTTGTATATTATTATTTTTTATTTTTTGATTATATATATATTCCTCGTTCGTATTTCTTATATTATTATTAATTTTTGTTGCATATATTCCTCGTTTTATAGAACTGTATATTTATTTTCTACAGATTTCGTGAAATTGATTCCAATAATTCGTCTAAATGAACAGAATGATGTAATGGTGTTTTATTTAATTCTTTTGGGTGTATATATAAAGGATACTATTATTTAATTATATGTATACCAAATGGCTGGTAAGGCCTTCTAAACCGACTGACGGATTTCTAAGCCAACTGTCAAAAATATCTGAATAGCGCAACTGGCAGCTGAAAAGCTAATTATTATATACACCTGCCCTCTAGGTCTTCTACGTCAACTGGGGTTAAGCCAACTGGCGGGCTATTTCAACTGGCGGAAAGCCTCTTGTCAAGAATATATGCTTTAATTAAATAAATAGCGCAATCTGGAAACTCACCCCCTAATAATATACACCTGAACAAACCATTTACGCCTTCTAAGAAGCCTTCTAAGCCAACTGGCGGATTAAGCCAACTGGCTCATTAGGATCTTGTAAGACAACGGGCGCTCAGATGAACTCTCATTATGCGTCTGGCAGAGCTAGGCGAACACCCCTCTATCCTTCTTAGTTTAGGGCTTAGGTTAGATTTCCCTTTGGGGGGTGAGGCCGTCCCAACTTCTTCCTCAAAGAGGGTAGGCGAACATCCCCAGCTTGCTGGGGGAGTTCCACTTCATTGCAGCTTGGGGGATAACCCCTCCCCCTCGTTGCATAACCTCTTGCAACATTCCGTCTCCTCCCTTTGCAACATTGCTCAACATTCGCAATTGCATTGCACTCAAGTGTAAGCAGGAGTTCGCTTGCACGGTCTCTGTGGGCATGCTAATTATAGAGCTTTTTATATATTCTCCACTTTCCCGTAAAATTTCCTTGGCTATTTTTCCAGGTCAAGGTATTTTCTTCAACCTTTTTCCACACCTGCCTCTGGCATGGAGGGAGCGGAGGGTGGGGAGGGAGCCTTATACTTTTCTATCCAGTTTTCTACTATTGCTAGGATAGTTGAAAGAAATATAAACTTGTTCAATAATAGTAACCTCCCAGAGTGGACTGCGTCTTTGAGGCTTCCTCTTGTCCTTATAACTCCTTGTAACTCTCTCTCTCTGTGTATATATATATATATATATATATAGGGTGTCCCAAAAAAAAACTATATACACTTTATAGCATCATATATTTTATAATTTAAAAAAAAAAAACAATATATTGTTATAGCAATTGCCAATCAAAGGTAAATTATTAATCTAAGTGATCAAAATGTTATAGCGAGTTGTTTGCATATAAAATTTAATTAACTACGCCAAGTGCTCAAAATGTTCTCCGGCGGCATGAATGCACTTTCAATACAAGAAAATCGTGTGGTCTGATGAAGCTACCTTCAAGTTGAATGGCACAGTAAATCGACACAACTGCAGGTACTGGTCACTTGATAATCCACACGTTTACGTGGATAAACATGTTAATTTACCAGGATTAACAGCATGGTGTGGTTTATCATCCAGGGGTTTGGTTGGACCATTTTTCTTTAATGGGACAGTTACCGGTGCCGCATATTTCGTCATGCTGCGGACAGAAATTATACCTGCAGTTCGAAAGTTGTTTGGAAACGACGACTTTTACTTTCAACAAGATGGAGCCCCCCCCTCATTATCATTGTGATGTCAGAAGGTACCTCGATGAAACGTTGCCTAACCGTTGGATAGGACGAAGAGGAAGCGTTGTGTATCTTCCAAGTTCACCGGACTTGACTCCACTTGATTTTTACTTGTGGGGCTACCTGAAGGATGCAGTTTATGGTACAAGACCTGCAACACTCGAACACCTTAAGGATGCAATTAGGGAAAAGTGGGGGACCATCACAGCATCCACATTAGTCCATGTCTGCGAATCAGTTAGTCGACGCATTCAAAAGTGCATTCATGCCGCCGGAGAAAATTTTGAGCACTTGGCGTAGTTAATTAAATTTTATATGCAAACAACTCGCTATAACATTTTGATCACTTAGATTACTAATTTACCTTTCATTGGCGATTGCTCTAACAATATATTGTTTGGTTTTTTTTTTTAAATTATAAAATATATGATGCTATAAAGAGTATATAGTTTTGTTGGGACACCAAGTGTATATATATATATATATATATATATATATATATATATATATATATGGTCCGGGATAACAATAATGAGGGATGGAGGAATCGGGATAGAGGAATGGGGATGGAGTGTGATAAGGGAAAAAATATAATTAATAATGATGTTGTGGTTAACGATGGCCTCTTTGTGCGTGCTTTTGATTGTATTCTAGCCGTGTTTAAAGATAACTTGCCAGCCGGGTGTAAAGTGGGCACAAAAATAGTATTGAATGATATGAAAGCCATTTATGTCGAGTATAGGCCGCCGTATCAGTTAAACGGTGAAGTGATGCTTGGACGGTTTTACCACGTCGTACAAAGTAATAGCGATGTGGATGTAGACTATTATGTGTGAGTTTAGCGTTTTGCACCGTAGAACATAAAGGATGTATATTTAAATTGTGTATGTGTATATTTCCTGTACTAATATGCATTTGATTATACGTTTCAAATATTTTTAATATATTTAATATAACTATATATTTTTCCTGTACTAATATGCAAGTGATCATATGTTTCGTATATTATTATTTTCAATATATTTAATATAACTGTATATATATTTTTCTTGTACTAATATATTGATAATGCACCGTTTTGTATATTTTTTATTATATATTTCCCGTTCGTGATGCTATTATTATTATTATTTTCTGATCATATATATATATATCCCATTCTATATTTATTTCCATTAATTCGCCAAAATAAACAGAATGATGTATTGGCGTTTCATTTATTCCTTTTTGCTTGTACACGATATTTAATTATATCAATTGGTTGGTTTCTAAAGCGGATTTCTAAACCAGAATATATGCTTTAATTAAATAAATGGCGCAAACTGGCAACTCAACCTTCTAAACCAAATGGCAGCTTAAGTCACAATATATGCTTTAATTAAATAAATAGGGCACACTGGCAACTCAACCAGGTACGCCAACTGGTGGTGAGAGAAGGAAATAAACAACATGATCGAGTGTTGCAATAATGGGGTATTATTTGTTTATGTTTAATAAGTCTGTCTATTTGGTCGTATTTAGAGACCTTGTCGGTCTACCAGAAGTTGGTAAGTAAGGCGGAGGTGGAGGTGGTTGGTGGGTTGTTGTGTAATAGTTTCACCACCAATCGTCTAAGTTTGGATGCTTGGTTGTAGCCCTCATATCGGTTACGTGGTGTTGATGGGATGAGCTCCTAAAAGTCGTAGCCCTCATCTCACAATGTGCTGTTGATGGGATGAGCGCCTAAAAGTCTATACTTAGACGATTGTTGGTGATGTGATGCTTTTTTGTGTGGTGGTATATATATATATATATATATATATATATATATATATGTGTGTGTGTGTGTGTGTGATAATAGTGGGTTTATCTGTGTACAGTCGGTGACTGTATGTACGTTTGTGTGCGCTTTTAATTCGTTCAGAGGTTGTTAATATATACAGTCCATTTATGCCTTCTAAGAAGCCTTCTAGGCCAACTGTCTGATTAAGTCAGAATATATGCTTTAATTAAATAAACAGCGCAATCTGGCAACTCAGCCTTCTAAGCCAACTGGCGGAATGAGCCAGAATATATGTTTTAATTAAATAAATAGCGCAATCTGTCAACTCAGCCAGATAAACCAACTGGCTGATTAAGCCAGCTGGCTGATTAAGCCAGCTGGCTGATTAGGGGTCCTATAAGACAACGGCTGCTCAGCTGAAGTCTTTATATGCGCCTGGCAGCTGCCGGGCGAACACCTCTCTTCTCTTCCTTTCTCTCTCTTAGGCTAGGTTCATTGCAGCTTGGGGGATAACTCCACCTCCAAGTTGCATAACCCTTGTTGCAACCCCCATTTTGGGGGTTGCCTTGCAACAAAGGGTGTGAGGTTTGGACTGGGGTGCCTTGCAACAAGAGGGGTGGGTGGCACTATGGGGTGCCTTGGCACTCTTGCAACATTTGCAATTGCATTGCACTCTCCCATTTTGCGGTCACACTACTGGCGTGGCTTAACCCCAACAGCCCTGCTTCACCGTGTGGAATGAAAGGCTTTTCGTCTCATCAATTCCCCGTCTCTTACTCACCAGGGTTGGATCAATTAACTTAATTAACTTAACTCTGTCACCGATTAACCGATTAAGTTAATTAACTTAACTTTACTAGTTAAATTTTTAAAAAAGTTTAACAACTTAATTGAAATATCTCCAAATTAAAAGATTAACTTCAATTAATTTTCAATTAATTTTCAATTAATTTTGTTTCTGTAAAGTTAACAAGCATGTTTAATTTTTAAGTGAAGTGTATATTTTGTGTGTCTAATTTGACTGTTGTTGGTAAGGAATCTGGATTATGTTCAGTGTCAATTGTGTACAATATAAAACATACAGTTTAGAAAACAATTTTTTATTAAATTCAATTTGCCTTCACTTTTACAATGGAAAACTATAACATGTATATGCTTAAAAGTTGAGACTTGTTGAGAAAAGTTGAGTTGAGACTATAAACAAATTTAATTCATTTATAAGAAACAGAAAAATAATGAAAGCATATAGAAAAAAATTATGCTTATGTCTTGCCCTGTATAATATGCAAAAAAAATACATAATTTATCAGACATTGACAACCACACATACAAGGTAATCCCACATAATTACAGATTTATCATTACCTTCATTAGTTATATATAATGATCAGTCTACAGACTACTTCCAAGAAAGAAAATTTAATTGATTAACTTAATTGATTAGCTTTCAAAATTAACTTCACTAGTTAATTTCTTAAATTTGTATTAACTTAACTTAATTGGTAAGAAACTCAAATTAATTTAACTAGTTGATTTTGGAAGTTAATCGACCCAACACTGTTACTCTGTCTTCAATCCCTCTCTCTTCGCCGCAATATTGCTTCACTCTCTCTTTACTGTCGCTATTATAAAGGACACTGCTCTTCTGAACTAACTGCATGCCTCCTCCTTTAAGGAGAGCATGCAGCACCAGACAATTTGACACATTCTCATTCTTTTTTTGTCGAACTCTCTAACGCAAGGGTTAGAGATCACCGACAAAAACGATGACATATTAATATAGGTATATGGTCGAGGGGGTAAAGAGGAAAAAAGATTTGGGAAAAGAGTTAAAGATCAAGAGTTTTAATCCCTCAAAGGGTTGGGGAGCTAGATAGGGCTCTCTCTCTCTCTCTCTCTCTCTCTCTCTCAGGTCGTACACAAATTACAATTATCATTGTCATTATTATTATTGTTATTAATATTATTTCCCAGTTCGATATCGGCCAACGATGAATATCACTATTATTTTTGTGTCCCTCATCTCCAAGGTCAGCTACATCCAATCAGGTTATGTACACACACATTTTTCACTGCGGGCACTACCCCATATAAATGCGATCAAGACCGAGTCATAACTTGGCTGTAGTTAACCCGAATTCTCTAACAGTTCATACTTTATTTGTTTTAAAAGAAAGGCGATATATATATATATCTCTCTCTCTCTCTCTCTCTCTCTCTCTCTCACACAGACGGGCAGGCCTACATTTTTCACTAAGTAAAGCAGGGGTTCCCAGAGTGGTCAGTATCGACCCCTCGGGTCGATGGAACTGTGCGGGGGGCCGATAAAGATCTATGGGTCGATAGTGGGTCGATAAAGTTTTAGGGGTCGATAGGGTGTCAGTAGTGTTTCCACAAAAGTAGAGAGTGCAATGCAATTGCAAGTATTGATCAAGATTGCAAAATGGGGAGGGGGAGGTTGCAAGAGGTTATGCAACAAGGGGAGGGGGTTATGCAACAAGGGGGTTATCCCCCAAGCTGCAATGAAGTGGAACTCCCCCAGCAAGCTGGGGATGTTTACCTAACCTCTTTGGGGGAGAAGATGGGACAGCCTCACTCCCCAAAGGGGTATACCTGACCTAAGAGAGGGAGAGAAAGGAGAAGAGTCTTTGGGGGAGAAGTTGGGACGGACTTACCCCCCCAAGGGGAAGCCTAACCTAAGCCCTAATTTAAGAAAGATGGAGGAGTGTTCATCTGGCTCCTGCTAGACGCATATTGAGAGTTCATCCGAGTGCCCACTGTCTTATAAGATCCTAATCAGCCAGTTAGCTTAGAAGACTTCTTAGAAGGCGTAAATGGCCTGTTCAGGTGTACATTATTAGGGTTAAGTTGCCTGATTGTGCTATTTACTTAATTAAAGCATATATTCTTTACAGTTGGCTTTCCGCCAGTTGGCTTAGCCCGCCAGTTCGCTTAACCCGCTAGTTGGCTTAACCCGCCAGTTGACGTAGAAGACCTACAAGGCAGGTGTATAAGGGGTTCCAAAAAACCTTAGCCCCCCATTTGCAGCTTACATGTTTACTTATATCGAAATAGTTTTTAGTGATTATTAAAATATATAAAATTCTTTATTTATTGCAGGTATTAAAATTACTCTAGCTGATAAAGTGATAATATAATGGCTTCCCAATTAATTTGTGATTCGGAGAGGCAACGTGTGATAGATCGCATACGAGCAATAACATTTCGGGAAGCTCGTGATGTTGGAACCACCTTTATAACACGTTCATGGGTTGCCAAAAAGTTGCGAAGTGAGGACTTCGTCAAAAGAAATTGGAATAAAACTTTGGATGAATGTGAAATGGATACAACCAAATCTGGGCGCCCAAATTTGCCACTCTCAGGAAACAAAGGACATCATTGAAAGCGGTACGTGTAAGCGGAAAAACAGCTGTGCTAAACTTTCTAGAGAGATCGAAGTGTTGAGAGGAAAGGTCGTTAGTGGTGCGATCATTCGACTTTACCGTTATAGGCAAGGTTTAAAGCCTTGGCATGAACTTCCAAGCAAAGAAAAACTCAACTTAACATCAATGACAGAATGTGGTTTGCCCATTATCTTGAAGATTGGGATGTGGATGATTTCATGCCTTTAGCTGTCTCCGATGAATTTTTTGTTTACGTGGCACGTCGGTCTAACTACCAAAATGATCGAGTGTGGCCACAACACCAGATGAAATCGATGACAATAAACATTATCGCGAATTATTAAAAAGTCCAGACTGTGTTGGTGTGTTTGTTTTGTTCACTACAAAGAAGCTCATGTGGGTGCTGAAGCCAAATGGTCAGAGTTGGGATGGACAGTATTTTCGTGATATTCTATCCCAGCATGTCATTCCTTTTCTAAGAAACCCAAACAATGTTATGGATGTCGATCAGGTCACACTTCTGCACGATAAGGCCCCTGCTTTAAGGCATTAGCCACCACACAGTTGTTGCGGAACCATGAGATCGATTTCTTTGGAAATGAAGAATGGCCAGGAAATTCTCCTGACGTGAACGTCTGTGAACACATTGGATCAGTTATAAAGGACAAGGTTGAATGTCTCTTGTTTCAAGAACCTGCAGCAAATCGATTTTCGAAGGATACAATGACGCAACACATTGAAACTCTTTTAGCAAATTTGCGTAAAGATCAAGATCTGTTCACGTCACTTTTGGCAAGCTACCCAAAGCGAATTCATGCTGTCTTGGAAGCCAATGGCGGAAACACCAAGTTTTAATTGTTTCTCATTAAATGCAGGATTAAATTCTATTTTGTAAGGTATGTTTAGTTTTACTGTACCTCTAATGGTTTAGGCCATGGGCGGGGGGCTAAGGTTTATTGGAGCCCCGTATATTAATTAGCTTTTCAGCTGCGAGATTGCGCTATTTAGGTATTTTTGACAATTGGCTTAGAAATCCGGCAGTTGGTTTAGAAGGCCTAACCAGCCATTTGGTATATATATAATTAAATAATAATATCGTGTATATATATACCCAAAAGAATTAAATAAAACACCATAACGTCATTCTCTTTATTTAGAAGAATTATTGGAATCAATTTCACGAAATATATACAAAATAAATATACAATCGTATAGAAACGAGGAATATGTACAATAAAAATTAATAATAATATAAGAAATACGAACGAGGAATATATATAATAAAAAATAAAAAATAATAATATACAAAACGAAGGAGTATAACCATCAATATATCAGTACAGGAGAAACATATGTGTATATATAAATATATATATAGTTATATTAAATAATTAAATATATTGAAAATAAAAAACAATAATATTAAGTATATTGAAAACAAAAAATTATAATATACAAAACGACGAAGTATAATCATCAACTTGTTAGTACAGGAAATATATATAAATATATTTACGTATATATATATATATATATATATACAGAATTATATTAAATAATTAAATACATTGAAAATAAATATATATCAAAATACTTTATGTTCTACTGCGCTTAACTAAAACACTAAACTCGAATGTAATCGATTCTACAGTCACACCATTATTGCTTTGCACTACGCAGTAAATACGATTTAACATTATTTCACCACTCAAGCTGTGTGGGCTCCTATACTCAATGTAAATGGCCTTCATATCGTTCAATACTATTTCTGTGCCCACTTTACATTCGGTTGGCAACTTATCTTTAAACTTGGATAGAATACAATCAAAAGCCCACAAAAAGAGGGTGTCGTTAGCCACCACATCATTATTAAATACAAGTTTATAACCACTCCTTTCCAATCGAGGGTTTTTCTTACCGACCCGAGCTTTTCAATCGTGAACTCTTCTTCCATGCCACCAGCAGCCATTAAAGGAGAACACAGTCTTCTCACCAGTGGTTGGATCCTCACTTAGACCATCAACCCAAAAAACACGGCCAGTGACCTCAATGGATACTTCCCCCGTGTTGCGGGCGTGTTTTATGTATACCCCGGTCTGTTGCTGTATTTGTATGAGCTAGTAAATAGCCTTGTGCCCATAACTGCTGGGATTGTTTCTGTGAATGACGGCTAAGGTGTCTTTAGGCATGAAGTTATTCTTGAACAGCGTAAAACATAATGAGGCGGTCGTGGTTGCTACCTGCATCGGATCGCATTTGAAACGGGCTATGTACATCCTTCTAAAGGCCTGGAAACATACTCTAAGCAAGCGCACATCATTCACGCAATAACGTTCACATTCATCAGCTATATTTTATGGACTAGCTTCATTAAAACTGTTGTAGTAGCGGTCAAAATCTTCACGCTCACTATCACTCATGTTGGTGTAGTTAAAGTAATGTTTGGTGGAGGTAGCCCTACGTAATTTACAGTTTCGCAGAGAGGAATGTTACAGGCAAATACCCTTTTGAAACTTCAGCGGCTACGCCCATGACCTTAGATAGCTTTGCTAATTTACAAGGTGTGAACAGCAGGGTGTCTTTAAACTACGTTACCTCTTATCTGCATCTGTATTAATTTGTTGCCTCTTTTCAAGGGATCACCTGTAAATATCTCAGATGACTCGTGTTCAAGCAACTCCTTATATAGGAATTGTGTGTAAAATTTTGCTCCGTTATGGGCAAGAATATACACAGTTATTTTTTTGAACTTGTCCGCTAACTTGACAATATAGGATACAAAGAGTTTCACAGGGCTGTCGTGTGCAAGCGTTTTAAAAACGTTTGTTTGTCCGTTTACCACATTTGTGACACTCATCACACTCGATCTCCATGCACTCATTGCAGATAGTCTGGCTTACTAGTAAATGTGGAGTAACCTCTTTGGTTTCAGCGTTCGTGTATGTTTCTATATCGTAGTACACGGTTATACAAGGACGATTTTTAGGCATAGCATCTTTCATATAACATACATGCTTCACTCCATCCGCCTCATATTTTTCATGACATGTAGAACAGTGAATTTCCTTGCATTTATGCACAAACTTACCCGCAATTATCCATCATATGAAACAGACCACATTCACAGATTCTCATTTTTCTGAAAGTGCCAACTGATTTATGGAGCTGAAAGCATTTATTATTGAAAAATGTTCGTGTACACACATTACCCTCCTTCTTCTCGGTTCTACTATACGACTTTCACATTTGGGGCTTTTACACTGCTCAATATCATCCGCAAATTCGAGACATCCATTACACAAATCATGATGCCTTCCATATTTTCGACTTTTATCATAACTAGCGTAGAGAGTCTTTATATTACGAATGGGGAGATACGATGTTCCTGACAATCCTAAAATAAGTAGAGGTCTTGTACGATCTCTCACACAGCTTTTAAAATCATACACAGTCCTACGATGATCATCCATTCCAAAGACAACTATACGAACTTTCATTTCCTGCTCTACTCTTCTCAGCTCTTAAGGACCCATATTACACTCAAACTCAAGCTTACAATCTGAAGTCAGTTTATGGGCACGCTGCACAACCGTAGGCAATCAAATTTTTTGCGTCCATGTATTTATCACAGTTTACATACGAGATAAGACTATTGCTATTAAGCCGCAACCACGATCGACGTTTAAATGCTTTTTGTAAATAAAAGTAATTAAAAGTATAAGGTGTGGCACTATGAACAGCAACTCGGAATACTCTGTCAATATCTATCGAGAAGTTGTCCATGTTGAAGGCTGTACTACTTTGAGAGACCTGCATTATACGACCCAAGATAAATTCTATGTCTACAGCTGCCAAGAGTCTGAATGGTATTACTACCCAAAAATCGTCTACATCCCCGTCATCTGAACCAAACATGAAGGACAACCTCGTCCGGACTTCAAGTTCGTCGCGGTTGTACTCTGTGTTTGTACAATTTATCGAACAGCTACATATCCCTGAAATTGTCAGGAATCCTTACCGTTTCCAAGGATATTTTAGTAATACTTGTGGCATGTCCTGTCTTTCATTTCTTATGCACATGTCACGTGGGAAGGGATTTATAAATTTGTAAAAAATTTTCGATTTGTGCGACACTGAGAGGAATGATGAATTGTTATGCAGACAGATAAGATAAAGGTTCCCATTTGTACGCACTCGGTATGGTGTAAAGTTTTACGAGTGTATATATATTTGTAACTATACTGTGTAGTTTTACGTGTGTGTATATATAATTATATCTGTAAAATGTCTCCATTAATGTTAGTCTTATTTAATGGACGCTAGTTCCGTAAGCCGAATTGTACTAAAACATGCTTTCTACCATTTAATAAATTGAATGAAAATACGATGTGCTTTCTTCTTAACCACAAAAAAAACTTACATTAGTTCCCCGATGACCTGGCATTCGTTGGACCGGATTTAAACAAATACCTCGACCTCGGTATTCAGGTCACTGGGCTGGCTGCGCGGTAAAGCCTCCGTAGCGTCGACATTTATTTGCCTTTCATCAAAGCTGTCGCGAAAAGTAGCTATAACACGATGAAGTTCCGCATCGGTCCTTTAAGGAAAAATTAACATGATTATTTCATACTGAATCGTTTTTATTTAAAGTTAAATTAAAGTTTAATTAAAGAGTTACAATAAGAGAAAATGCCGATTAGGGTGCCTTGCAAATTATAATCACAAAGCAGATATCATGACAAGTTTCAAAAGTAAGATTAGATGGGTATGCTACTCATCATCTGCCAGCACCGAGTAACGAGCCTGTGGCCGCAGGCACATCTAAAAAGTTTTTAATAATTCTAAAATCCCACGTGTAGAACTTTCTATAAATTTTTAAGTTATCAGTAAAGATTAGCTGGGTGTGTTACGCATCGTCGGCATCCCCAGGGGCCTCGAGCCCTGGGCAGATATCCTTTCACTTCGTTTTATTACGAGTTTTATTAAATTATAACACTTGCACTGAATAAAGCGATATAAATATAAATAGCCCGGCCTTCCGCTTAAATCGTAAACTAGTTTCCCAAACGCGTTTATTATGGCTATTTATAAATTTCACAAATTAAAATAATTACTTATATTTCAATGTCGTCATCAACGGTAAATTCTCTCTCCCCATCACAAATTTCTGCAATAGTTTGCGTCGAAAGTAGGGTGTTCCGAACAGTTGCTCCGAAAAGGTGGAGCGTAGCCCCTGCATAGAAATCTCCATCTTCAAACAATTCCGGGGAGATGTAAAGCTGCTGTGATTGGCTCATGGCGATATCTGTGCTCACTCTTTGATAAATACGGCTGTTGTGGATTCCATATGAAAATGCTCCCTTTTATAGAGGGGGACCTAATTGTAAACACCCACAATACCCGAATCGCGAGTTTCCTATTGCCCGTCGTTGAAATTTGGGTGAGGCATGACGTGTAAGCACGACCATCCGCCAACCAGAGGTCCTGGGCCGATCTCATGTGCTGCCCACTGTGGTGTAATTGGCCGATCCGTGAATTCTGGGGCGTGTAAAATATATCTTACCCACTCCATAGATTTCTTCCAGAATCGTTGAGAGAGAGAGAGAGAGAGAGAGAGAGAGAGAGAGAGAGAGAGATGGAGAGAGGGATAGAGATAAAGAGAAGTTCTGTTTGGAAAATAAACAATATTATTTTATTAATTGTTTATTATCAGCATCATTTTAGAGTCGTCTGGAACTGAAAATAATTGAGAGAGAGATGTAGATAGAGAGAGAGATAGAGAGAGAGAGAGAGAGATATGGGGAGAGATAGAGACGCCCTAAAACTGGAAAATAATTTTTAAAAATTAAAAGAGATGGGAGGGGGAGGGCTACGTATTAGCCCCTCATAAAGTTTATGGTGTAGCGAGAACGTCTGTTTTATGGCCTTACCTGTGACATAAATAGTGAGGGAATTAGCGACATTGGAAATTAAAATTGGAAATCTGGGCAGGTCGCATCGGTTTAAAGTTTATGGTGTCGAGAGATCGCGTATGATAAATATCCATTTATATATATATATATATATATATATATATATATATATATCGGCTTTTACAATACACATTAACCCCAAAGTTTATGGTATCGAGAGACTAGAAATAAAATTCCATCGAAGAGAGGATCCAGGTTTATTTATCGAGATTTTAAAATCGATATTATCTAGCGCTTTCCGTCAAACTGGCGCCACGTTAAAACTCCGCTGGTAGAATAAAGTGTTTCAAATAGATTATCCCATCTTTTAAATTTTATTTTTAAATGGATAAATCTTTAATAAGTATATATACATATATTTATTTATATATATATAGATATATATATATATATATATATATATATATATATATATATATACATATATATATATATATATATATATATATATATATATATATATAATAACATCACCTTATTAGTTCAGGCATGACGAGAATAATAGTTTTCCATTCCGCACTTTTCAAAACGTTATTTAATATAATTGTGTGTGTATATATATATATATACCTACATTTTTTCTGTAATAACATGTTGATAATTGTACTTCATCGTTTTGTATTTTATTATTTTTTATTTTCAATATATTTAATATTATTTTTTATTTTCACTATATTTAATTATTTAATATAACACTATATATATATAATATATATATATATATATAATATATTTCTGTACTGTTATATTAATGGTAATACTCCTTCGTTTTATATATTATTATTTTTTATTTTTTTGATTATATATATATTCCTCGTTCGTATTTCTTATGCTATTATTTTTATTTTTTTTTTATTTTTTATCATATATAGGATTGTATATTTTTTTGGTATATATTTCGTGAAATTGATTCCAATAATTCGTCTAACTAAACAGAATGATGTAATGGCGTTTTGTTTAGTTCTTTTGGTTGTATATATAAACGACATTAAAGAATAACTGGGGAGATGGGAATGTAAACAATGCACCTTCAATAAATATATATACCAAGTGGATGCCTTCTAAGCAGACTGACGGCTGTATGTACGTGTGTGTGTACAATAATAAGTTTCGCTGATTGTAAAATACGTGATGAAGAACAATTCTTACTTGCGAGTGTCTCTCTTCACATGAAGGTCAAGTCGGTGGCCCCGCCTCTAGGCATGGTTTGGTGGAGGAGCGAATTGCTCTCCACCTGGGTTCGAGGCCCGGTGATGGTAGGCGATGCGTAATATGTCTAGCTAATCTTCCTTTTAAACGACGGAGGGAATTGTTTCTGTTTAAACGACAGAGGGAATTGTTTCTGTTTATATAATTGGTGTGTGCCCTTTTTGACACGATATACATAATGTGTCAGCTGGCTGCTTAAGCCAACTGGTTTCTACGCCGACTGGCTGATTAACTAAGTCAAATGAAGCTGGGATGAAATCTTATTATGCACCTGGATGCCCAGGTGAAAGGAGTGGTGGTCTCTTTCCTCCGCTCTCTCTCTTAGATTAGGTATACTCCTTTGGGGAGGGGTGAGGCCGTCCCAACTTCTCCCCCAAAGAGGTCAGGTGGACTCCCCCCTTTTTTGGGGGGCACCCTGTGGTTGTGTGGCTGGCACTGCGTGGGTTCTTGCAGCAGGGAGGTTGGTGGTTGGCACTGGCACTCATTGATCAACATTTGCAATTACTCTGCACTCTCTCCTTTTGCGGTCATACTACTGGGGTCGATGAAGTTTTAGGGGTTTGTGCTTAAGTTTTAGGCTTAACATCGATGAGCGCGGTGACTTAAGGCTCAAACTCTCAAACCTACAGCCTAATGTTCATGCCCTGTTAATACCCACCAGGCTCATCCATCTCATTAGACAAGATTTAATTGTAAAGGTATTTAGCAGTTATTAATTTTCACTTAATTACTAATAATGCTAATTGTATAACTATAATGATTAATAAATATTGATTATATTTTGATGTTTCTTGACTTCATTTTATTTAAAATTATTTTAAATATTGAAAATTTGGGTTAGGGGTCGATGATAACTTTATAAGCTCATCAAGGGGTCGACAAGCTCAGAAGTTTGGGAACCCCTGGAGTAAAGTGTCCATACTAAATCAATTATTTTCATCTTGATAAAAAAGCTCACTAAAGGCACATCGAGATAAACAGAAATGGGTCGATTTGAGAGTTACCCGCTAAACCCGAAACACCCCACCAGAGGTTTTCAGTGTAATCAGTTGAATTTTTTTTTATGCAGGAAGGAGGGGCCAAGAGCAAACGCCCGCGAAAGCGCCCCTCCCATAGAAGAAGAAGAAGAGAGCCAAAATCAAGGTTTGGGGTTTTCGAGATGCCTAGACACTCTGCGTCTGAAAGATGGGAGGTCATAGGCAGGAGGAAAGATAGATTGAGGAAGATTGTTCCAGAGTTCACCGGTTGAGTAGATGAAAGATTGAAAATACTGATTAACTCTTGCAGTTAGAGAGTTCAGTAGAGCAAAGTCCGTCATGATGGCGATAGTAAAGAGAGAGTAAGGCAACATTGAGGAGAAGAGAGAGAGACTGAAGACAATCAGTAAGAGGCGGGGAATTGATGAGACGAAAATCCTTTGATTCCACCCGGTAAAGTACAGCTGTATGGGTTGAGCCGCCCCATACATGAGAAGCATACTCCATACAGGGGCGAACAAGACCCCTGTACAGTAGGGTGGTCCATAATTTCACTTTTAAAATTTTTAATGGTCAACGGGCTAATGTTGTGGGCACTGGTGCAAGAAACAACGTGGTTACTAGTTTTTGGAGTTCCGGTAATATCAGCCCCCCCCCCCACACACAATTATATGGGACCTAAAAATTTGACTGAGAAAATGAAATTTTTTTCCGCTTCTCTGTGAATAAACATATGACTATATTATTTTTTCTTGGTAATAATTATTATTTTAATTAATTATATATTCTAGGGGTGTTACCGCCACCCTGAAGCATCATCAGGCAGCTTCGCGCGATGGGCTCGAAATTAGACCAGCTTATCAAGCCAGCTACAGTATATTTCGAGTGGGAAACAAACCTGATTCCAGGTCCCCATCATTTTTTTTTTTTGCATTTATTTTAAACAAAAATGAATTCCTTTTACAATGTTTAAAAAATTATACCAAAGTTTAATTAAAAAGATAAATACTTCTGCATAGCATTACACAATAAACGTTCACTTAACATAATTATACATTTCAGCCAAAGATTTTTTCTTGAAGTCTGGAAGAAGGCGTCGATGTTGCTCTATAACTTTTACCAGAAATTGTTTTTGTGATTCATCATTAATAATTCTGTCTTTGAAATCTTCAATCAGCTTGATTGCTCTCTCAGCAGGATCATTCCCAACTTTCATATTTTTGACAAAGTTCTCCATAACTTGGAAAGATTTGCAATTTTTCCAAGACGTAACAGGTTCATTTAGCCAGTCACCACTAGTACCCAAGCATTGGAAAACAATTGAAGAACCCTTACCAACTAACTGACACAGCTTAGTTGTATTTGTTAGCTTAGGGAAGATTGGGTGACCTTTGGGAGGAGGGTTTTGCGGGTTGATTTGACAGACTTTCTTCATTGACTTTGCAATCAGACATTTTCTGCATCTGAAATTTGCCGGGAAAACAGAGCAAGTGGTACTGGTTCCTCAGTCAGATACCATAGCTGACCATTTAATCCCTTAAGAGCACTGGATGATACATCGTGATCATAATTTTTATAGTCATTGAGTTCATTAAAAAGGTTTAAATCGTTTGTTCACCACTGGGTCCTCCATCCATGTTTGCTAATAGTTTTTCTTTTCTCTCTACGTCATGTCGAATTCTTTGGTTTCGTCTTTCTGTCCGAGTTACATAAGACTTATCAAGGCTGGAGACATACATATTCCGAATAGTTCTTTGATCTTCAAGGAATTTTATATCTTCGCTTTTGTTTCTTGTTGTTCTCATTCTGTCTTTCATTATTGTTTCAATAGCATCTGCTGCCGATATATCCAATAGCATATCTAATTTTTTTACAAAAATATCCTTTTATCTTCGAAAGTATTCCTGTTTTTGTGTTTTTTCAGTGTTTCATACTCATTAATGAAGTCAGAATCTTTCTTTTGGTCTTCTGCTTTTGGAAATATCTTGCGTTTTAATGCCAGCTAAGTCCTAGAATTTTAAACTTTATTAAGTACAACTGTTGCAACCTCTTTTTATTATTCATAACCATATCATTTCTTTTTAAATGATAGAAATGCTGAAGTGCATCTGATTGGGATGGTAGCTGGAATAGTCCTGTAGGAATCAGTTCATCTTTAAGATTACCAATAATTGGATCATAAACTGCTTTTTCTTAATTTATATTTAATTTCTTAGGAGTAGCCATGATATTCATTTAAAATAAGATAAGAATCAACCAAGGAAAAATGCATCAATACTATATGATACATCATTGGATATCTAAAAAAACATAAAATATTGGCTTAATCAGCTGTTATAGAACATTTCTATGTATATTATTACGAATAAATAATCAATTTATACACTAAAATGTGCAAAGTTGATTTCTGAATAAATTGATAGCAATATGTATGCTTTTATTTAAGATTAAATATGATTAATCTTAAAAAAATGCTTAAAAGATGTCGTTTTTACTCAGTTTTTTACTATGCAATATAAATTGGGGGGGGGGGGGGGGGGGGGTCTGATATTACCGGAACTCCAAAAACTGGTAACCATGTTGTTTCTTGCACCAATGCCCATAACTTTAGCGTGTTGGACTATTAAAAATTTTAAAAAAGTGAAGTTATGGACCACCCTACTGTACAGAGACAGCAACTGAGAGCGAGTGAAGAAACCGCGGAGGCGGTACAGCACACCTAACCTCTTAGAAGCTGTTTTGGAAAGAGTATATGTGATCTTTCCAGGAAAGCTCACGAGAAAAAGAAACGCCAAGAATGTTAAGAGAAGAGGAAGGATTGAGTTGTGTGTTGTTGAAGGTATGGGGATAGTCGTGCGGAAGATTGTGACGAGTAGACAGATGGAGGAACTTACTTTTTGAGGCGATGAAAGCAACAAGATTTTCTCTGCCCCAATCAGCGATAGCAGAAAGATCAGAGGTCAGGTGACCCATATCCGTCCCACGCGAACCAAGGAGTGACTGTTCAGAGGGACGCTTTGGGAAGCGGGTGGAGAAAAGAGTGGAATCATCGACATAGGAGTGAATAGGACAGGATGTGCGAATTAAAAGATCATTAATAAATAAAAGGAAAAGAGTGGGGGACAGGACAGAACCCTGAGGAACACCACTGTTAATAGCTTTACGAGAAAAACTGGCATCTACAACTGCAGCTATAGATCGGCCAGAAAGGAAATTAGAGATGAAGGCACAGATAGAAGTATAGAAACCGAAGGAGGGCAGTTTCGAAATTAAAGATCTGTGCCAGACTCTATCAAAAGCTTTTGATATGTCTAGCGCAATAGCAAAAGTTTCACCGAAATCCCGAAAGGAAGATGACCAAGAGTCAGAGAGATACGGAAGAAGAACGCCAGTAGAGCGTCCCTTGCGGAATCCCTACTGACGATCTGAAAGAAGATTGTGAGAAGAAAGGTGTTTAAGAATCTTCCTATTCTATTCCGATATGCCTCGGTGGTGTAGTGGTTAGCGTCGCTGACTACGAATCCATCAGCCCCTGGGTCGATACCCGGTGACGGCAGGCGGCACGCAGCAAAACCCAGCTGTTCATCCTTCCACACAATAAAGAAAGTGGTTGGTAGATAAATGGGTACCCATGGTGGCCTAGTGGTTAAGACACTGGGCTGCTGGTGGGGCGTGGTTCGGATTCCACGTTAAACTGTAGGTCTAAGGTGGAGTGAAAATGAACAATTCGGGCGGAAGCTCTCCAAAGGTATTAAGGATAGATTCAAAAACTTTGGAAACGCAAGAAATCAAAGCAACTGGACGATAGTTGGAGGGTTGACAACGGTCCCCTTTGTTTGGGACAGGCTGAATGAAAGTGAACTTCCAGCAGGAAGGAAAAATACCACATGAGATACAAAGACAAAAGAGTTTGCCTTAGCAGGGTGTCAGCACAAAAGCACAGTTTTTAAGAACAACAGGAGGAACACCATCAGTGACATACGCCTTTCTAGAGTTGAGCACAAATAGGACAGAAAAAACATCGTTAGAAGAGATTCTAATTTCAGATATAATAAAGTCAGAGCGGGGAGGAGATGGAGGAACAGCACTGGAATCGTCCAGGGTTGAATTGTAAGCGAAAGTTTGAGCGAAGATTTCAGCTTTGTCAGGAGAAGAGACGGCAACTGAGCCGTCGGAATGGAAAAAATGAGGGAAAGAAGAGGAAGTAAAATTGTTGAAGAAGTTCTTAGATAGATACCAGAAAGAGCGAGAAGAATTAGAATTGGATAGATTTTCACATTTTTGTCGGATGAAGGAATTTTTGGGGGAGTCGAACAACAGATTTTGCACGATTCCAGTCAGAAATATAAGCTAAGCGAGAGTCAAGAGTTGGATGGTGACGGTAGCTTCTGAAAGACTCCTCTCTGTTGTGGATAGCATTAGAACAAGTAAAGTTAAACCAAGGTTTTTTTGCATTAGCAGTAGGAATAGAATATGGAATGTATGCATCCATGCCCGAGAGAATCACCTGTGTGATTCGCTCAGCACACCCAGAATAGCCCCGGCCACGGAAGCAGTAATTATTTCATGGGAAATCGAGAAGTACTGCCTAAGGGCCTCTCAATCAGCGGCGCCGAAGGGCCAAAGGCGCCTCCTCTTGGGAGGATCCAAAGGCTGAATTGGAGCGATAGGACAGGAAACAGATACAAAATTGTGATCGGAGGAGACCAAGGGAGAGAAAAGTTTCACAGAGTAAGAAGAAGGATGAGAGGTAAAAAATAAATCCAGAATGTTGGGCCTATCTCGAAGGCGATCGGGGATCCGAGTAGGGTGCTGTACAATGTGCTCTAGGTCATTTAGGATAGAAAAGTTGTAAGCTAGTTCACCAGGGATGTCAGTGAAATGGGAGGAAAGCCAAAGGTGGTGAACATTGAAATCTCCGAAAATGGAGATTTCAGCAAAGGGAGAACGAGAAAGAATGTATTCCACTTTGGAAGTGAGGTAGTCAAAGAATTTTGGATAGTCAGTAGAATTAGGAGAAAGGTAAACAGCGCAGATGTATTTAGTTTGAGATTGGCATGTAAGCCGTAGCCAGAGAGTACAGAATTCGGAAGATTCGAGTTCGGGAATACGAGACCAAGTTAGGTCATTGCCAGTGGCGGATTATCATTGAGGCAATTGAGGCTGAAGCTTCAGGCTCCCATGCTTGAGGGAGCCCCAATCAACTGAGTTTCGATGATATAACTCGAGATTTCGCAAACTTCTTTGATTAAATATGCCAGAGTAAAAAAAATGACAAATTCCCTGTTTTATTTTGTTTTATAGACACTAAAGTAAAGTTTGCTTAATACTCTTTTGTTTCAGCAAACGGCAAAATACACTGTGTTAAGGTTCTTTTAAGTTTGTTTCTCAATTAGCCGAAGCAACGCACATATAATTCGTGTAAATGTAATATGTACTGTACAATGTACATGTATTGTTAATAAAAATCTACAGAAAAGGGCCTCCCAAAATAAAATTAGCCTCAGGCCCCAAGTACAGTTAATCCGCCCCTGGTCATTGCGTACATATACGCAACATCCACCTTTGGAGTGAAATTGAGTACAGAGAAAGTATGAGGGTACACAAAAGGGGTTGCTGTCAGTCGTCCCAGACACCTGAGTTTCAGGGAGAAAAAGAAGATGAGGTTTAGAGGAGGAGAGGTGGTGTTCAACAGATTGAAAATTTGAGAAAAGGCACGAATGTTGCAGAAGTTTAAGAAAAGTGAATCAGACAGAGGTCCAGAACATCTCGATTGGGCGGTAGCAGATCCAGCTCCGCGCCTGGGTCTGCGTTCCCGGTTTTGGCAGTCGGGGAGCCAGAAGTGGGGACATTTATGGTTCCCTCCCCAGGGGACTCCGAGGATCTTCAAGTTGATGCATTTTTTTTTTTTTTTTTTAAATTTTGAAAAGATTATGTAGTGTGTGTGAAACATGTGTATGTTCAGAGGAATAGGGAGAGAAGTGTGTGTTTGAGAGCACGCTGGACTGCTCACAGGGTAGATGAGACACGGAAAAAGATCAGCTAAGGAGGACAGTGACAGGAGAAACAGGATTTCCAGCACTCCCTATCTTCTGTCTAACGCCAAATCCCCGGAGTACTTCCCTGGTTGATTGGTCAGAGAGGAAAGCCAAGTCAGGCACATCTATTTGTGAGCTCATCAATGCAGTGTCTGGAGCCTATACATCATGTTCAGACGAGAATGTTACTCACACACACACACACACCACACACACACATTTTTCGCTGTGGACAGTATTCCATAAATCAGATGCTCCGCACAGAAAAATACATTGTAACTAATACTTCTGCTCTTGACAGTTCAAATGCCTCATGCTTGAGTCAAATATCATTAATAAGTCTTCATTATTTTGTTTTAATATATGAATGCTTAATTAATATCCTATTTTCAGATTTTTACTATTCTGTAAGTTCACAATTCTTTGTATCTAAACCTAGACTTCACGAACTGAAAAATCTGATGAGACATTAGATTCCACATTTTATTAAAATACTTGGCCAAAAGATAAATTTAGTTCACCCAAATTTTATATTATTGGTAAAGCATTCAGACAAATCAATCTGGTATCTATTTTTTTATTTCTACAGGAAGATACCTAGCCTGTATAAAAATCGGTAAAATTTTCTACCAGAATGATTTCCTTAAAATGCTCAGTCTATTAAAATACTTGTCAAAAAATTTCTGTTATCTTATTTACTGACTCACCAAGCTTTGGGCAGGGGTAGGGCCAAATGATAAAAACTTTGGCAAAATTTCTACAAGAGTCATATGGCCCAAATTCTTGGCAAATTTTTCACAAGATCTGTTATATCTTGTACACTTTAAATAGGGGCTAGATATTATCTGTTTTTATCCATAGTTTAAGGTTTAATTCCAACCTTAGAGTGAGTTAATCACATCACTTAATGCATTATTTCACTCTATTAACACACTTGAATTCTTCTGCGAAGAATTTCTTTCAGGTTAATGTGAGGTTGTAAATTTCCTGTTCAAAATAAGAATCCATCCTGAATGCACAAAGTAATGTATCCTATAATACAAGATTTCCCAACAGTCAAACACAATACAGTACACAATTTTACCTAGAACAGTCTTCTGTACAAACAATCAACGGACCCAGATTCACTTAAATTCCTCAATTTATTAAAATACTTGGTGAATGACTCACCAAGACTAGTGATAAATTTAAATTCTAGTTAATGACCAAGTCATAAGCTATATTTCACAATAAAATTTCACAAAACATCAATTTCAAGTCAGCTAATTAACATAAAGCTATTTACAGAGTTAACAAAGTAGCCTACATAACTAAACCTCTAAAACTTTCTATATAGTAAACCCTCGTCCAACGCGTGTTTGTCCAGCGCGAATTTGCTTATACACGGAAAAATAATTGAGAACAATTATTTGCTGAAAGCGGAAAATTTGATTATACACGGTCCGCCAAACACGCTCTAATACGGTAGTACTATACGCGTGCCAATGTGCGCTCTAGTGTTTTCTCCTACACTCTCCAACACTCCCGCATCTCCCTCCCTCTCGCATCACCCCTCGCATCACCCTTTGTCTCAGTCCCGCTACCGCGTTAAGTTCAATGAAGTTGTGTGGGATTGTTTTTGTCGTATTTTGCCGTTGTTTTGCTATTACCCTTGGACAGCAGTATGGCACCAAAACGTAAAGCATCTGCAAGTGATAGTGAAGAGAAGAAAAGTCGTAAGATTATGACATTAGCCGAAAAAATAAAGATTCTAGATAAGATGCTTGGTGGTATGAGCATAACATCACTTGGCCGCGAGTATCACTTGAATGAGTCTACCATACGCACCATCCGAAAGAGTGAAGAAAAGATGCTTGCTATTTTCATTTAATATATTTTTATTTATCATAGGTAGATATCATTATGTTTATGATTTTATTATGTTCTTATTTCATATGCAATATAGGTAGGGAAATTCATTTGTGTGTGAATAAAAAATCTACATATCTAAGTATTAATGGGAGACTTTACGCAGCCGCGTTCACATATCCCCATTTATCCCAGAAGGTATTAAGTTTGTCCAACGCGGATTTACCTAACGCGCCGTTTTCGAGGAATCTAACCTCTGCGTTGGACGAGGATTTACTGTATATCCTATTTACTCAATTTATAAACTCTCATTCATTCATGAAAGCGGGCAATTTTTCTCTAAAACTGAGGAAGCTCATCATCATCGGCCAACTCTTCAAATGCATCAATTACATCATCAGCTGGTGATGATGTAAGAGCGAGAGCTGTAAAACATTATATTTTTTGACAAAAGCCACCATTTGTAGTGTACAAATTTCTGTGACCCAGATCAACAACTTTTTTATAAATATTCTGTGCAAAATGGAACAAACAGCATGTGAAATCGACATTTCGAAACTTTGAAGTCAGCTCTTTATTGTAGCTTTTTCAAAATCCAGCAAGAAAGTTTGAGGGGCCAATCCTGGACGAAGGTCCACCAGCTTTGTGAAGAAACGATTGTATGTTTCTCCCTGCTTATTTGGCAACAACGTAAAAACTCTCGGAACAATGTAATGTCCATCTTGAATGTGCAATATACAGGGTGTTTCATAACATGTGGGACGCACTTTCGTGATGGATTCAGGACCTGAAAACAATGAAAAAAGTTTATGTAAACATATGCCTGAAATCACTTTGTTTCCTAGTTATAGCCCGTTATGTGTTCCAGCAATTCTTTCCGCAAACTGTTTACAAACAGTGCTTGCCGACAATGTTTGTGAGTGTGTACGAGACTTATTTCATGTATGGCCTTGGCGACTGTAATGTTTCGTACAATTTATGAATGTTTCAATATCGTTGAGTGTAGAGCCATCAGTCAGAGGTGCATCGCGTTGTTTCACTCTTCGTATTCGTAACTTCTTACGGTGAATAAGTACAGTCCAGTGAAAAAAAAACCTTATAAGTTTTTGTGCTATTCAGTGATAGTGTGCATTTGAAGTGAGAATGGAGGCTTATTCAAACAGAGAAATGGCAGACATGCATCTCATGTATGGACTTGCCGAGTGTAATGCGGCCGCAGCAAGACGTCTGTATACGGAAAGGTTTCCAAATCGCCGTCTGCCAGATTAGAAGAATCTTTCAGAGAATAGACGAACGTCTAGGTGATACAGGATCATTCAACAAGCGAGTTTCAGATGGTGGTACACCAATCAGCGCCAGAACGGTTGAGTTGGAGGAGCGGGTCCTGAATCGCGTGGAGGAACATCCTGGTGTTAGCACCCGAAGGATAGCAGCAGCAGAGGGTGTAAGATACACAACTGTGTGGAGAATTTTACGGGAACAGCAGCTTTACCCATGCCACATTCAGAGAGTACAAGGCCTTACTGAAACTGATTTCCCACCACGAGAGACTTTTTGTACTTGGTTCCTTCAACAGTGTGCTCGCGATCCTCTTTTTCTATCCTCCGTGTTGTTTTCTGATGAGGCTGCCTTCACAAGAAATGGTGTGATCAATTTTCACAACACTCATCACTGGGCCGAAGAGAATCCGTATGCCATCATCCAGTCAAGGCACCAACAACAATTTAGTATCAATGTATGGGCAGGACTTATTGCCAAAAACTTAATCGGTCCTTTTGTTTTGCCTGGAAGATTAACAGGAGAATCCTATTCCAATTTTTTAAGGAATGATTTAAGCGATTTACTAGATGAAGTTCCTCTTGGTGTCCGACGTCGTGTGTGGTTTATGCATGACGGCGCTCCGCCTCATTTTAGTCGAGTAGCCAGAGACTATTTGAATGACCACTTCCCTGATAAATGGATAGGCCGTGGAAGACCCATTGCGTGGCCTGCTCGCTCCCCGGACCTGAATCCACTCGGTTTTTACCTGTGGGGGTCATCTAAAATCCATCGTTTACGTGACACCCATTGACAACGTTCAAATGCTTCGCCAACGTGTAGAACAAGGATGCCAGAAAATCCGAATAATACCTGGAATGTTTGAACGCGTCAGGCAGTCTATGACGAGGCGTGTTCAGGCGTGTATTCAAGCGCAAGGTGGTCATTGTGAGCACTTTCTTTAAAGGTAAAGCGGATACTTGCTGGAGCACAAACGGGCTGTAACTCGGAAACAAATCGATTTCGGTCATGTTGATATAAACTTTTTTCATTGTTTTGAGGTCCTGAATCCATCCTGAAAGTGTGTCCAACATGTTATGAAATACCCTGTATAAAGTTGATAATATATCGAAGGGCATATTTTAAAAGTCCCATCCCCAGCCTAGGTAGGCACTTAAATAAGGTCGTCCAGCGCATTGTCACACGCCCTGCAAGTCCTTATCTCACACCGCAAATATTTCTTACAGCCATCCGCATTTCGTTTATAACATTCGTACACATAGTTCAGATCATCAACCAGTTTGTCAGCATCACACATAGCCTTCAAATAATGAGGCATTGTAAGGAGCACCACCTCTGCACGTCAAGTCAAGAACTGAGGTAGAAATAAAAGTTAGGCGACCAACTAGACTTTAACGCCATCTATCGAGAGTTGTAACTGTCGTACCAGTACTTGGCGACTTGTGACAACAGAAAATTGACTGGTGACAGGTTGCCAGTCAATATGAATACATATTGAATGTAAATAATTGACAGAATCATGTAATTATTAACAAAAACATTCAGGAAGTGGAAGCGGAGGGCAGAGTTCCCGTACACAACGCACCTAGTCGCACGCTACTTGGTCCGGAGTTTGGCACGGATATTGGTTTGTGGCCGCCCGATGCAACCGACGAGATGAGAGAATACTGGTCAGGGTAGGGTCGCTCAAAGGTACGCAAGACGTTAAGCGAATTGAAGGAAACTGGATTTCATTCATCTTTGATTAATGACAGGTATTGCACGGCGGGAATGTTCGTTTGCGAATGTAAAAACGGAGAGAAAGTTGAGCGTACTTGGTTGTGCTATTCGGAAACAACAGGCCGGGTTTATTGCTAAGATTGCGAGCTATTCAGACTACAAAAGGTCGTTATTGGCCGTGAGGGAGTAAACGACTGGAGCCATACGCACGAGCGTATTCGTCAGCACAAACTATCGCGTGTTCACACGAACGCTATCGTCGCAGCAGCACAACGGGCTGATCTCTTTGGCAGAATTTATCATTTAACACAACGGCAGATTGATGAGCTGAAAAAATACTGGAAAAAGGTTTTGCAGCGAGCGATGAGTGTGATTATATTTCTCGCTGAACGAGGCTTAGCGTTCAGAGAAGACGACGAAATTTTTGGCTCATCGCACAACAGCAACTATCTCGGCATTCTCGAGTTGCAAGCACAGTACTGCTAGCACAGTGAAGTAGGGCTGAGTGGGTTGAGCCACCTCATACATGAGAAGCATACTCCAGACAAGGGCGAACAAGACTCCTGTGCAGAGACAGACTGAGCGGGGTTGAAGAAACTGTGGAGGCGGTACAGAGCACCTAACCTCTTAGAAGCTGTTTTGGAAAGAGTATATTTGATGTTTCCAACAAAGATCACGAGAAAAGAAAACGCCAAGAATATCAAGAGAGGAGGAAAGATTGAGTTGTGTGTTGTTGAAGGTAAGGGGATAGTCGTTTGGAAGAATGTGACGAGTAGACAGATGGAGAAACTGAGTTTCTGAGGCATTGAAAGCCACAAGGTTTTTTGTCCCAATCAGAGATAGCAGAAAGATCAGAGGTCAGGTGTCCCACAGCCCCCCGATGCGAGTCATAAAGTGACTGTTGAGAGGGACGCTTTGCGAAGCAGGTGGAGAAGTGTAAAGTGGAATCATCGACATAGGAGTGAATAGGACAGGAAGTACGAATTAAAAGATTATTAATAAATAAAAGGAAGAGTGGGTGACAGGACAGAACCCTCAAGAACATCACTGTTGATAGCTTTAGGAGAAGAGTGGCCATGTACAACCGCAGCTATAGATCGGCCAGAAAGGAAATTAGAGATGAAGCACAGATAGAAGGATAGAAAACGAAGGAAAGCAGTTTGGAAATTAAAAATTTTTGCCAGACTCTAATAAAAGCTTTGGATAAGTATACCGCAATAGCAAAAGTTTCACCGAAATCCTGAATGTGGGATGACCAAGAGTCAGAGATATGCAAGATCGCCAGTAGAACGTCCCTTGCGGAATCCATACTGACGATCTGAAAGAAGATTGTGAGAAGAGAGGTGTTTAAGAATCTTCCTATTTAGGATACATTGAAAAACTTCAGAAATGCAAGAAATCAAATCAATTGGACGATGGTTGAAGAGTTGAGACTTGAGAGTGAGTGGTGACTTTTCTTTCGGACAGGCTGAATGAAAGTGAACTTCCAGCAGGAAGGAAAAGTACCAGATGAGAGACAAAGACGAAAGAGTTTGCCTTTGATTTGTAAGCGAAAGTTTGAGCGAAGAGTTCAGCTTTGTTAGGAGAAGAGATGGCAACTGAGCCGTCGGGATGGAAAAGAGGAGGGAAAAAAGAGGAAGTAAAGTTTTTGGAGAGATTCTTAGCTAGATGCAGAAAGAGCGAGAAGAATTAGAATTGGATAGGTTTTCATATTTTTGTCTGATGAAGTAATTTTTGGTTAGTCGAATAACAGATTCTACACGATTGTGGCAGAAATATAAGCTGAGTGAAAGTCAGGACGTGGATAGCGACCGTGTTTTCTGAAAGCCTTCTCTGTGTTGCGGATAACACATAGAGCAAGTAAAGTTGAACCAAGGATTTTTTGCATCAGTAGTAGGAATAGAATATGGAATGTACACCTCCATGCCCGAGAGAATCACCTCCGTCATACGCTCAGCACATCTGGAAGAGCCCCGGCCACGGAAATCGTAATTATTCCATGGGAAATTACAGAAGTACTGCCTATGGGCCTCCAAATCAGCGTTAGGGTGATACGAATACGGTGCTGTACAATCTGCTCTCGGTCATTTAGGATCCTCTTGGGAGGATCCAAAGAACGAATTGGAGCGATAAGAGAGGAAACAGATATAAGATTGTGGTCGAAGGAGACCAACGGAGAGAAAAGTTTGACAGAGTAAAAAGAAAAATGAGAGGTAAGAAATAAATCCAGCCAATCCCCAAGACGTTCGGTAGGGTGCTGCGCAATCTGGGCTAGGTCAATTAAGATAGAAAAGTTGTAAGCTAGTTCACCAGGGATGTTAGCGAAATGGGAGGAAAGCTAAAGGTGGTGGTGGATATTGAAATCTCCTAAATTGGAGATTTCAGCAAAGGGAGAACGGGATAGAATATATTCCACTTTGGAAGTGAGGTAGTCAAAGAATTTTGGGTAGTTAGTAGAATTAGGAGAAAGGTAAACAGAGGAGATGTTTTTACTATGAAACTGGCATGTAAACCGTAGGCAGAGGGTATAATATTAGAAGATTCGTATTCGGAAATACGAGAAAAATTTAGGTTATTGCCTAATTGCCTAATTTTCTCTTTGGAGTGAAATTGCGTATCTAGAAAATAAGAGGGTACAGAAAAGGAGTTGCTGTCAGTTGTCCCAGATACCTGAGTTTCAGTGAAGAAAAGAAGATGAGGTTTAGAGGAGGGGAGGTGGTGTTCAACAGATTGAAAATTTGAGAACAGGCCACGAATGTTGCAGAAATTAATGAAAAGTGAATCAGGCAGAGGCCCAGAACATCTCGAATGGGTGGTAGGAGATTCAGCCCCGCTACCCGGGTCTGCGTTCCAGGTTTCGGCAGCGAGGGAGCAAGAAGTGCGGACATTTATAGTCCCCATGGAACTCCGAGGCTCTTGAAGTTGATGCCATTTTTTTTTAAATTTTGAAAAGATTATGTGGTGTGTAAGATGCAGGTATATGTAGTGAGGAAAAGGGAGAAAAGTGTATGTGTGTGTGTGTGTGTGTGAGCATGCTGGACTACTCACAGGGTAGATGAGACAGAAAAAGATCAGCTAAGGAGGAGAGTAACTGGAGAAACGGGAGTTCCAGCACTCCCTATCTTGTCTATATATATATATATATATATATCAGTGGCGACGGAGGGGGTCAGGCTGAGCCTGACCAGTTATTTCTCCTGCTAGGGACTTAAAAAAACTAACATAAAAAACTAACAATACACAATCCCATCTCTTGTCAAGTTGTCAGGCTAAAATTTCCATCCATCCATCTATCATCTAAACCCCATTTCCCCAGTGAGGGTGGGGAGAGAGACTCGGGAAGAGAGGGAAGATATGTGGCTAAAAATTTTGAGTCAGGTATCTTTACTTTATAAAATATGTTATAATGACCATAATAGGATTTATAAATAAGGTTTTATAGCTATTTTCATATACACTGTGACTTTACATAAAGTTAATTATTGCTGTATTATTATGCATCTCTTTATTATGCATCTACAACTCGCATAAAAATGCATAATTCCACGTCTTGTTAGGCAAAAAATTTTCAGCCTGACGTCTCTTTGAAACATGTTATGATATAAATCTTATGATTTATTTATAATGTTATAAAGTCATTTGGATATTCACTATACGTAAAGTTAATTAGTATTTTAATTGATTTATTACTTTGTATCCACCGAATAATCAAATTTTAAATGTTCGAAGTCAGGTACATTCCGATCTGCCTGACGACTTGCTGCTGTGCCAAATATATGTTATTATCTTTAATTACTAAATATTTAAAAGTAATATTTGCATATCATACTGGCAGTTGGGTATTTCTATATATTCTACTTTTGCATAGTACAGTAAATTTTAGGAAATTTGATACACAACAAATGGAAAGTGTTCATTTTATATCAAATCTGTCAAATCTGCGTCGAAATAGAGCTATTGGTATGACGTCAACGCTTTGCATGCGAGGTGGTACGACATTTTGAATGTTGAAATTTTGTGGGATGAAGATAGTATAAACCAGGCTGAAAACCTTTATGCAAAACTAGATGACTTTTTAGTTATGTTTTATATTTACTGCTTTGAAGAATTACTTTGCAATGGTGAAAAAATATTTGATGTTTTACAGTGCAAGATAGTGGACATGGAATTTGCAAAACAGAAAATTTATGATTTTAGTAGTTTTCTGGAAGGAAGAATCAATGACAAAAGATATAATTAAATTCTTAGAAAGACACGTGCCATAGTTGTCCAACCATTCCTCCCCCTACTAAGAGACTCAGAGGAAAAGTGACAGACTTTAAAGAAATTTACTTTCGTATTCTCAATAACTCTGTAACAGCCTTGAAGGAACGATTTGAATGTATTCAGGGTTCTCATATTTTGAGCTGTTGAATTCATTAATGTTTGTAGTATATAAAGAAAATTTCCCCCAAAACTTAATAGAAGCACTTGAATATAAGTACAAGCTTTAACGTCAGAATTGAAATACACCTATCAGGACTCCAATTTTTGTCAATGCAAACATGCAAAAGAAATTTTAAAGCTTTGTCTTGACTTTGGACTTACAACAGCCTTACCTGAAACGATCAAATAAATTCGGCTCCTTTTGACAATCTCTGTAACCAGTGTGTCAACAGAAAGAAGTTTTTCAACGTTTAACAGAATAAAGACGTACCGACGGGATACCATGTCAGAGGAAAGGCTGTCTAGTTTAGCAAGAATTGCCATAGAGAAAGAAATTGTAATAACACTAGAGAAGAATAAAACGTTGCACGACAAAGTAATTGAAGAATTTGCATTAAAACCAAGAAGATTGGAGTTCATGTATAAATGAATAAGGTGAGGCGATGTTTTATTTCTTAAATTTATGCCAGTTAAAAATATTCTAATTATCATACACAATACACATCACAGTGAAACAAGTATCAAATTATATAGTATATATACGAGGGTAATTCAGTAAGTATCCGCACTTTTTATTTTCACAATTTTATTTTCACATCTGATACATTATAAACACATCACTTCTCAACATAGTCTCCCTGTTTCTCAATACACTTAGTCCAGCGATCTACAAGCTTCCTAATGCCATCACAAAAGAATGTTTTTGGCTGTGTGCATAGCCAGTCATGAACCGCCACCTTCAGGTCATCATCGCTTTGGAATCGCTGACCTCTCAAAGCGTCTTTTAGTGGTCCAAACAGGTAAAAATCCGAAGGTGCCAGGTCTGGACTGTAGGATGGATGGTCGAGAACTTCAAATTTAAGTTCTTGAAGGCATTTTATAGTCTGTGCAGCGGTACTTCAATGGAAACATGCAATGGAAGCATCCAACATCTCCCGTTGCAAGAAAGTTCAAAGCGCAGCCGTCAGCAGGTAAAGTTATGCTAACACTGTTTTGGGATACACGAGGCCCTATCCTTGAACATTATCTACAGCGTGGAACTACAGTAACAAGTGCATCGTATTCTGACTTGCTTCGCAATGAGTTAAAGCAAGCAATTCGCACAAAACGGAGAGGGAGATTGTCGGAAGGTGTTATTCTGTTACACGACAATGCACGCCCTCATACTGCTGCACAGACTAGAAAATGCCTTCAAGAACCGCTCACCGGCTGCTCGTAGTCACCTCAGAGTTGACCCGACTGGACGTACACTCCTCACAATAGAAAATGATGGAGCTTCCGTTGAGCAGCATTCTCAATGCCATGTACGATGTGTCCGTGACGAAGTCGTTGCGCGTGTTCAGGCATAAAACTGGTGCCATTAACTATGTACTGGAAACGACTTGTAGACAAACAAACTCTGGTAAACGGAATGTTGTTTATTAAAGTGTTGAGGAGATGAATAGAGTCTTCGTGGTAAAGAAGTGGGGTGAGGATCGTTATAAAATACCTGCAGGTGTAGGTACAAGAAGAGGAGAGATTAGTGATGCCCCTTCATATGCCATTGTTTGTACGTTGTGTATAAATAACAATCAGCCATGCATTGATATACGATTGATGTGGAGGAATGCTTCTGATAATGTTCTTGTCCCTATGCGAAACCGTTTAATCCTCGACAGAATGTTTGAAATCGTCGGTATTAGACGCGCGTGTTACGGATATGCTTTATTTTGATACGGTTCTTGAATACACATCCACCGCTCTGCTCGACGGGTTTACCGAGTGTAGGATTGAACAAGGCGAGAATGGTCTAGAGTTGGATGCTTATTTCAACGGTTTAGACTACAAAATATCATGAACTTTGGTACAAATCACTTGAGCGGTACAGGGCTGAGCTCACCTATAACTTTCTCCCTGAAGAACTATTTCTTTATATAATGAGCAGCTGTCGTTACGACTCAGAAGATTATTTCAACTGCCGCTATGAATTGTGAAGATGAGTTCACGATTGAAAAGCTCGGATCGGTAAGAATAAACCCTAGATTGGAAATGAGTGTTTATAATCTTGAATTTAATAATGATGTTGTGGCTAACGATGACCTCTTTTTGCGCGCTTTTGATTTTATTCTGGCCGTGTTTAAAGATAACTTGCCAGCCGAATGTAAAGTGGGCACAAAAATAGTTTTGAACGAAATGAAGGCCCTTTACATCGATCATAGTTATCCCTATAACTTGAGCGGTGAAATAATGTTAAATCGTATTTATTGCATAGTGCAAAGCAACAATGATATAACTAGACTCGATCACGTTTTAGTTAAGCGTACAAACAAGACGGACGGACGACCACTTCTTTCATCATCTTTCAAAGACTCATTTCCTTCTCGAAACCCTCCAAACCACTTGCAAACAGTCTTGTTTGTAACAACTTTATCTCCGTAGACAGCTGCAAGCATTCCGTGCATTTCTGTAGCCGTCTTACCAAGTTTAAAACAAAATTTGATGTTTGCACGTTGCTCAAATTTCGAAATTTTCTACAAAATCGCCACACGCCACAAAAATGCCCTCACACAAAGCAATGACACGGCGCACTGGTGCATAGTTGAATGGTGTTTGTTGGCATCTGGCAAGTGGCCAAGGTGATGTCATCAGCCATACACACTGACATCACCTAGTGACACGCGTTCATTAGTTGCGGGACTATTTACCGAACTTTTTGATCACACCTCTTGTATATATATATATATATATATATATATATATATATATATATACACACACACACACACACAAGAGGTGTGATCAAAAAGTTCGGTAAATAGTCCCGCAACTAATGAACGCGTGTCACTAGGTGATGTCAGTGTGTGGGGCTGATGACATCATATATATATATATATATATATATATATATATATTAGGGTGGCCCTTAAGTGGTGCTGAAATTTTAAGTTACGATTTTTTTTCCTCTCACCCTTCAGTTGGATTCTATGTCACTAGAAAATAACACAAAATTTTAGTGAGATATAAGTATATATAGGGTGTGCTCAAGGACTTCAAACTTTCTCTCTCGATTTTCTCATATATTATCAAATAGGCGTAATCGGTTATTATTGGTAGAATTTGCTTATTATATGACTTGCCATATTATATATGGTTAATTTGAAACAAATAGTAGCGATGATCTTGTGTTCTTATATGCTAAACGACATTACGCTTTCTTTTTAGCTAGGTATATAGATTTTTTTATGATGGCTAGTGGAACTCGAAAAAAACATACGATTTATTTGCTTGAACATACTCCAAATTGTTTATCAGGTGCAAAATTGCCAAGTAATGGGGATGTTATGAGGTATTATCTACATTTGCTTCAGTCGATTAAGAATAAGCACAAGGCTGCTCAGTTGACGATAGCGGAAGTGGAAACTTTTTGGAAGAAGGCGAGGATTCCACTGCGGCCAGTTCAACATGCAGTGAAACAGTTGGAGAGTCTGATGAAGAAGTGGGATCTTTTGAAAAAAAATCAGTCCTGGAAGACGAATACACAAAGGAAGAAAGAAGAAGAGCTGAAATCCTGCTTTGATGACCTTTTTGACGTTGCTCACCAAAATGTTATGGTGTTATTGACGAATGATGAGGATAAAGCTTTCCTTTTGGCACAAATAGAGAATGGCAGAAGAGGCTCCATTGCTGGAATTGATATGACTTTGGCTAAAAAGGAGGAAGCAGCTACGAAGAAGCGAATTCGGAATGATGAATTTAAGAAGAGACATGAAATAGAGAATCTCGTACTTAACAGAAAAATCGTCTTGGAATCTTCTTCATCTTCCACAGGTGAGAACACCACGGATTCAGAGAATGAAGGAGCTGTTGGAGGAGTCGTAGTGTCATCACCTCATCCAAAAAGAGGCCGCAAGAATATCCTCCATCCAGAAGTCTTCTCTGCAAAGACACAGGAAGAAGCATCGAGCCCAGAGAGCTGCAGAGTTGAAGAAGAAATTTGATCCGCGAACACCTCTCACCCTTCACTGGGACGGCAAGCTGATGGATGACCTAACTGGAGATAAGAAGGTCGACCGTCTCCCAATCGTTTCAGGATCTGGACTAGATCAGATCCTTTCAATCCCGAAGCTTGCAAATGGCACTGGCCAAGCAATGGCGCAGGCGATGATTGATGTCGTCGATGATTGGGGTGTTCGTGATCGAATCAAAGCCCTTAGCTTCGACACCACAGCGAGCAACACTGGAAGAGTAAATGGAGCATGTGTTCTCTTCGAGCAACATTTAGGGTCTGAAGTTTTGTACCTGGCATGTCGCCATCATATACATGAAATCATGTTAGATGAAGCTTTCACGGTGACACTGGGAATATCAAGTGGATCTGAGATTATGCTTTTCAAACGGTTCAAGACCTTTTGGCACAACATCGTCCCCAATGACTACAGTCCTGGCATAAATAACGAGGTCGTCCTGCTCGCTGTAGAGCCTGTGAAGGACAATATCATCTGCTTCTGTCGACTCCAGTTAGATCAAGTTCATCCAAGTGATGACTATCAAGAGCTGCTCGAACTTACCCTTCTTTTTCTGGGAGACGTTCCACCAAAAGGGATCAAATTTCGAAAACCCGGAGCAGTCCATCGAGCTCGGTTCATGGCCCGGCTTATATACGCCTTGAAAATTTTCATGTTTCGCGATTCCAGATTTAAACTGTCGCAACGAGAAATCAAAGGCATGCAAGACTTCTGCATTTTCGGTGTGCAGTTCTATGTAAAGTTCTGGCTCCTCTCTCGCTTGCCAGCATCTGCACCAAGCAATGATCTACAACTACTACAATCTCTCGCAGTCAGCGACACACCTGCAGCAAGAGGAGCTCTCAATAAAATCCTTGCTCACTTATGGTATTTGAGTGAAGATCTGGTGGGCTTTGCCTTCTTTGACAGAGACTTGGATTTACAAGAAAAAAGAGCTATGGTTAAGAATCTACAACGGGAAGGACAACATGACGCACCAAAACGAATTCATCTGAATAAGAGTGACATCCAAGGTAAGAAACTCAGCGACTTCGTGTCTGCTAGAACCAAGGTTTTGTTCACTCTTCTAGGGCTTGAAGTCGAATTCTTACGTGATAATCCAGAGATGTGGATCGAAAACCCTGAGTACCTACTGGCAGAAGCAGTGGTCAAAGATCTTCGAGTAGTGAATGAAACTGCTGAAATGGGAGTTGCATTGATGCAGGAATATAATAGACTCCTCAGCAAGAACGAAAAACAGACCCAGTTTGTCGTTCAAATTGTCCAAGAGCATCGGAAGAAGTACCCGATTCCAAGAAGGATACCATTCTCAAAGGCATATCAGACTCTTCTTGCAACCTTTAAATAAGGGTTGTGTTGTGCTAACTCATCAGTTCAATTTCTTATCACTTTTAATTTTAATAAAAGTATTTTCTGTTGTTTAAAAATCTTGTATTAATTCAGTGAAATAAATAAAAAAAAAAGATGGGGCTTTGCAAACGATATGGGGATCTAATAAGCTAAATTTGATTATCTGCAAAGTCGTGCCCAGCTCAAATCACATTATTTTGAGTCCCATCGCCGCGGAACTGCATTGGGATGATGTTTCAGGGTAGCGGTCATATCCACTATATATGTAAAGATTATTAATTTTATACATCTAGTTCACAAAATTAAGTAAAATTTTAATAGCAACCAAGCTTGTTAGAAATATATTAATAAATACTAATTGTACAACTTTTTTATATTAGATAAATACTGGATTTGAGTGTGAATGAATCCGTAATGTATTATAAAAGGTAACTACAGAGTTAGGATGCTTAAAATTTCGGACAGCTTGAGCACACACTAAATATTGTTCAAACGCTATAAAATTTTGCATGGAAAACCTTCTCAATAGGAAGCATCCCTAATGAAGGGGTGAGAAAGAAAAAAATAAAAAGTGACAAAATAACGGCCACCCTAATTAATATATATATATATATATATATATATATATAAACAAAGTACACAGAACTCACCACGTGGAGGTAGCTGCACATCGAGTTCCAGCCTAGCCCATCCCAACCACCCAACCTTATTATTGACGTTTGTCTAAGTCTTATTCCTTTTCCTGCTTATCGAACTATGTTGTGATTTTGTATAGAAAAATGGCATTATGTTTCTTGATTCCAATCTCACTCGAATGAATCCATCCCTTCGTTCTTTTCCACAAACTGTAGCTGCTGCTTCTGTTACTAGCTTAATACATCTTTCTACGGCCTGTGTGTGACATGGCATCCCAAGTATGCCTCCAAAATCTGACTGTTTGGAAGCGAGCTCTCTGAATTCCCTCTCCGTTAATTGCTGCAAAAGCAGAGGACTTAATCGCCCTTCTTCTTTCCAGTTAATAAGATCAATGTATTCTTCTGCTCCAAAGTTCAGCCTTGGTATTGTAAACTTTCGGATTTCCTTTTGTGTTTTGCTTCTTGCAAGCATAATTCTTCGAATTGCCAGCTCTCTGATGTGCTCCTGATCATCGTTCATCATGGAGAGCAATAGGTTCCCTGGGTAAGCAAAATAAGCGTTGCATTGTATTGAAGAATCCACACTGTTTCTCAGCTCAAATGGAAGGTATCTTGATCTCAAAATAGGGGGGGGGGTGTTATTTTCAATTTTTTTGAATTCCTACGTGAGGACCCCCTCAAAATATGAACCACCAATTGTGAAACGCGGATCAAAAACGATTTTTTATTTTTGACCCCTCTGACCCCCATGTACAATTGTACATACCACCTGAAAGTATACATATGTGTATTATTGTATTTTTCTGCTATATAATCCATATTTATTGCCAGATTTGCTTTGTAATATGTCCTTTATAGAGTTTACGGGGTCGGAGAACACGAATCTGTACTCAGAATTTTTAAAATCTAATATGGCGGCCAAAAATCTCCATTTTTCATCAAATTGTCATGGATGACAGCATCCCGAATGTTATGATATATACTAAAGAATGTATTAACGCACACATACAACACAGACACAATCACCTTTCATACCACACTGTTCAGTTGTCAGCCTGATTAGCATCAGCACATAAGTGACACCTAGTAACAGAAAGACTAATCTTACAAATCACCAACCCACACATACCACTATCGCCTACTCAACATGGATTTAGACCACACCACTCAACCACGACACTACTCACTAAAGTCACGCAGCGCATCATGGATAGCATCAACTCCAGCCAACCAGTTCAACGTACACTATTAGCAACAATATACATTAGTAAAGCATTTGATGCTATCCCACGCTTCCCTCTCATAAACAAAATACTCAACAGAAACATGCACAATAACACCAAAAGGTGGCTGAGCAACTATATTTCAGGAAGATACTCACAAGTCACATTTAATGGCAAGTCATCCAAAAACAAGCTTCTTCCGCACGGGGTCCCTCAAGGCTCTGTTCTCTCACCAACGCTGTTCAACTTATACATGCATGACATTCCAACACCTATAGATAACAAGCTTACCTTATCATCATATGCAGATGACTTCACTCTAACATCCACCCACAACAACATCGACACCGCTACAAATAACCTACAAACATACACAAACAGTATACAAGACTGGCTCACACACAATAGACTCAAAGCAGCACCCACAAAATGAACCATCACCTTGCTTACAAGCAACACAAAAGAACAGCAGATAACTAAACAGATTACACTAAACAACTCTAACATTCCACACACACACACAGGACCAAAATACTTGGGGTCACATACAACACATCATTATCTTTTGCAAACCACATTCAAGACATTAAAAACAAATGTACGTCAAGACTTAACACGCTTAGGGTACTAACAGGCACAAACTTTGGACACCAGCAGGAAACAATATCACTCATATACAAACAATATATTCGCTCAGTTATGGACTATGCTAGCCCATGCTGGGCACCCATTATCTCAAACACACACATAAACACCTTACAGACAATACAAAACAACGCACTTTGTATCATTACAGGATGCACTCAAACAACACCAATAGAACACCTGCATACAGAAACAAAAATACTGAAAGTTAGGGAACATTTAGTCATGAGGGGAACACAATTCATGGCAGCAGCGACAACTAACCTACAACACCCTTGCCACTACATGTACAATCATGCACCGACACCTCGCACCATTAAGGTAACACCAGAGAGACATTATAACCAAATACTTCATTCCATACCACACCCCACAGACATCACACAGTATAGAAAACACATACACACACCTAACCCACAAAGCACTGACACAACTCATGGCAGCAGTGACAACTAACCCACAACACCCTTGCCACTACATGTACAATCATGCACCGACACCTCGCACCATTAAGGTAACACCAGAGAGACATTATAACCAAATACTTCATTCCATACCACACCCCACAGACATCACACAGTATAGAAAACACATACACACACACCTAACCCACAAAGCACTGACACGACTCGGTCCGAATACGGTCCTAGGTGCGAAGCCGCCACCCATTAACAGGTCAGAGATCAACCTGAGCAGATCGGATCGAATTAACTTAGCACGACTCCGATGTGGACATCACCCCCAACTTACAGACATATAAACACAGACTAAACAACTCCACAGACGACATCTGCCACCTGTACCAAGACACACCGCAAACAATTGAACACATTATGTCAGACTGTACCACTCTAGGACAACATAGAACACAACTCAACATCACTAGTGCGCTGAACCTCTGGTCCACTCCGGAGAGGGCGATCGGTTACCTGCGTGCCACCGGCTTGCTCGATCAGGTTGGACTGATCGGCTATTCAACAACAACAACATCCAAACACCACATCTAACGCTGGTTTCAGGGACCGAAATTATTATTATGCTTCACTGTACTTTCATTACATTGTTGTATGTGCCTTTATTTATTCCCTAAGACTCCTATTTCATGCCGCAAGGTTTTCCAGTCTGGTGCAACTTGTTTTTTTTTCTATTTTCGGACTTCACACCTGAGTGAACAATGAGCTACGCTCGGACGCCAAGTACACGTTCGACCGCCCAGAAGACATTGGGTTCAACAACCTACATAGAAACTGCTGACTTTTAAAATGGCTTGCTTCCAACGAAAAAGGACATTTTGGAAAACATGTTGTACTTACTTCGACCGGATAGAACCGGTAAAACTGAGAGGTCAAAGGAAGTGCAGCCGGAATTCTTGCGGACGTCCTTCAAGAACACTGTATTTTTTGTAATATATACAGTGACCACTAAACGCATCAAACTGAAAATTTTGGAACTGTATGAAAGATTCATCAAATTAATTCAGACCAGAAAAAGCTGCTGAAACGACAACTATTATAAAAAAGTCGAAGATTTCAACGAAAAAGCGAAAGAACTTTTTGATATCTTCTGCGCGGACGATGAAGTAAGGAAACGCTTAGAAAATTTTTCTGGTGTGAAAATGACTGGAGATGAATGGGACTTTCTGGAAGACGAAAGACATGATAGAAAAATGTTTTGCGAGAGTTTTGTCGACAGAAAATGGAATAAGACCACGGAACGCAGGAAGAGAGATCTGCAGAGTTTGGAGCGAATGAGAGAGGAAGCAGAGATGGAAAGAGCGAAGAATAAAGAAATGGCTTCAGCTGAAGGCTTCATTGAACTATCTGAGGATGATCCGAATCATAGTGACCTCCAAATTAGCACATCAGAATCCAATGAGCCTTCCACGTCTTCGGGTCCGAAGCGTCGTAAACTGTCCCCTAGACAAAAAAAAATTGAAAAGGATGAGTTGCTGCCAAAGTACCAGCACATATGAGAAAGTGTCAGAAAAGTAAGGCCCGAAGTTTACGAAGCAATGGACCAGCTCAAAAGTTCTCATCACATGTCAGATAGTCAAGCTGCGAGAGCCGTAGTGATTGTTGGCAATAAACCATTTGGTCGGAAATGGAAATTTCATGACGAATCGCCAGACTTAGTAGACCTAGACACTCTATCACAGTCTAGCAATATTCGCCAAGCCGGAAAGAGCATTGAAGCGCTAGCATTGCATGAAATTGCGAAAGAGATCATGCAATCAGATCAAAAGTCGGTAGTTACCTATTCTGTTGATGGTTCGAAAAAACAGGGAGCTGGTTCTTTCTCGGTGAAGGGAATGACGGTAAATGGAAAATATAGACCTCTCCCGACATTTCCGATTGCTACGGAAAGTAGAGAGAACTTGGCGGATTTGAAAGTTGCCATGTTGAACATACTGGAAGCAGCGAGCGGAGTTAGTTCGAAGGAACTGTTTAAAAAGAGAGACTTTGTGATCACTGATCTGACATCCCATAATCTCTCTGTCGAACAAATGGTGGCTGAGAAGCTAGAATCAGAACATGCCCCGGATCATGTTTTTGCAATGTCCACCCAACTTTCATGTTCAATCAAGTGATCACTAAACAATGGACTGAAATAGAAAATGCCATTGGGCGAGACAAAATATATTCCAGCTTTCTCGTCAATGCCCCAACTTCATCCTCGAGTGTGACCGAACAAGCGCTGGACTGTATAACCAGCTTGATAAATCATGACTTTTACTACAAACCGTGGAACAAAGACAACGATTTCGACGATCATATCGCGCCGAAGCGAAACAAATCTGTCAGTCTAAAAGATGAACGTTTCAACAAATTGACGTTGACATGTGCCACAACCTTATATCACATTGACGATGTGAGAACATTTCTCGGAAAATCTAAGCATGTGACGAACCAATTGGCCTGCATCGTATGATGCTTCCTGGATCTGGACTTGTTGAGAGTTGTGTACACGGCTGGAGCTCTCATTGGACTTCATTCAGTGGAGCCGTTCCTTTCACTGACGATATCGACCAGTACAACTTATTCAAAGCTAATTCCAGCATTCCAACAGTTATACCAAGACCTCGTTTCTACTCATCCGGCTAAACTGTTGGAAGTGAATACGCCGGCATTTGAGTTTGTGTCTGTGAAAGATTCCAACAAACACGATATGACGATGATATTTGCAATGCTATCAAAGCTACAGCTCTCCAAATGAGTACTGAAGTCACAAACGTTTTGGGTATGATATTGCCAAAGCTTGCTGAAGGATTTCAGAAACAAAAAGGAGATATCTTTGGATTCGGGGAATTTGACGAATCAGCGGAACATGCTCTCTCAAAAATGGACCATGAAAAATTGGACAAGGCGCCAATTCACAACTTGGACTCTGAGCGCAATGTAGGGTTCATCAACTATGAACTCGGCAGAAGAGGCGCCAAGCAACTCGCGTGCGCGTCGACAGCGCAGGCCAAAGCTAAATCTCTTGCGTTGATTCAAAAACAACCAACAGGGTCTTTCAAGGACTATAGGAAAATTGGAACTGCAAAAATTTCGGAAATAATGAGAGAGTGCAGTGTACGACAAAAACAATTACAGAAGCAAGGATTACAGACTAGAGACTGTGAATGTCGCTGTAGATCGCAGGAGAAATAGAGACCTGGAAGAATTAAAAAGACTGGAAGGGCCATTCACGGCTAGTGAGCAAGTGGATAATTATCTCGAAGAATCAAATGTGGACGATTCGCAGAAGCTGAACCGTCTTTCTCTCGAAGTCAGATATGCACGAGATACCGCTCTTTCTGTGCCAAAGACTAGTGATATATTTCCTCTAATGAAGGACTACAGAAAACTGCACCCCCCCCCCTCAACGTATGCCACTAATTTGAAGCTTTATCTTAGCAATGTCAGCTGTAAAGCTCAGGTCACAATCAGTGAGTTTAACCATGCAGTAGACACATTACTGAAATGAACAATATGCGTGTATGGTAATATACTATGATCTTTATACAAATATAGAATGTGTGAGAATCATCTTCAAATCGGTCTTTGTGCACTTAGCACTCTCCTTATTGTCCTTGGTGGTCTCCGATGGGTTGAAAGTTCATGATTTAACTGTATTAGTTCTCACAAATACCTTGTCAACTGCGTAATTCTGTTCAGTGTTGTCGCAAACCCCCAATTAAATATAGTATAATGGATGTTTGTAGCATTTCCATCCACATTTCACTTTCAAATGCCCAAAAATTTGTGATTTTGACCGCCACCTTGGATTTCCGCCATAATGATTTTTCAAAGTTCCATTACGAATGCGTATTCGTGTTCTGCGACCCTGAAAACCCTGTAAAGGACATATTATAAAGCACATCTGGCAATAAATATCGATTATATAGCAGAAAAACAGAAAATACACATATGTATGCCTTCAGGGGGGGTGTACAGCGGGGTAAATATAAAATCGTGCTTTGAAATGGTGTCTCCAAATTAATTTTAGGCTTGTCCCGAGCAAAATTTAGGATTAACAACCTCCCCTACTCGAAATGGTTTCCCAGACATGTCTTCCTCCTTCTGTGCATGAAGATTTTGACTTAATGGTAAACCACATTGGAGCATAAACTTTCATTACAAATGTTGCTAATGCACGAAGGTTCTCTGATGATTTATCTTTAGCAATGTATAAGCGTAGAATTCGATTTGCTGTAGTTATCCACCTTGCATGAAATAAAGTTCCTGGATTTTTTGCAGACAAATCAAATCCTGAGAGCATTTACCTGAGCACACAGCTGTACAGATTTCAAGCAAATACTTCTGGTCCGTACTTAAGTCTTCATTTGCTATGTATGGTATATCAGCTTCAATTTTATCAAACCCTGGAACTGAAAGTTGTTCACAATTTTTCAGTGCTTTGCCATTTGTTCCAGAGAAGGTATCAGGTCCTGTTGTGCTCCCATCAATGTGATATAACAAGTGGCAAAGTGGAAGTTCGTTAGCGTGCAATTGACATATTAGCCACTGCAAACGTCTACCTAATGCCAATTCTAAGAGGCTAATAATTCCATTATGCCTTCCTGTGTTTACAGGAGTTCCATCACATCTAATAGCCACCAGTTCATCAATGTTTTGAACATTTTCTGATAAAAACTGAATTAACGATCTTTAAAACAAGACTGTAGAATATAAGGAACACCACTTAAATTTTTATTATATTTTGTAACTGACCTACTTATTAGTGTGACGTGTTAGACATGGATTCTGTAGAAAAATTCAGGTTCTCAAGCCCAACTACATGTATTATATTTAGCCCTACAGGATGTGGTAAAACTGTGTTTATGCTTCAAATCATTAAAGAAAAGGAGAGATGTTCTCAAAATTTATGCATAAAGTTATATGGTGCTATTCGACGTATCAATCAGTGTTCAACGCGTACCAAGATGATATTTTATTCCACAAATGTGTATATGGCATTAAATCATTGAAGAGAAATGAACATACAATCATTGTAATTGACGATCTCATGATGGAGATGAATAAAACGTTTGCCGAGATATTTAGTGTTCTCTCCCCATCTTAACATAAGCGTATTCTTCATCAATCAGAATCTATTTTTCAAAAATAGATACATGCGCGATGTGTCGTTAAAAACACAATATCTAGTCTTATTCGCGTAACGTAGAGATGTATCACAAATTGGGGCATTAGCCAATCAAATGTTCAGGAATCAGCGTAAGGAGTTTTTGGAAGTTTATAAAGAGGCTACAAGTCAACGTTACGGATATTTGCTTTGTGACCTTCACCCGCGAAACACGTTTATGGGGCTTCTAAGAACGAATATACAGTATTTCCAAACGAGCCTGAAACGGTGTATATTCCAGAATGACAAATAGGTTAAAGAAATACCATGAATTAATAAAAATCTACCATCGACTGCCCCGGGCAATGCAACAGATGTTTGCTAAAATATCGACTCGGACTTTTTAAAATGCATCTGTGAAATCTGTCTTAACGTTATAAATTGCAATGTATCAATGAAACCCCCTCAGAAGGTCCGCCTACGCCGTTTCAAGAACATAATACGTACACTCGTTCGTAAAAGTCAAACTGTGGGGAAGAAAAAACGAATTATTGTACAAAGAGGAGGGTCATTCCTTCCTATCTTATTTTCAGTTTTGGGGCCTTTACTCTCTAGATTAATATAATGAAGAAAGTGGTAGTGATTCCATACGAGGTGTATGCTTCATGCAAAGTTCAAAGAGTCCAGACACGGTAATAGAACCCCGTAAAAGCAGGCTTAAAAAATGGAAAGCGAATTGTTAGCCCTATTAAACAGTGAAAAAACACCTGATGAAAAAAGAATCTTATACCAAGAAGCTCTGCAGAAATTTCTTCACGAGTACGGGGCTCCAATAAACCTTAGCCCTCCCGCCCACGGCCTAAACCATTAGAGGTACAGTAAAACTAAACATACCTTACAAAAGAGAATTTAATCCTGCATTTAATGAGAAACAATTAAAACTTGGTGTTCCCGCCATTGGCTTCCAAGACAGCCGAATTCGCTTTGGGTAGCTTGCCAAAAGTGACGTGAATAGATCTTGATCGTTACGCAAATTTTCTAAAACCGTTTCAATGTGTTACGTCATTGTATCCTTCGAAAATCGATTTGCTGCAGGTTCTTGAAACAAGAGACATTCAACCTTGTCCTTTATAACTGATCCAATGTTCACAGACGTTCAGGTCAGGAGAATTTCCTGGCCATTCTTTATTTCCAAAGAAATCGATCTCATGGTTCCGCAACAACTCTTGAGTGGCTAATGCCTTAAAGCCTTATCGTGCAGAAGTGTGACCTGATCGACATACATAACATTTTTTGGGTTTCTTAGAAAAGGAATGACATGCTGGGATAGAATAATATCACGAAAATACTATCCATCCCAACTCTGACCATTTGGCTTCAGCACCCACATGAGCTTCTTTGTAGTGAACAAAACAAACACACCAACACAGTCTGGACTTTTTAATAATTCGCGATAATGTTCATTGTCATCGATTTCATCTGGTGTTGTGGCCCACACTCGATCATTTTGGTAGTTAGGCAGACGTGTTACGTAAACAAAAAATTCATCGGAGACAGCTAAAAGCATGAAATCATCGACATCCCAATCTTCAAGATAATGGTCAAACCACATTCTGTCATCGATGTTAAGTTGAGTTTTTCTTGGCTTTGGAAGTTCATGCCAAGGCTTTAAACCTTGCCTATGACAGTACAGTCGAATGATCTCACCACTAACGATCTTTCCTCTCAACACTTCGATCTCTCTAGAAAGTTTAGCACAGCTGTTTTCCGCTTACGCGTACCGCTTTCAATGATGTCCTTTGTTTCCAGAGAGAGTGGCAAATTTGGGCGCCCAGATTTGGTTGTATCCATTTCACATTCATCCATAGTTTTATTCCAATTTCTTTTGACGAAGTCCTCACTTCTTCGCAACTTTTTGGCAACCCATGAACGTGTTATAAAGGTGGTTCCAGCATCACGAGCTTCCCGAATTATTGCTCGTATGCGATCTATCACACGTTGCCTCTTCGAATCACCTAGTAATTGAGAAGCCATTATATTATCACTTTATCAGCTAGAGTAATTTAAACCTGTAATAAATAAAGAATTTTATATATTTTTATAATCACTAAAAACTATTTCGATATAAGTAAACATGTAAGGTTTTTTGGAACCCCTTACAAAAATTATCCGACAAGAATCCGACAGAGATCCCCGTGGTTATTAGGCACAGCACGGCCAACGATGAGCATGGCGACATAGGGCCTGTGTCCGACGATAGAGCTGACCAACCAAAGAATAACGGGTCGGCTCCACAACATATCGAGCAAGTATTAAGAAGCACCCTCCCACATACATTGAGGAATAAAGGTTTAAGTCTTAATAGTCTATTGAATGAGGATCCCAACATACAGTGGACCGATACAGGTGAGATCATTGTGGAAGGAGCAAAGCTACAGGGACCGAATATCGTAGACATCATCCATGATCTGGTGAGAAAGTGGGATAGGCCCTCACCATCAGGATGGAAGCATATTAAAGCACGACTACAACAAATAAATGTCCCCAAAACAATGATAGGAAATCTGAACAGGTTAAAAGACTTGGAACATGCATCGCATGTGCCACAATTGAGAACGCCACCAACCCCAGCGGTAGCAGCTCTGAAGAGTAGAAAGAAGAGGCTAAACAACAACAACGGTCGACCCTATCAACGTGCCTCTAAAATATGCAAATGGTTAACATATTAAGAAGACGTTATTATGACATTTCTAGCCCAGCCTCCTACGGTGACGTAGATAGACTGTACAGAAGTGTTTACAATGATGGAGTAGGGAAAAAGATGTTGAGAAGTTTTTGCGGGAGCAAGACGCTTTACACTTCATAAGCCTGTGAGAAAAAGTTTTAAAACAGCTAAGACAACAGGAGCATCGATTGACTCTATTTGGAGAGCAGATTTAACAGACATGCAAAGATATTCAGTGTGTAACGATGGTTACCGCTACATCCTATTCATAATAGATGTATTCTCTAGATATCTGTGGCCAATTCCTCTGAACATTAAATCAACTGAAACAGTTGATAAAGCCACCAAAACGTTGATATTGAAAGAAAATATGTTTCCTTGCTATTTTTGTACGGATTTTGATTATAAAGAACCCGTTTTCACCGTTCTTAGAGACCTTAATGAGTGTGAAAATGCCGGAGAAACTCGGGATGAAACCATACGTATCGCACCGATTGGGGATGCACGGGTCCGGGCCGTTATGGTGCGGCTGAGGATGTTGTGAGGACTTAAACATGTGGACAGAGTTTAATATCAGCTACTACACTACCAATTCTGTACATAAGGTCTCTTTAGCTGAAAGAGTTCAAAGTACCATAAAGGAACGCATGCACCGCTATTTTACACATAAAAATACATACAGATATATAGATATTTTGGAATCATTGGCCTCATCATACAACCGTTCACACCATCGCACGATTGGGACAACACGGAACGAGATTTTAGAAAGAGGTACGCGCACAGAGCCTGATGTGAGAAAAGTTGTTCGTAGAATATCGCCACACTCTGTACGTTTCAAAATCAATGATTATGTAATGCTGTCGCTTTCGGAAATAAATTCGTAAAACAATTTCAGCAAGGTTGAACACGTGAGAATTTTCAAGTTAGTGCTATGAGACCTAAAGGAGAGATAATGTTGCATTACGTTGAATATTTGAATGGAGAAGAAATCGCAGGAGGCTTTTACCGCGAGGAGTTGCAGAAAGTGACATTTAATTTAGGAAAAAATGTGTTTAAAATTGAAATTTTTTAGGCAGCAAAGGCTCAGGAAAGAGAAAAATGTACCTGGTGAAATGGCTAGGGTACCCAGAAACCTTCAACACCTATATAAAAGCTGTTGCAATAATGAAGCTTAAATAGTGACCATTTCTACGTCATACTACCGTCCTCTTCGTCCCTGTCTGTACATCCTAACAACACACTAGCCAACTTTGTAACAGAACTCCATGAACCTATTGAATTTAGTCGTGATTCGTATGAGGTGGGGATATACGAAATTCAGTTGGACACCCTCTTTTTAAATATTGATTATAAAGAACCCGTTTTCACCGTTCTTAGAGACCTTAATGAGTGTGAAAATGCCGGAGAAACTCGGGATGAAACCATACGTATCGCACCGATTGGGGATGCACGGGTCCGGGCCGTTATGGTGCGGCTGAGGATGTTGTGAGGACTTAAACGTAAATTTAAAAAAACTCAAATCTTACGGCTGATTTAGTACACGAAATCGTAAACAAAGAAAACCCTGCACAAACTCTAATTCTAAAATCACAGGCTAATAGAAATATTAAAGACAAAGGACTGTTCAAAATTATAACCTAGGGGCAATATCGATCAGCTTTCCAAAGAGATACCTTTCACGAAGTAAAACATGACTTGTCCAGCCTCATGTATCAAATAAAATTGGAGAAATTGGTAGTCGGCTATACATCCCCAGACATGTGCTACATTTACAGCAATATAGTGGAGCACAAGTTTGTTGGGGATACCCAGGGATGCCTGGTGCGCATTGCTCACATTCCCCACCATAGAGGGAAGAGCATGAGTATTACATATGACAGGCCCCATTATGTGAATGTCGCGACTAATCTAATAACCAATATCTCAATATATATAAGAACGCTTGAAGGGAAAAATTTTCCATTCAGTGATGGGAGCTTAACAGTGAAGCTGCACTTTCTACGCACTGAGTTATAATGGAGAGAAAGCCTTTCACAATCTATCGAGGTGTGAGATACCAGCCTGGTAGTGGACTTGGAATAATTTTTTCAACCACACTACGTATGGCTGTTCCCTTGCTGAAGAGGGGTTCCAGATATCTCGGAGGAAAGTGCTACAATCAGTTCTTAACACGGCAGAAGACATAATGGCGGGGCCTAAACCAAACGAAGCTCTAAAAAAACACTCAAAGCGTACACGGGACGAAATCATCAAAGATGCAAAGAGAAAAATGCGTGGTGGTGGGAAGAAGAAGAGGGCTGTCCAGATAAAAGGATATCGAAGAAGAAGTGTTCTAAGCGAATGAAACCTATGGTTGACCATTTTTTTGATTGATATAAGCTAAGGATATTGATCTCATGAATCATAGACTATTTACTACTTGGCGAGAGAGGTGGTACTATTTCTGACTCGTCATGGCACGCTTCATCCATCCATGTAGTTCACAATGTTGTAAATCGGAGGTCCCTCTTTGACATGCCCTCAACTCAAGTTTCTATTCAGTACCCTGACTTTATTACAATTAACTTTTTAAACACAATTAGTTCCCCGAGTACTCCAATAGAATTCGTGATACCCAGCTCAGGTCCTTACTTTTTTACCCAAGCTGTGTGCAAATGTACGCTAAACTACGTATAGCCCATTCTGATGGAACGGACTGCGATGATAGTTACTGTGCCTACCTTGAAACCAACTTTTTACACTCCATATTTAGCCAGTGTGAAGTGCATTTAAACCAGGTTAACATCTCGGCAGGAACGGGCTACTATCACCTACGAGCCTATCTGGAATATGTGCTGAACTTTTCCAAAGTAGCGAAGGATACCTTTCTAAATGGTGAGGGCTATTATCAAGCTAAAGACGAAATTAGTATAAATGACAAATTTAAAAAAATTCTAAACAGAAGATATATGAGCGGTTTGGACGCATGCATACAGACTTCACATTCCAGGAGAAGTTGCTTGTGAATGGGGTCGATATGAAAATAAAGCTCACCCGCACGAATCCTGAGATCTGTTTAAATCTAGGTGCTGTTCAAGAAGAGGGCGCAAAGCCCGTTGTGATTCATACTATGGAAACATACCTACGCGTACGCCGTGTGAAATTAAGTTCGCCTAAACAAATAGAAATGGAGAAAAATTTACTACATGCCACAGTAAAATACCCAATTAACAGAGTATAGCTCAAACTATACACGGTGCCAGCAGGGTTGGCATCGAAACAGATAGAAAACATCGCCCTGGGAGTTCTACATTAAAGGATATTAATTGGAATGCAGGACCACGCTTCGGTGAATGGAAAAAATAGAAAGAGTGCCTTTAAATTCGACAATTTCGGCCTTAAAAATATAACTCTATACGTCAATGGCGTTGCGTTGGGCGGGGCTATGGAAAGGGATTATTCATCGGACGCTGTGTTCCCGATTTGCGCGAGAGCATATAGTAATGTAACCCATATTGCAGGTGCTTGTGACGAGCTCGGGATTGGGGTAACGCAGAAAGAATTCGTCCATCAATTTAACCTTTATCCGTTTGACATCACACCTGACTTATCTGCTAGTGTAAATACACACTTAAGACCACAACAGAGTGGAAACATCTCAGTCTGATTGGAATTCGCCAAGCCGATAGATGCCCCTATTAGTGTACTAGTATACCTCTTGTTACAAGACGTAATAGAAGTTGACAGATTTAGGAGCGTTGTCACTGACTTTTAAAATGGACGCGAATAAACTTCATAGAGTAATGAATAGTGAACGAATCACACGTTCCAAATTTATCAGTGGGTTTGCGAAGAATGAAACATTGAAATTGCCAACTACGAGAGATTGCAGTGGTTTTATTGTGAACACAGATGTTGTCGGTGGTGAAGGGATTCATTGGTTTACAATCTATTTTAAAAATAGGGACCGCATGTACTATTTTAATTCGCTCGGGACTCATCTCTGGACTGAACCTGGTATTGTAAAATTTCTCGAGCAGTTGCATATCCCCGAAATTGTATGGAATCCCTACCGACTACAAGAATATTTTAGGAATACTTGCGGGATATATATACGGCCTTTCATTTCTCAAGCATATTTCACATGGTAAGGAATTTCTAAATTTTTTAAAATTATTCGACCCGTCACACACTCAACGAAACGACGAAATGGTATGCAGACAGATAAAAACCTTTTTCCGATTGTGCGCACTCGTTGTATATTCTGATGTTTTGATCGTATATATAAAATGAATAATTGCATCATTATTGCCTCCAATAATATTAGTTTGTGTATTCTGTAGCTTATTTAAAATATAATGGAAACTAATTTAAGATGGTTATAAAAAAGTGTACTATTTTATAAAACATGATTTCTATCATTTAATAAGTTGATGAAAATACATTGCGTCTTCTTCTTACCCGAAACACACGAAAAAGAAAAAAAGCTCTTACTCGAAACATAAGAAAAAGAAAAAGCTTACATTATTTGCTTAATGATGTGTCATTCGCTGGGTTTACTGCGCGGTAAAATTTCTACCAACGTATTCAGGTCCAGGACATGCATTTCTTCAAAACTATCACGAAAAGATTGTATAACACGAGTCCTTTCCTCGTCGGGCCTTTAAGGAAAAAGGGTAATTTTAAATTAATTTGATTAGATCACACATTTTCTGAATCTTTTTTAATAAAAACCCAATTGTTTTTTATCAAAACATATGCAGAGTATATATATATATATATATATATATATATATATATATATATATATGCAGTAAAACTACAAAATAACACGTGATCTTATTAATAAGCAAACAACCACAGGGAAAAAGGAAAAAAGAAATACGAATTCCGAGCGCTTTCGTGATATATTCACATTTTCAAGGACAAGAGAGAAATAGGTAAATGTAAATTTCTCTCTTGTCCTTGAAAATGTGAATATATCACGAAAGCGCTCGGAATTCGTGTTTTTTTTTTCCTTTTTCCCTGTGGTTGTTTGTTTATATATATATATATATATATATATTATATATATATATATATATATGTATTATATATATATATATATATATGCAGGAAGAGAGTTACAATGTGAAGTATCAAATATCTTCGAACCGCTCAGAGAAGTTTGTGACCATCTAAGAGAAACTGACGAATAACATTTCAAATGAATTTATTAAGGAATTTATAAAATTATTTAAAACTTGCAAAGGAGTCTTGATTGTTACAAGTTTTTAAAAAATTCAACGATTTTGAATGAATAGAAATATCAAAACAGGACTTTATCATAATATTAATTTCTATTGCAAACTAATCTATCATTAAAAACTGAGGACACCTGTTATTTTAATAAAGCATTTTACAATAAAATGTAATGAGATGAAAATAAATTAGTACAACCTCATATATATATGATGAAATAATCGAAACACAGAACATTGCTCAAGAGCTTTCTCCTAATGACATCCTCAGGAACACTAAAGTAAATAACAAGTTCGCGAATAAATATATAGGCTATAAAAAAATAAAATTACAGGCACATAATTTTTACACTTACATTTCAACTGCAATCCCTTGTGCCGGATCATAAGGAGCATCATTGCAAATATCATCAACGGTTTGCGTTGAAAATAATCCGACCCGATCGGTTTCGTTAAAAAGATTAATTGTAGACACCGCACAGTGTCTCCATCTTCATATAAAGCCGGTAAATTGTAAAGTTCTGACTGAATCATGACGGAGGGAATGTGTTTGTTTATTCACTGGTGAAAATAACTGCTGTGAGTTCCAGCTAATAAAATACTCACGTTTATATACATGATCCCCAAGCACGGCCACCAAAAGACTAATAGGCAGTTCGTAAGTTTGCTGATTCGTTGTCAATGTAACTGGGCGAGCTATGTCAAATTTGTGTACCAATCAGCTGTCGTAACACCGATATAAAGGACCTACGCTTTGGACAATGAAGTCCTGATTGGTCACCTTCACGAATAATGAAGATGTCATTATCAAATTCGGCTTATTCTCTCCGCAGATTTATTTTCAATGTTCTCTTCTCAAGGGGAATGAGTGAATTGCTCATTCGCACGCTGTCACGATGCCTTCAAGTTTTTTGCATTATTTTATATTTGCACGCATATTACTCTCAGCTTGATCCCCATCTTTCCCCATTTTGGACATGGGTTAGGTTAGGTAAAGTTACATTGGTTATGGAATCCTAACCATAGGTCGCTAAATCATCTGAACACGGTCTCCGTCTAACTACTACTACCAAGCGTTCGACAAGTGTGACCATGGAATGATAATACATAAACTGAAATGTTTGGGAATAACAGGAAAAGTAGGGAAATGTATATATAATTTCCTTAGTGAGCGGTGGCAAGTCGTTACAGTAAAAGGAATATCTTCATCAGAATCAGAGGTCATCAGCTCAGTACCACAGGAAACAGTATTAGCGCCACTACTATTCATAATCATGCTAACTGACATAGATGAGGACGTTACCAGAGACAGCACAGTAACATCTTTCCTTAAAATGTAACGGGAGAAAACGTAGAACTCCGAGTTATATTTACGTAATTAAAAAGACTCAAAAGAACATTCTACCATATCTTCCCGTAAAGAAAATGGGTACCGAGTTCTTTCGATTTGTAACGGCTAATACGAACTACTAGGAAGGTCTACCTGGCAGATAAGTGGTTCTAATTGTAACTCAAGTAATACAAAAATTCACTTATTCTAATCGCATTATGTATGTTAGATAATGTGGTAGAAGGCCAAACAGGCCTGTGGTCGTGCGTATTACAGCTACGGCTGTATTCAGTTAAATAATTACCTATTGTAGATTAAAATTATCTAACAGTCATATTTAAAATTCATATTTAAATTGCTTGTGCATTTTACTTAATTGTCTTAGTATCAAGTGTCATTCCTCGAAAAAATTTTATTACTGTAAAAAATTACATTTGTGTATTGTAATTGTAATATTTTATCTGTAAAAGGGCTTTTCAATTATTCCCCGACACGGATTGACAGAGAAATAAGAATATATAACAAGTGATATATATAACCTTGGGTAAAATTTATATAAGGTGGTTTAAAGAAAAACAAGCTAAAAACGAAGTATAAATCATACAGTAAATGTAAAAATAAAACCACTTATTATAACAATAATATATACATATATATATAGTGTGTCTCAGAAGTTGCGCACATAGGCTTTATTCAGATTTATGAGGTTTACGAGTCGAAATGGTTAATAAGTGATGTTTAATTACAATATATGCTCGATAATGTTCGAATAATAAAATTAATAGTATATACACTGTAGGGCGGGGCGAAAATATATCGAACTCAAGTTGTCAGTATGAAATATGGCTGGAAAGGTGCTCTAGTACCCACCTATCATAAAAACATCAACTTTTATAGACTATGAATATGTGCATTCTCGCAACTTTGACCTCAATTTTGAAGAAAAGACAAAATTTTGAAGCAAATTCAGTTTGGTTAAAAATTATAACAATATTTCCTTTTATAAACCAAAACATGCGTTCATCACTAAATTATATGAAGTGTAACTGCTATCCACTTGTTGATTCACTTAAAATCTGACTTTGTTTCCCTTTTTGGATTCTCTAGCCGAGATTTCTTGCTGAGAATAACCATTCCATGGTGGGCGTCATGTCCGTAGATTTTTTCACTTGCAGAGGAGATTTCCTTCACATTTCTTTCAATTGCCTGGGAATGACACTGGTTTGTGTCAAGAATTATGGGTTTTTGGCATTCATCAGTTATACTTATAACATCAGAGAGTAAGGAAGGAACAGTAATATTCATTTCGTTCCAGTCAATCACATCCATGTAGGTCGAAGCTGAGAAGTTAAGCCTGATGGATTTCTTGTTAAACATTCGAATTTCTCCCGGTATAACACTCCTTTTCCCTTGTAGCACTTTTTCGACTGCTAGCTTCCGAATATTCTTATTCTTGTCAGCGATAGCAGATAAAAGGATATTTTCAGGATGACAAAAGTAACAGTTGTTTTGTAACACATTACGAATAATGTCTTGGTCGATTGTGTGTAGTTTCTGATAGAGCTCAATCATGAAGAAAAAAGTTTTGCCCCATCCTGGCAAGACCAGTTTGCTTTGATATAGAACCATGCAGGAGCATAGAAGTTCAGTATAAAATGAGCAATCCTTTGAAGTGTCTCTGATGGTTTTCATGCGACATGAAATAACGTAAGAGACGATTTGCTTTTGTCAGCCATCGTTCATTATTGAGAGACCCAGGTTGAGCAGTTTCTAACAATTTGATAGCTGGACCTCTATCATGACCGATTTGAATTGACAAACACGCCTTATGGAGGTATTGCTCTTCACTGCTGAGATCTGCTAGCACTTCTTCTGGTAAGTCCATCACTTTTCCAGCGAGAGGTGGAAATTTTCCAATTGGTCTGTTCTTTGGATCAAAGTTTAGGTCCTTGCCGATTTTGCCCTGTGAACTTTTAGGTCCTGTCGTTTGCCCATCAATAACTTCCAGGTATTTTTTCAAGGGAAGCTCATTAGTGTGAAATAAGCAAATAAACCATTGTAATGGTCTTCCCAATGTCAGCTCTAGTTTTCTAATTACTCCATTTGATTTACCTGTATTTACATTAGTTGCATCACAAACTACTGCTTTTAAAGTCGATGCAGAGTTGGTGTCAGTAATTACTGATATAATTTCTTTAGCAATATCACTTGCCCTTCCACTTTCAGGAGCAACATGGTCAATACATTCGTTTCCTGGAAATGAAACTAACGCATAGTGGTCTTCATTCAAAGTCCGCTGGCATTCTCCCACTTTTGAAAGAGTTTTATCAATTTTTTCATCAAATCCAAGGCAAACTATTCCTTTATTCTGTCCTTCATGCTTCTTTCTTTCTATGCTTCTCCACAAGGTTCTTTGACGACGTAGTTTACTGGGATCAATCGTAGTATTTTCAGATACTAGATTAAGATCTTTTAGGACAGCATTAGCAATTAAACAAGCATCACGGTTGCTTATTTTGCATCGATCAGCTGCCTTGCATAATTCTGGATATTGGTGTCGATTTTGAGAAGTGCCAGCTTCTGTATCTAACTCGTACTCGCTCAATTCGAAATCTTAATTTTGATGACTTTTTTCACTTTCAGAGCTGATCTCACGAATATCGCAAGGATTCAACTGCATTTCCTGGACAAAACTCCTTTGTTTATCTTTAAAGAATTGCCTTTTATACTTTGTTTTCCATTGGTTGTAGTTTTGAAGTGTTCACTTTGTCCAACTTACCTATAATCATTTTTCGTTCAGTACGTTGATCAATCCAGAATTCCCATTCATCATTCGGGATTTTCTCCGTCTTAGTGCATTTACACTCACTTCTTTTACGAGAACCGGAGGCATAGCAATTACAGCAACATATGTCAAATAAATTTCTGAAGGACTCATATTTACTTTGATAAGTGCTGGAAGATCTTTTACTCATGGGATACTTTCTAAGTTCTTGTCCCTTCTCAATTAATCTCTTTACCTTAATTACTATGCTTTTGAAGTCGATTGTTGGAATGGAAGCACAGATATATATATCATTCACTTCTTCCGCGATAATTTCAGCGTATTTCCGAGTGCTAAATGTTGCAGTAATGAGCTGATGTTTAAGATAAGCTTTAAATACATCCTTACAAGTTGGCAGTTGGTTGCCAGGAAGCTCTGCTGGTGTTCTGAGAACAGAATGCTTCACTTTTTCTCTTGTTATACCAGAAGAGGCCATTGCAAGCTATGCTATTAATCTGAAACAAAAGGAAATAAAATGCTGAATCAGGAAACATATGATAGGTCAAACAAATGATAGGTCACAAATACACATGTAGGCATACAAATACACATGATAGGTCAAACACATATGGGTCCTACATTTTAAAATAAGCACAATGTTTATTAATGTTTTTTTGATGGACATTGGCATTAATTGAGTTTATTGTTGAGATCCTCATATCTGTGAGGCGAAAAATTAATTTAAGGAATCATGCTAAAAAGGATCTTTTGTGGCCTTTGTTCGCAATTTATTTTTTCATAGTTGCCAGCACCGAAATTAATATTTCTAAAAGATATGACTTATTCCTTAATCAGTGACTACTCGGGCATCTTTTATTGCATGTTTCATTAAATTAAATTTTTCCAACCCACCCTAAATTGTACAGTTGATCAAAAAGCTATCTTAAAATAATTACATTGAATGAAACTACATTAACCGATGGTGCGCGACTTCTGAGACACCATTGGCTAATGTAGCTTCGCTCAATTTAATTATTTTAAGATAGCTTTTTGATTAACTGTACATACTATTAATTTTATTATTCGAACATTATCGAACATACTATCTATTGCAATTAAACATCACTTATAAACCAATTCGGCTCGTAAACCTCGTAAATCTGAATAAAGCCTATGGTGCGCGACTTCTGAGACACTTATATATATAATATATATATATATATATATATATATATATATATATATATATATATATATATATATATATATATATTAGTGTGGACCAAAAAAATGAAGGTTTAAAAATCTTTGTTCCACATGAGTAATGTTATTCCTTTTGCTTACCTTAATCAAATTACAAAATTTGAAACCTCTACGTCAAGTTTTAGGGGCCCCGAGAAAATTGCACTTTTCTTTTTAATGCTGAAAAAATTAGTTTTTCCTCATTTTCATAAGTTCTGCTTTATTTTTTGTTGGAAATTCTTTACGATTCTTGAAAACTGTTTTGAGCAGGTATTGTTTGTCCTCTTCTTTAGTTGTCACTGCTTGATTAAATTTTTCAATCAATGCAACACCCCGCTCAGCTGTGTCATTTGTCACTCTAAGGGCACGAACTCTAGCACAGCCTCTTTGATACTCAGGATCTATTCCCCATGTTGATGCAGAATTTTCAGTGAAGAGAGAATTGAGATGTAGAGCATCAAAAAGAGATTTAGTCCTTGAAGTAACAAAATCAGAAATCCTTTTTTCTTTAAAAGAAGCTAGGGTTACCTTTGCTTCTAAACGTTTCAGTCCCTTATTTCTTGGAGGCATTTTGATATTATTTCGCATTTGCTCCTTTTCTTCAAGGGATATGCTTTTGTCAAAGAAGCTTAATCCAACAAGTGTTTCTGAGAGGTACCACAGGAGTTATTTTAATTTGAAGGTAAAATGGTGTAGATTGTGAAAACTAGCTTCAGACAGTGAAATGTAACCTAATTAAATAGAAATTTAGCTATCAAAATGTTTAATTAAAACCAACCAGATAATAACACATTGCCTAGGTGTGAAAACCAGACCCACAACTAAGTTTTTCGCCTGAGAGATAAAATATAAATATGCTAAATTAATCAGACAAAAAAACTAACCTGATATCTTTGGGAGCATTTTTCCATCCCAATGAAGAACTAAAGGCTCTCCAGGACAAAATGCTTGCTCTTGATATTCTGTTGCTATTTCTTTGCGTAACTTTAATCAAATTACAAAATTTGAAACCTCTACGTCAAGTTTTAGGGGCCCCGAGAAAATTGCACTTTTCTTTTTAATGCTGAAAAAATTAGTTTTTCCTCATTTTCATAAGTTCTGCTTTATTTTTTGTTGGAAATTCTTTACGATTCTTGAAAACTGTTTTGAGCAGGTATTGTTTGTCCTCTTCTTTAGTTGTCACTGCTTGATTAAATTTTTCAATCAATGCAACACCCCGCTCAGCTGTGTCATTTGTCACTCTAAGGGCACGAACTCTAGCACAGCCTCTTTGATACTCAGGATCTATTCCCCATGTTGATGCAGAATTTTCAGTGAAGAGAGAATTGAGATGTAGAGCATCAAAAAGAGATTTAGTCCTTGAAGTAACAAAATCAGAAATCCTTTTTTCTTTAAAAGAAGCTAGGGTTACCTTTGCTTCTAAACGTTTCAGTCCCTTATTTCTTGGAGGCATTTTGATATTATTTCGCATTTGCTCCTTTTCTTCAAGGGATATGCTTTTGTCAAAGAAGCTTAATCCAACAAGTGTTTCTGAGAGGTACCACAGGAGTTATTTTAATTTGAAGGTAAAATGGTGTAGATTGTGAAAACTAGCTTCAGACAGTGAAATGTAACCTAATTAAATAGAAATTTAGCTATCAAAATGTTTAATTAAAACCAACCAGATAATAACACATTGCCTAGGTGTGAAAACCAGACCCACAACTAAGTTTTTCGCCTGAGAGATAAAATATAAATATGCTAAATTAATCAGACAAAAAAACTAACCTGATATCTTTGGGAGCATTTTTCCATCCCAATGAAGAACTAAAGGCTCTCCAGGACAAAATGCTTGCTCTTGATATTCTGTTGCTATTTCTTTGCGTAACTTTTGACGAGTTCGAAGCATAGTAGATTTTGACACTGTAATGTTTTCCAAATTATGGCCCAAAGACTGAGCAACAACAGCATAAGACATAGCTGCATCTCGATTGGAAAGATTCATTCTATCATAGGCTGCTACAACATTTTGTCAATAGGCTTTGACTTTTTAGGAGCCAACATTTTCTTTTTAAATTGCTCTTCAGAGGGACCTTGAAAATTCATTTCAAGGTTGTCGTCATTAGTTGATGGTGATGATGATGATGACGATGTGAAATCATCTCTATTGGCAGGCAAGAATGATCTTTTAGATCGCTTCTGCTCTTTGAGGGCTCTTTCACACTCTAATTCTTCACGATGAAGCCTTCTTTTCTCTCTTTTTGCAAGAATTTGGTCTACTGTACCCATGCTACTTTGTGTAGGATCTTCTTGCTGGCTTAAGTAGAAAAGCTTGTCTTCTTCATTTGACATCATCAAAAGGGCATTAGAGTGACCAATATCAAGAATTTCAGCCTTAATTTCATCTTTAAACATAGCTTCTTCAATACGGCATTTTTCCTCGGGCCTTTTTCTGCTTTTCATCAATTTATCATAACAGCTTATTAAAGAGTCAATCTTTCGGATGGCACTGTCTCTACGCATTGTGGGAATCCTGGCTTTCTCCCAGTAGGTCATCACTTCATCTAAGCAAAGATTAATGGATCTTCTTCGTCCCAATTTTTCCTCTTTTTGATGGAAGAAATATTTTTGCAAAACTTGCAGTTTTGTAGGTAAGCGGCAACAAAGTATATCTTTATATAAATGGCCAATGAGCCAAACTTTAGTTTTAGAACGAGTAGCCATTTTTAGTTTAAAAAATTAAATTTCTGAAATAGTAAAATAAACCAGTTAAATTAGGAGATAAAAAGGATAACTAAAAGGTTCAAGCCAATTAGGCAAAGCCTTTAATTTAGAGTTGACCAATTAAGGATAATATATTTTATCCAAAATTTTTGTTTTCCTTATTAATAATTTTCTCTGAAATAATGATCTAAGATTGTTTTTGTACTCTACTAACACCAAAAATTTCTTAAATAAGAATTTTTTTCATAAGTTGCAACTCAAGAGTTGAGTTGATCATTGATGTTCTAAGCGCGCCTATTCATTGGAAAATTTTTATAAGTCATTAAATCTCGGGACCCCTAAATATTCTCATATTTGACCAAAATTTTGCTGACATGTCTATCTCTATCTGGTCCAAAGGAACAAGGGCATTAATGTGGAACAAGGATTTCTTCAACTTTATAATTTACCCCCCATTTTGGTCCACACTAATATATTATATATATATATACACACACACACTGATAGGGTGATTCAAAAAATTTAACACATGGGTTTTCCTGTTTCAGGGATTTGAAGATTAAAAAGTACTGAATAAGCATTTGAAATGGTAACAAGGCTGAGTTTGGAGGAAAGAAGGAAGTTTCAGGCCTGGATGGAGGTGTATCAGTCTCCCACAGTCTAACAAAACACAAAAAATGTTTACAAGTAAATTGGAAATAAAAATTAAAACGCTATATAAGTGTTACCATTTTTTTAATCACCCTGTATATATATGTATATATATGTATATATATATATATATATATATATATATATATATATGTGTGTGTGTGTGTGTAAAAATGAACAATGGATAATTCTTATATTCATATATTCTTATATTCCTTTTTGCATATATGAGTCCAAACTCCTATAACGCTGACGCAAGTTCGGATAAATTTTTTATTTTCTTTCTATTTTATTTTTGCTGAATAAATGATGAGTTATTTCTTTTTAAATTACTTAATCATTTTTTCAGATTTAGCTTAATAATGTAACCTTGTTAAATTCTGCAATGTTCATTTTCTTTATACATTCTCTCTTTGTTGTAAAAGATGGTCATATCTTGCTTAACATCTAATCTTAAATTTTAAGCATTTAATTTTGGCTCACGTGAATGTTTAATTTCAACCCATAATAAAATGCATATTTCAATTCCCCTTTTTAGTTAACTCGGCAGATCATGATAACATCAGATCTGTCAATATGCGGGTTAAAACAAAAATATGGCTTCATCTTCAAATATCTTGCTTATCTGTCTAGACATTGCTACAGCGAAAATATTTACCTTATCTTCAAATATTTTGCAAAATAATTCAGCCTATTGAGAATAAAAAACAAAAGTCAACATTAAATGATAATGAGGTCACCAAAAATTCAGTATATAAAGTCAAACAATTTTTCAAATTATCATTCTGATTTTATTTGATCTGATTTAGAGCTGAGCATAACCTGTAACATTTTAGCAGTAAACTACAGTAAGAGTATATCTTTTGTCTTCTCCTTCGAGCCTTGCTTTCTTCAGTGAGCTTAGTTTTAAAATAGAGGAAAATAATTTCCCGATACGCTACAAGAAGAATCGGGGAACCCTTAAAGAATTAGTAAGCTTCACAGAATCCTCCGATCCCTTACAAGAAGAAATCGGAGAGTAGTATAAGAGGAACTACTGCGATTCCCTATACGGTACCAGCTACCCCAGAGTAACAAATTCGTCGCTGCCACCTAACCAGAACTCCCGTCAACTTCGAACCGCCCAAGGCCATAGACAGCGCGGTTAACATATATATACAGTATATATATATATATATATATATATATATATATATAATATATATATACAGGGTGTTTCAGGAGGAAAGGTCAATACTTCGGGAGGTGATAGTAGCGGTCATTGTGAGAAAAAAAGTTCATATGAACATGTGCCTAATTCTGAATAGTTACGGAGATAGAGCTGTTTGAATCTACAAATAGAAAAACATTGTTAATGGTAATCAAGAAAGAGAAACCAATTACTGTTTCCAGCATTTAATGTTTAAACATTGGCATTTTGAATGGTATCAGACACAGAAATTACAAATTTGTTACAGTTTACAATAAGTTTTCGAAAATCCCACCGTCAACCTCAATGCACTTTGCAACTCGTGTGCGAAGATCGCGTGTTGTTCGTCTGAGTTGATCTTGACGTTCCTTTATGCGGGCAGCAGCATCCAAAATGCGCGCCAACAATTCGTCTCGTGTATCCACCTTTCTTTTGTAAACTTGACTTTTCATCCACCCCCACAAACAATAATCTAACGGAGAGAGGTCTGGAGACCTTGGTGGCCATTGAATGGGACCACCGCGGCCGATCCATCGACCAGGGAAAGTTTGATTTAGGTATTGCACCACCAGACGGTAGAATGTGGAGGAGCTCCGTCATGCTGAAAGTACATACCAGCGCGTGTAGCCAAAGGAACATCCTCCAATAGTCCTGGCAATTCATTTTGCAGAAATTCTAGGTAACTTTGTCCTGTAAGACGATTCTCTAAAGTAACAGGGCCAATCAGCTGATCATCGATGATACCGCACCACACATTGGCAGAGAAGCGATGTTGAAAATTTGTTTCCACAGTGGCATTTGGATTTTCGTCTGACCACCGATGAGAGTTATAAGTGTTGTTGACACCGTCAAGGGTGAAAGTAGTTTAATCGGTGAACAGTATTAATCGAAGCAATCAGCGATTAGCATTTACCCAATGACAAAATTCCAGTCGCATGGCAGCGTCTCCTGGTTGAAGGTGTTGTACACGCTGTACGTGATATGGATGCAAGCCTTCCTCACGTAATGTTCGCCATACTCTTGTGTGTGGTACACCGAGACGTGTAGAAATTCTTCGTGAGCTAGTAGTAGGACTACGCTCTACCAACTGAAGAATGTTTTCCACTTCATCCACATCTTGTTGACCTTCACGTTTAGCTGAAACATGAGCGCTGGGAAGTGTAACAAAACCTTGGTAAACACTCTTCGATCCGGAATTCTGCGGTTCGGAAACCGTCGACGGTATTCTGCAACAGCAGCTGCTGCACTTCCATCGCAAAAACCGTAGACATACACCATATCTGCATACTCGGCATGTGTGAAGGTGTGTGGCATTCTTAACACTGCTTCAAACACCAAACAATGTCACTCACAACAGCCAGCTGTCGAGTGGCTTATGTTACATGCTTACACTACAGCTTACATGGTTCAAGGTTATAGGGTATAGGTTCAAGGTTATAGGTTATAAACCTTACAACCTTACAAAGGTTCCGCGCGATGATTCCTCATTTCGCGAAGGTCAAACTTGTCGCCCCTCCTCTCGAGTTGGCCTGGTGAAGTAGTGAGTTGGTTTCTTGTGCTCTCCACCTCACATAGCCAGGTACGCCCGGCTCATCGGGGATTGTTCTGAGCCAGACGTCTAATCTTCTTTTGAAGATGTCCACTGCAACTCCCTCCGTGTTTCTTAGGTCTTTGGGCAGCTGATTAAACAGTTTTGGTCCTCTCACTACAAAACTATTTTGTTTCAGGGTTAAGGATGCTCCCTGTCTCGTCTTTAATTTGGGAATACGAAACAGTTTACCGTTTCTACTTTCCGCCGTTGTTTGGGGAGTTATAGGGTTCAGAGTAAGATTAGGGACTAGTTTCTCCATTATTTTCCAAGTGTAAATAATGGTGTATGTCTCTCTTCTCCCTTCCAGTGAATATAGGTCTAGTTCGCGTAGCCTTTCTCAGTAATTTAGTTCTTTGCACCCGTTGATCTTGGCTGTGAAGATTCTCTGGATCCCTTAGCTGTCTAATGTCTTCTTTTTGATATGGGAGCAGTATTCCAATTTGGGTATGATCAGATTTTTCAGTAGAGGAATCATTACATTCCTATCCCTTCGTTTAAAGGTTCTCAATATCTGCCCCGTTATTCTCTTTGCTCTGTTTACTGCTATCTTATTTTGTGTTTCAAATTTCGCATCATCTATCATTACAACCCCTAAATCTTTTGCTCTAGAATTTCTCTGAATTTCCTGTCCATTTGAGGTATAATATTCCATGGATTTTAGGTCTTCTCTTTTTTCGTACCGTAACAGCTGAAACTTCTCCGTTTTAAACTTCATATTGTTGTCTTCCGTACACTTGTAGCTTCTGTTTATGTCGGTTTGTAGAGATCCTATATCTTCTGGATTTCTTATTTTTTTTACTGATCTTTGTGTCATCCGCAAAGGATGTTACTGTGCTGTCTCTGGTAACGTCCTCATCTATGTCAGTTAGCATGATTATGAAGAGTAGTGGAGCTAATACTGTTCCTTGTGGTACTGAGCTGAGGACCTCTGATTCTGATGAAGATACTCCTTGTACTATAACGACTTGCCGCCGCTCACTAAGGAAATTATATATCCATTTCCCTACTTTTCCTGTTATTCCCATATATTTCAGTTTATGTATTATGATTCCGTTGGTCACACTTGTCGAACGCTTTAGCAAAGTCTGTGTATAGTACATCATAGTTTTCATTACTTTCAAGTGCATCAATAATGTTGTTGTAGTGTTCCATTAGTTGTGATAGGCATGATCTGCCTGACCGAAACCCGTGTTGGTTATCATTGAATTTTTTCTGAGTTTCCAAAAAGTCATAGATTTTCTGTCTAACTATTCTTTCAAATATTTTAGTGAGATGGATGTAAGCGACACTGGCCTATAGTTTTTGGCCTCGGATCGATCTCCTTTATATATTGGGACTATGTTCGCGCTCTTCAGGATGCCCGGTATTTCTCCCGTGTCTTATGATCGTCTCCATATCCAGTATAGGGGCTCAGCGATTGCATTCTTGCAGTTTTTGATCAGTGTGGCATTCCATTTATCCGGTCCTGCCGCTGAGTGTGTTTTTAGTTTCCCTATGGCTTGTGTAATATCATCCGTCGTAAAGTCGAAATCCGTTATACTTTCCCCTTGTGGTTCTTCTTCAAAGAACGCGTTTCTATCGCATATCAATTTGTCAGTTTTTGGGATACTGAAAGATGATTCGTACTGAGCTCTTAATATTTCAGATACTTCTGTTAGATCATCAGATAAATCACTGTTCTCATTTTTTAAAGGTCCGATAGTCGCATGGTTTTTCGACTTTCTTTTTGCGAAATTATAGAAGTACTTTGAGTTAGCCTTTATCGCTTCTATAGCGTCATCTTCTTTTTTCTGTATGCTTCTCGATTAGTTCCTGTATGACGACATCGATACTTTGCAGTTTATCATTTAATATTTTTCTGATGTTGTTATCTTTACAATTACTTAATTTTGCAGTCACTCTTTTTCTCTTTCGAACAATGCCCTCTTTTGTCTTTCGAACCTGCTTCTCTTTCCTCTTTGTTGTATCTTTGGGACATGTTTTTCCACAATTTCTAACGTCTTCTCCTCTAACGTCATTAGCATCTCTCCGTTGTCTTGGCCTCGAAAATGGTTTTCCAATCTATTACTTCCATGCTGGATGTCACATCTTCCCAGTTTATAGCTTTGGAGTGAAAATTAAAAATTTCGAATTTGCTTCTTTCTGTTGTGCGTGTTCTTTCCTTTCCTGTTGCCTTTATATTAGTTGTTATTTCAATGATGTTGTGGTCGATATCATAGTTGGGGATATTTCTACATTATCAATTAGATTACTGTTGTTTGTGAATACCAAATCTAGGCAGTTGTTTTTTCTTGTGTTTTCTGTTATTTCTTGCGTTAACATAAATTCATCAGCTAAGCTAGTAGCATTTTTACCTGCTCCTGGTCTTCTCGTGTGCCCCCCTTGTCCTGGTGTATACATATATTTTTTCCTATCCTTTTATATTTCATGAATGGGAAATTAAAATCACCACAGAGAAAAATATTTGGGGTTGGAGAGTGTAGATCTTTTACCAAGTTTCTTACCTCTGTAATGGAATCTGAAAATTTTGAGGTTGTGTGTTTGGGGGTCTGTACATTACAATTAGTACCATATTTAATTTTTCAATTTTTGCTGCTACACATTCTACGTAGTTGTTTGAGGTACTTATAGCCATTTCTGCTATGTGCCTTTCGCGTGTGTAAATAGCACATCCTCCTTTACGTCTCACTGTTCTGTCGGCTCGGAGGATGTTATAGTTGTCAATTTGTATTTCTTTTTTGTCAATACAGGACTCACAATTTTCACAGTTCGCCTGGCAGTCCTTTAGATGAGTTTCCGTGAGGCATGCAAAGTCTGCTCCGGCTTCTTGCATGAGTCCTTTCAGGTATAAACTTTGTTCGTGGATGGTTTGATTTAAGGCCCTGTATGTTGGCTAGGATTATTTTTATTTTTTCTCTTTCTTTTTCGCATACAGGTGGTTCCGATTTGTTTTCCAATGGGGGTGCCGGTTTCGTTGCCTTGTGGTCCTCCGAGAATTTACCTCTTTTTATCTTTGTCGGTACCTGTTGTCCCGATAACGCATGAAGTGCCTTTGTTCGTACCTTCTGTCCGGCTCTCGGATTCTATATTTGTCAGCTGGTTTTGTAATTGCTGGATAGTATTTAGCAGCTGAAATGTGTTGGCTGCGTCTAAAAAATTGGCACTCTTCTTTGATGTTCGTTTTTTCTGTTCACTCGTTGCGTTCCTTTGAGGGTGGTGGTATCGGCATTTTTTTTCGTATTTGCAACTCCCATATCTTGCATAAGTGTTGCAGACCGTAAGATGGTGGAACATGCATTTCTTATCAAATTTGCAGTATCCACTTGTGTAATGCATTTTGCATAATGTGGGATGTGCATATATGCATTGCCCATCCCGATATCTGCAGTTTCCTTTCGCGTAGTATTTACATACGATATTTTCTACGCTTCTGCTTTCTTTCTTATTATTTTCAAAGTTCTTATTTTGGCATTATCATTATTTTTCTTTGGCTGTTTATTTTCTACGTTTTTAGTTATTATCTTTTTATCATTTCGCTCGTTGGACCGTTTGACTACTTCGCAACTTTTACTTATTTCTTTTCTTTCATCTATGTCTTCCTTCCGTATTATATTGTTTATTGTTATTGTTATTAAATTGTTGTTCGTTATTATGCTGTTATTCGTTATTTCGTCCTCTCTCTCATCCACCCGGTTTTTCGTTGGGACATTTCCGGACCCATGTGTCCCCATTATTTCATTCTTTTTTGTAACTTTCGAGTCTGCTATCTCCATTTCTTTAAATACCGCGAAGAATTTACGGTCTGTGTACATGCGCCACATAGAAATTTGATCCCCACGACGTGTTATATATATATACACATATATATGAAATAGGATCCCTCCTTCGGAGACGTAGTTTTACATTCAGGATAAAAACGAAGACGTAGAGCAAAAAAGTCATTATATTTGGCTGCAGCCGACGTTTCGAGCAACTCTATCCATTTTTAAGGCCTAATTAATAGAGAGCTAAAATTAATAAATAACACAAAAGATATAAATGACGAGAGTTAAAACCTAAACAAATGTACAAAATTAAAATTATTCAAATAGAAAATACAAATTAGAAACAGGCTAGAACAAGATCAAATCAAAAATAAAATATATAAATGACACAAAATTATAGAAATGATAGATGTAAAACCTAAAACTAAAATCATTCAAAAATAAAACTGTTAAAAAAAGAAAACCTTCACTAGTAAAAAGTTAAACGGAAAACTACAAGAATAAACCGACACACCTGTATTCAAAGAACAGCCACAAGAAACTGGAGCAAAAAGAAGACAGGGTCGCTGAGAAAATTTAGAAGGTAGTTGAACTAGTTAATATACTGTAAAGAGGGTAACAGACAGAATCAGTGTTTAGACTAGTGTTCAAAAACTTAATACATAAAGATTCATGAATACGAAGCGAGGACAAGCATTTTAATGATTTAAAAATTTTAAAATTTTCAACGGAGACGTCAGTCTTACAGTTAATGGAATGACTTCTAATAGCAGACTGTTCTTTTCTCAACAAAACCTTCCCCGTCCTATGACTAATATCCATATGGGAGCAAAATCTCGTCCGCAAAGAACGAACTGTACTGCCAACGTAGTTTCCCTGGGAACACTCAGGGCAGGTAAACAAATAAAAGACAGAACAGCTCATTGCAGGGGGATGTCGTCCTTACATCAGAAAAAACAATCAAGAGTATTATTATTTACAAAGGCAATCTTAAAAACAGTGTGAAAATAAAATTTCCTCAATATTTAACAATTGTTTCTTCACCAAAGAGTTAAAATGGTAGATATCAGGTAAAACAAGATATTTACAATTCTTAGGAACATCACACGTTGTAAAAATTTTAGGGGAATACACATTATTAAGAAACTTACCAATAACGCCTCTTACAAGATTCCGTGGGAAACCATTTTTAAAGAAATAATCAGTAAGAAATTCAAACTCATTATGTAGCAGAGCAAAGTTTGAGCAAATATTATAAGCTCTATGAGCAAGTGTGCGAACAGAGCTTAGTTTGTAATTAAGGTCGCAAAAACTATAGAAATTAGAACCCAAACCCGTAAACGGAGGCTTCCGGTACGTAGAAGTTAAAACTGTCAAGCCAGATTTGGAAGACCAAAACATCATGGAAAGGAAACGAACCTTCAACTTCCTTTTTTTTCCTATGTAAATTCAGTGTTCTTATGCAATGTGTTCAGAAAACTCAAAAACTTAACCTATTGGCTCTCCGTTTGGAATAAAACAAACGTATCGTCAACATAACGTCTGTACAGTTTGGGTTTAAGATGAGGGGTCACTCACAGAAGACCCTTTCCTCAAGATGTGACATAAAAACATTTGCAAGAGTAGGACCTAAGGGGCTCCCCATCCCCACTCCATCCAACTGACAATAAACCACTCTTTGAAAACTGAAAAAATTATCCCTCACTGCCAAATTTTAGCTCTCTATTAATTAGGCCTTGAAAATGGGTGAAGTTGCCCGAAACGTTGGCTGCAGCCAAATATAATGACTTTTTTGCTCAACGTCTTCGTTTTTATCCTGAATATATATATATATATGATGAATAAAACCACGAAGAAAAGGAAACACAAAAAGGTGCTCAAGCGCTTTCGTCTAATGACATCCTCAGGAACACTGAAGTACATAAAAGGTTACGGCCTATATATAGGTTACAGAAAAAAAAAAAAAAAAATGAAATAAATAAATAACATACATACACACAAACAAACCTGGCAACCCGATGCGCCCTATTATTAGCTCGTTGGGCTCTATTACTTATAAACTCTCCAAATGGCTTGTCAAAGTCTTGTCCCCCATTCTCGGAAGTATCTCTGATCCACATGTAAAAAATTCCATGGATCTTACTGAAAAATTGAATAATGCACGTACTGAAACTAACGATAGATTGATCAGTTTTGACGTTTGTTCATTGTTTACAAAAGCGCCGATTGATGATATGCTTGACTTTCTCTCCCAAGAATTACATAAGTATGACCTGCCTCTACCTTCACACATTGTTTTGGAACTTATTAAGCTTTGCATCAAAGACTGTAAATTCACTTTCAATAACGAGTATTATCAACAAGTGTTTGGGATGGCCATGGGCAACCCCTTATCGCCCCTCCTCTCCAATATTTATATGGAGTTTTTCGAAATTACTTACATTCCGAGAATCCTGGGGGTTGGCATCCCTTGGTTGCGGTACGTCGACGATATTTTGTGTATCTGGCCCATGAATCGTGACCTGGATAACTTCCTCCTTCAGTTAAATGATCAAGTCCCCTCCATTAAGTTTACTTTAGAAGTGGAACAAGACAATTCAATCCCATTTTTGGATGTGCGTGTACATAGGGAAAGCCCAGGTTTTAAGTTTAGTATCTATTGGAAAACAACAAACAATTTGTCCTACGTACACTTTTACTCGGGACATGACACCCCCACTAAGAAGGCCATTTTTTCATCAATGTTTCTCCGCGCCCTTAGGATCGCCAGTCCGGAATACATCGATGCCGAATTGGAAAAAATCAACGGTATTGGAAGTGATCTGTGTTATCCATCTGCGTTTATGGAATCTTGTCTCAACAAGGCAAAACGAACTTTCTATCGTGTGAATAATAACACTCGTACTTTGTCAAAAAATATTTTAGTACTTCCATTTTTCCCGGGCTTTTTTAGGCATTGCTAATGTACTTAAACTTTTGGATATTAATGTAGTATTTTCATATAACAATATTGTGAAAAATATCATAGTAAAAATAGCCCTACCAATAATTCAGGCATTATCTATAAAATTGGGTGTAAACAATGTGATTCCTTTTACATAGGTCAGACGGGAAAGGATTTGCACACACGTATAAAACAGCATCAATATTCCGTTAGAACAAGACAGTTGTCCAGTGCTCTTTTTGTCCATTTGTCAGAGTTATCCCACTGTATTAATTGGAATAATGCTTCAGTTTTATTTCACTCTAGCAACATCGTTAATAGAAATATTCTTGAGTCTGCCATTATCCAACTTTCAAATAACTTCAACATAAGCAAAGGTCTTTTTCAACTCGATCCTGTTGTTTTGAATTCCTTCAAAACAGATTTAGATAAAAAGGGTAGGACGCTAAATCTTTGGTAAACTTGTATGCTACTTTATTAACTTTTAATCTTCATTTTATTTTTATATATATCGAAACTTGACTATAAAAGGCAAAGTGTTAAAACCCGGGCAGATTTCCAGTATAAATTTGTATTTTTATAATTCATTTGATCTTGTGCTAAAAATCGATATTTTTCCTTACAAATCTGTATGCCTCTTTGTTAATCCTTTAATTTTTAATTTTTATTTTTACTTCTCTGTTTATTGCATATACAGGGTGTTTGAAAACTTTCTGTACAAATTGTAATGGGGGATAGGCAACACCAAGACAAACCCTTTTCGTCTATAAGTGTATGTCCGCTGACGTCACCATTCGGCGCGAGAGGGCGCCGCTGCAATTGGCTAAAAGGTGAAGTGGGCTAGACTCGCGCTTGCCGCGGGCATTCTTAAATCGGACGTAGTACGCGTAACATGTTTATTTAAAGAAGGCATGTTTATTTAAAGAAGGTGCTGAAAGTTGCGACCGGTAGCATCAATGCATGCCCGACAGCGTCGAAGCATTGACCGACGTACACGTCGAAAGATTCCCGGCATTTCGGGAACAGTTCTAGCGGCGACAGCGATTCTTGCTACGAGGTCTTCTTCTGAGTAAATGGGAGTCTCGTACACGAGGTTCTTCATGTGTCCCCACAGGAAGAAATCGAGGCATGTTAAATCGGGCGATCTCGGTGGCCAGGCTACGGGCCCACCCCGGCCTATCCATCGGTCCCCAAAAGTGGCGTTCAGATAATCCCGCACATCGTTGCTGGAGTGTGCTGGGGCACCGTCGTGTTGAAACCACATTCGTCTACGAATAGCCACGGGAACATCTTCCAGCAGTTCCGGCAACGTTTCTTCAAGAAATATCCGATAAACCCGCCCGTCGAGTCGGGCAGGCAGCAGGTACGGCCCAATCAACTTGCCATGGACGATACCCGCCCAAACATTGACGGCGAACCGTTCTTGATGAGCATGCACCCGTGTAGCATGTGGATTTGCGTGCGCCCACACGTGAGAATTGTGCACGTTAAACACACCCTCACGTGTGAAACAGGCCTCATCTGAGAACAGCACATAAGCCGGAAAATTAGGCTGCACCGCTGTCTGCTGCAGAAACCAGCGTGCGAATTTCACACGAAGAGGGTAATCCCGAGGTTGTAATGCCTGGACTCTCTGACGATGAAACGGATGTAACTGCTGCTCGTGCAACACTCTCCAGACCAGGTCGTGGTTCACACCGAGGATACGTGCAACACCTCACGTGCTTGCGCTTGGATTGTCCTCAAATCGCCGTAGGATTTCTTCTTCCATGTCAGGAGTGCGCACGTTTCTCTCCCGACCAGTGTCATGCATGTTTGCATGGAATGTTCCAGTTTCTCGCAGTCGCCGATGCAAATGCGCAAACGTTTGGTGGTTTGGCACACGTCTGTTTGGGAAGCGCTGTCGGTACAACCTCACAGCAGCTCTTCCGTTTCCATTGGCAGCCCCATACACCATATGCATGTCAGCCATCTCAGCAGTCGTGAAGCGCTTCATGTTACGCGTACTACGTCCGATTTAAGAATGCCCGCGGCAAGCGCGAGTCTAGCCCACTTCACCTTTCAGCCAATTGCAGCGGCGCCCTCTCGCGCCGAATGGTGACGTCAGCGGACATACACTTATAGACAAAAAGGGTTTGTCTTGGTGTTGCCTATCCCCCATTACAATTTGTACAGAAAGTTTTCAAACGCCCTGTATATATATGTGTGTAGATATATATATATATATATATATATATTATATATATATATATATATATGTTTGTGTGTATGTATGTTATTTATTTATTTATTTATTTATTTTTTTTTTCTGTAACCTATATACAGGCCGTAACTTTTTATGTACTTCAGTGTTCCTGAGGATGTCATTAGACGAAAGCGCTTGAGCACCTTTTTGTGTTTCCTTTCCTTCGTGGTTTTATTCATCATAAATATTTTTCACGTGTTACTTTCGTGAAATAATTTTCATATATATATATATATATATATATATATATATATATATATTTATAGAGAGAGAGAGAGAGAGAGAGGAGAGAGAGAGAGAGAGTAAAGCAATGCATCTACCTTGGTTTACTTTAGTTTTTGTTCCGCCCGAATTGTTCATTCTAACGAAGGTCAAGTTGTCACTCTACCTTAGACCTACAGTTTAACGTGGAATCCAAACCACGTCCCACCAGCAGTCTATCGTCTTAACCACTAGGCTACCCAGGGTACCCATTTATCTACCAACCAATTTCTTTATTGTGTGGAAGGAGTAACAGCTGGGTTTTGCTGCGCGCCGACTGTCGTCAGAGAGTCTCGATTCCGGGGCTGATTCGTAGTCAGCGACGCTAACCACTACACCACCGAGGCGCATATACTGTATATTAGGGTGGCCCTTAAAACTGAAGTGTCGATTTTGAATCCTCTCACCTACTCAATTTGTTCCGTTACTCGTCTAACTGCACTGTGCGAAATATGACGGTTTTCGAGAAATATTTAGAGGTCGCCCTGGCACGTCAAAGTTTTCCTTCTATTAGGTTTTCAGTATACTCAATTACTCATACTGTTATTCATACTAATTACTCATACTAATACTCATACTAATTACTCATACTCTTGTTCTCATTTGCAGGATTGATACATGATGGATACGCGACAGAAGCATTATCTTGGTGTTCATTTTGTGGAAGAAATCAGGGGAAGGAAGCTTCCTTCCATTGGTCAGGCCTTTGGCCATTTCCTCTTCCTTCACGAGGAGAAGAAGCAGCCCGTGAGGCAAGCCGTAACACCGTCAAGGCCGTAATGGAATTCTGGCATTTGGCAAGCATTTCCACTCGGGCTGAACAGCACTGCATTGCTAAACTCGAACGGACCTTCGACGAGTGGAAAGGGCTGAAAAAACACAAGACCAGGACCGGCGATGCGCACAAGAAAAAATAAGATTTTAAGAAGTTGAACGATTTGTTCGACATTGCGCACGCGGATGCCATGAAGATGATCAAGAACCCTGAAGACAAGGCTTTCCTCCAGATGCAGAGGCAGAAGGGCAGGACTGGATACATCGCTGAACTGGACTTGGAGCAAACGAGAAGGAATGAAGCAGCGGCGAAGAGGAATGTTCAGGAGAAGCTCCGGAAGAGGAAAGCCGCTGAGGAGTGCGAAGCATCTACCAGCCGAGCAGTTTTCGAGTCGTCTTATTCCTACACATCCGAAGAGGAGACAGGGGACGACTCAGGTGCCTGCGGAGGAGCGTGCCCTCCGAAGCGAAGTAGGGGGAGGACCAACATCATGACAGCCGGACTGGCAGCCGCACTTGACAGGACACAGATCTCCTCCAGGAGAGCCGCCTACATACTGACGGAAGCTGCTAGCAGTCTCGGACGGAATGCGGAAGAGCTGAACATAAACTGCAACTCCATTCAGCGACTCCGAGCTTGGCACTGATCGGAGACGGCACAAAAGATGAAGGAAGAATTCCCTGGTGAAAGTCCCCTCGTCGTCCATTGGGACGGGAAGTTGATGGAGGACTTGACGAGCAGGGAGCACGTAGAGCGTCTTCCAATCATTGTTTCGTGGCAAGTAGTTGAGAAGCTTCTTGGGGTCCCAAAGCTTCACACAGGAACCGGGGAGGCTCAAGCGTCAGCTGTTGTTGCTTGCCTGCAGGAGTGGGGTATCAATGACCGGATTCAAACTCTGTGTTTTGATACAACAGCATCCGACACAGGACATCACTCCGGAGCCTGCTGCCTGATTGAACAGAAGCTGGGAAGAAATCTTCTCTACCTTGCTTGTCGTCACCACATCTTGGAACTGGTGATCGGAGCGGCTTTCGAGGCCGCACTGCGAGTTCCATCAACAGGACCGGATATCCAGCTCTTCAATCGGTTTCGGGAGGAGTGGTCTTTCATCAACCAGAAGGATTTCAAGCCTGCGATCACTGATCCTGTTGTGGAGGCTGCAGTTGCCCCGGTCAAGGAAGAATTCCTTCAGTTCTTCCAGTCCCAGACGGAGCATACCAGGGAAAATTACAGGGAACTCGTGGAACTCTGCATCATCTTCCTTGGGGGGACCCCACAGCGAGGCATTCACTTCATTGCTCCTGGAGCAATGCACCGAGCTCGCTGGATGGCCAAGGTCCTCGACGCCATCAAGATCTGGCTTTTTCGGGACCAGCTCAAGTTGACCGCAGTGGAGGAGAAGGGCATCAAAGAACTCGCCTTGTTCGCTGTCATCGTGGACGCGAAAGCCTGGACAACGGCTCCACTTCCTCACCAGGCTCCTCTCAACGACTTCCTCCTCATGAAGTCCTTGTTGAAGTACCCGCATGAGGCCATCAGCAAGGTGACCGCCAAGAAGCTCTCACACCATCTGTGGTATCTTTCCGAGGAACTGGTCGGTTTGTCTCTCTTCGATGAAAGAGTGTCCTGGGGAACGAAGCAGTTGATGGTGGAAGCCATGGAAGGCGAGGAAGAAGAAGATCCTCCCAAAAGACCGAAGCTGGATGCAAGGATCTTCTTGGATGACAATGGAAACGGTCTTGAGCAACTGGTGTCCGCAAACTCCAAGGCTCTTTTCACGAGGTTGGCCTTTCTGGATGATTTCCTCCGCCAAGACCCCCGCGAATGGCCCCAGTCCCAAAGCTTCCAAGCTGCCGCAAATCTGGGCCTGTCCCTGGCTGTGGTCAACGACAGAGCAGAGGGAGGAGTTGCCCTTATTCAAGACTTTAACAAGAAGTTGACCAGCGATGAGGAGCAGCTCCAATTCCTTCTTCAAGTCGTCGCAGACCACCGAAAGAAGTTCCCGGACTGCAAGAAAGCGACACTTTTGAACAAAGGCAGGTAACAATGAGTGGCTGGCAACCACGATACCCCCGAATTTGAGCGGCTTATAACTAATTTTGAGTAGGGGGGACCTGCATGCCCTGGGGCTAATAGTGTCAAAATATAGACAATGAGGGCGACCTCTAAATACTGAGCAATAAGAATAAAATTTTGCACGATGAATTATCTCCTGAAAATAGCATCTATCTGGTGGGGGTGAGAGCGAAATTTCCGTCACTTTCTGTTTTTGAGGTCATATAAGGGCCATCCTAATATATATACGTGTACAGGGTGGGCCGTAAGTTTCCATACATAGGAAAAATAAACATTTTTTTTATGGACAACCATTTTTATTTATATAATATGCTCTACATGGTTGCCATTGTTTTGAAAACACATTTCAATACGTGTTCCCCACTGTTGATGAACACGCATTACCACAGTTGACGTTATGCTTGTAATGGCGTTGGTGATACGTTCCTTTAGATGATTTATGTCTCGTATCTTTTCCTGATACACCATGGCCTTCAAGTGCCCCCAAAGATAGAAATCAAGGGGGGTGAGATCTGGGGATCTGGGAGGCCACTCCACAGGACCACGCCGACCAATCCAAGCATCCGGAAACTGCTGATCCAAATACCGACGCACGTGAAGACCATAATGAGGTGGAGCTCCATCTTGCTGGAAGTAAACTGGGAAGTTACCTTCCTCGTTTAGCAGGGATGGGAAAATCTCTTCTTGCAACATGTTAAGATACCTTTCGGCATTAAGATTTCCACTGACAAAAATTGGTCCAATAATTCTGTCACCCCATATCCCGGCCCACACCATCACTTTACCGGCACCTTGCATCTTCGTCGGACTCAGCCAGTTAGGGTTAGCATTACTCCAATAACGTATGTTTTGCCGATTAACCTCTCCATTGACGTAAAAATTTGCTTCATCAGTAAAAAGATCTTACGTCAAACGCATATTCTTAGGGTATCTGAAACATAAAAACAAACGTTTAATTTTTCCTATGTATGGAAACTTACGGCCCACCTGTATATATATATATATAATATATATATATATATATATATATCTCAAATAAAATTATGTAGAAATAATTTTAATTATATTTATTTGTGCATTAAATTGAAATATGTTTTCGTTTCAAGTATCACATTCGAAATGGAATATAATTTTAAATATAATTAAATCTTAAAGCGAAATTAAGCAAAAATATTATTAAGAGAATAAAATATTTATTGTGAAATGATGTGATAAAAGGGATGAAATTTTAATAAGGAGAAAAGTGAAGGATTCCTGAACTTTGATGGAAGAGTTTGATCACAAGGGCATCACATTTTCAAGGAACTCGTGTTTTAATATGCTTTTTATACCTCTAAAGAGTAAAAGCGCAAAATAGGACTTGTTATAATTTCGATAATTTCAAGAATTGTTAAAATGGTCCTTTTTCTTTTATAATTAAACTCTTTCAAAAATGAAAGATCAAGTAAATGTTTGTAAGTTTTTAATCTTAAGAGATTTCTACTAAAAGATGTTGGAATAAATTCTGCATAAAAAGAGATATAATGTTTTACTAAAGCCTGTAAAAGCGCATTCTCATTTCCTCAAGTGAGATCTCATTGTACAAAAGAAAGAACACATTGCATCACTTTTCGAATTGCCTCATTTCGAAAACAACCACGTCATTTGTTACTGGTTTTCTCTTCGTTACAGATACTCAATTTTGCGCCCACATTCCATTTCTGATATTTAGACTGAGTCATAAACGAAAGAACAATCAAACGAAGGACCAGTTTTATAAATATATCACGGAGCTGAAAAGAATGACAGTGACCTATTGGAAATCAATTTATTGTATAAAGATTTCGAAACGTGAAAAACAAGGTTTAGCACATTTCTGCTATTTCTTTTCCAGCGCGCACGCGCAAACACACACACACACACACACACACACACGCACACACGCACACACACACACACACACACACATATATATATATATATATATATATACAGTGGCGTTCAAAAGTCTGCGTCCCCCTCAGTTTTAGACAATTTCTAGAAAATAATACAACTCTGAGAAAGTACGTCCGCTATATTAAGGTATTTTCTTTGGTACATTACAGGCTTTTGAGGAATTTTGGAATTTTAGGTTAGGTTAGGTTAGGTTGTATATTAAAACTATGTTTTTCCGATTGTTTTTGATGTTGTTTGAACGAAATTACCCTTCGTTCAAACCGCATCAAAAACCATCAGAAAAACATAGTTTTGATTTACAAAGCCTGTAATGTACACTTGTAAAAATTTACCTTTTATTTTACAAGAAATGGTATTTCATATATTCTACTACATGTGTAAGTAATGTAGCTTTTATTTCATAAGAAAGGGCACATTAATGAAAATGGTCCTATTTGGTCCGGTTACGTTTTTTTTCTTTGCAGTATAATACCACCGAATTTAGCCCAGGTATTGGTGACAGACCATAGCCAAATGTTATTAATCCTCAAAATAGTGTATTCATACAGTTATTTTAATAACTGGTCTCTTATAACTGATAAAACCGTATAATCAATGACATTATAGCAATTTGATTAAAAAATAATTAATCATTTTCACTATTCTCTCTTTACTGGCCGTAATTGAAATGTTTAAGGAACTAAGTTTATCCCAGAGAGGACAAATAATTGCCCTTTCAAGAGAGGGAATGTCCCAACGTCAGATCTCGGCAAAAATTAACGTTTCAAATGGGGCCGTCCAAAGATCTATAAGCAGATATAAAGAATCTGGATCGTGCTCTTCAAAGACAAGATCTGGCAGACCTAAAGTGACTACTGCGTGACAGAAAAGCCACAGCTACACAGATTCAGGCACAGTTGAATGAACAACGGACTCTCCAATAATTACAAGTACTATAAAAAGAAGACTCATAAAAGCTAGTCTCCATGGCAGAGTTGCTGTGTTCAAACCACTACTGAGGAAACAAAATAAGGCTAAAAGATTGGAGTGGGCAAGAAAATATCGAAATTTTAATGTAGACGACTGGAAAAAAGTTCTTTTTACTGATGAATCAAAAGTTGAACCTTTTGGGTCTTATAGAAGAGTTTATGTTAGACGTAGAACCAACGAAAAACTGATAGATCCCTGCATAAAACATTCAGTAAAACATGGTGGATGCAACATTCAAGTTTGGGGTTGTTTCAGCTATTCTGGAGTTGGAGATCTTCACAGAATCACTTACACTCTCACAAAAGAGAAGTGCCACTCCATACTAGTGAGACATGCAATACCATCAGGATTGAGGCTTTGTGGCCAAGGATTCATTTTCCAGCAGGATAACGACCCAAAGCACACTTCTAACCTTTGCATAAACTATCTCAACAAGAAAAAAGATGAAGGTGTTCTACAAATTATAAAGTTTCCTCCACAAAGTCTCTCAATCCAATAGAGCATCTTTTGGACCATTTGAAGAGTCTGAAAGTTAAAAAGAATGTAACTTCTCTTGATTCTCTCTGAGAGAATGCAGAAGAATGCTGGAAAGGCATAGCACAAGATTTTATCCAGAAACTTGTAGAATCTATGCCTCACAGAGTGGAAGCTGTCATTAATGCAAAAGGAGGTCATATCGATTATTTATTAATAAGATTATGCCATTAAAGTGTTCATTTCTTTACTAATTTATAATAATTACATTCAGAAGCAGATAATGTAACAATAAAAAATCAAATTTGGTTGTAATTATCATATATTTGTACAATTTACAATAAATTGGGTGATTATAAGGTAGACACAGACCTTTTAACGCCACTGTGTATATATATATATATAGTGTGTGTGTGTGTGTGTGTGTGTTTGTGTGTGTGTGTATATATATACAGTGCCCGCGAAAAGTATCCGATCACTCAAGAAAATACAATATTTTCCCTTAATATTCAGAGACACGTAATTCACTTTCTATTTGTTCTAGCGACATCTGGTAACTTTGAGGTTGCTCGCTGATATGAGAGCTATCCAACGCATTCTCAAATTAGTGTTCTGGTAGCCTTCGTTGCGGGTGGCTGTGTCTCAAATTTGTCAGATTTCACTGTTTGTGAAATTTCTTGATATTTTTTTTTTACAGAAAGTGGTGTAAATAAAATTTATATATAATGTGTGCTAAAAAAACAACTTAAGAGTGATTGTCGAGGTGCTATTGTTGCTTTGCATGCATGTAGGAAATCACAGAGACAGATAGCTAAGGAATTAAACATATCCCAAAGTACGTTATTTATGGGTTTCAGGGCTAAGAACAATGGTGGCCTAACCACGCCAGTCCCTAAAAAACGATCTGGCAGACCGAGAAAAACAAATTCGCGAACAGACAAACTATGAAACGTTTAGTATTGAAAAACCCAACAATAACTGCGAAAGAAATAAAATTTAATATGAATAATTTGTTATCTGGTGTTTCTGAACGAACTATCCAGGAGCGCTCCAAAAAGAACTCGATTACCATCTCGCCATGCTGCTAAGAACCGTTCATTAATGAAAAAATGCGTAAAAACGCGTCGCATTTTGTAAAAAATACATCATTGGACTGTTGATGACTGGAAGAAGGTTTTATTTAGCGATGAGTCGACATTTTTGACATTCAGAAGTTGTCCAAAAAAGGTTCGCCGGCCTATGGCTCAAATAGGATGAACCTAAATACACCCTAAAGACAATGAAACACCCTCCAAGTGTGATGGTTTGGGGTTGTTTCGGTTACTATGGGCGTGGAAACTTATATTTCTTCCGAAGAACACAAACTATGAATGGTGCACGGTATTTAGCAATGCTACAGGATAAATTCTAATGGCAATGGCAATCCAAAGGACAAAAACATACATGCATGATGGTGCACCATGTCACAGGCCAAAATAGTGACAAAATGGATACTGACAATAAATTTGATATTTTGGATTGGCCTGGTAATAGTCCAGATCTCAATCCGATAGAAAATCTGTGGCTAATAATAAAAAATAAGGTTGAATGCCAAGACACTGGCTCAGTCGAAAAATTACAAGAGGCCATCAAAAAGGTATGGTGCAAGGAAATATCAGTGGAAGTTGTCAAAACTTGATTAAATCCATGCCAAAACGTCTAGAACAAGTCATCCAAACCAAAGGACAGATGACAAAATACTAATATAAGGTTAGTATACATTTAAACATTGTTTTTTTATGTAAAAAATACAAATTTCAAGGGTGATCGGATACTTTTCGCGGGCACTGTATATATAATATATATATATGGGAATGAACTCAGAATGGTTCCCTGAGTTTTTTATGATACACACAGACCGTGCATGGAACAAGGAACTCTTCTGGGATAATTAAATCCGCTATAGTCCGAATAAGTAATGGTAAGGGAAGCTATATTTATGGGACCTCTTTGCGAGAGACCCGTTGCCCACGTCGGGCTTGCATCATGAAAAAGAAAAACTATGGTATTTGTCATTTACCATTACTTGTTCGGACTATAGCGGATTTAATTATCCCAGAAGAGTTCCTTGTTCCATGCACGGTCTGTGTGTATCATATATATATATATATGTATATATATTTGCAGTTAGTATGAACAAATGTTTGGATGCACATAAATTAATGTAATAAAACTGTAAGAATATACTGCGTGAAATATAAAAAGCAAAATCATGAAAAATATTTTATCGAACGTGTCCACTGTCTATACTCCTTCTTGACTCTTCCTTTCGTGAAAAACAATAACACACATATAAAGAAGTAATAAAAATGCAGTAAAACGTTAGCGTAATTATTACTCTGTATATTTAATGGGTTCGTCTCGTTTCAGAGCGCATAATAATAATAATAGTAATAATAATAATGATGATAATCTTCATTAGTTACGTTTGTAGCTAATGCAGTTTATGTGCTCTGAAGCATTAACAAGCTTTTTTCCTTAATGAATCCCTTATGCAGACATGTGCAGTATATAGTAAACAATGTTAAAAAACGTGAATTTATAAACAAATGGGGAATTGCGTGCCAAAAAACAACCAACTATACTTGTATTTATGCCGTAATAGCAGCACGAAATGACTGTACTTTGCGCAGTATTGCGTTCGGTTTACTTACAAAGATGAAGTGCATGTATTAACATGTTTAAATTTTATAAATTCGAGTTGTGTAAAATGGTCTTAAAAGCTGCAGTGAAAAAGTGGCATGGGATACATTCCATTTGATGATTAACGTAATCATTTTTGTCACTGTGATATTATTTGTTTATCGCTTTAGTTCTCTCTACTCTTCTTACGAGTTAATTTATTTTTTATTAGTTAAGCAGAGACGTATGGCGCCAAATTAAATTGTTATATGAACTCTCTCTTCTTGTTTACATTGGAAATTGTCCATTTTTTAAAGTATACAAGTGCAATTAAATTCATGCCCACGTAATGATTAGTTTGAAATAATGAAACACGTAAGACCAAGCACTATATACGTCTTTTGGAATTTTGCGCTGCCATAAATGAATGTTTGGATCTTCTGCCATATTTCGCCATGCGCACATTGAAGCAACAAAACATATTTGTGCGTAATTAATAAACTAATCCAAGGTTTGTTTGCTTCTCTGAACTCTATCTATATAATCGATAAATCCGTCTAAGGAAAACCTGTCTAATGGGCAAAGTGATTAGAGCATTCTCAAAGCTGATAAAGCGACTGGTTCGGGTTACATATATTTTCCATTTGGGAATTTACTTGTTTTGCTTGCATGCCTCATATCATATTCGAGGTTTCCATGTATTATGTGAATTTGCTTTCAAGCTGTTTGCGCCTAAAAGCAATGTATGAACTTGATATTCTATACATGGTATTTATGTATATATGATATTATTCATTAATGTTTTCAGCAGTTTTTATTCACAACACATCCAGTTTTGTACCTTTTATTTTTTAATCTCTTTTTTATTTTTATTTCCCACAATCCGTCCTATCGTTACATTTAGAACCGAGCAAGTTATTAAAATAATGACATTATAAACAGAACAAAATCTAACTCTTCTGAAAGAATCGAGCTTAACAGTAATTTCACAGCGCCTTACACGCGCCTTTTTGTATGACAACACTGGAAATACTGGAATGTTAATGGGAATTAATCTGGTTGAGAATATATGTAGTCCAGATTTCCTCATTGTAATTTCTCGTCTGTGAACAAAAAATATGAAAAAAAAAAATAGACTGAACTGAAAGGACGACATTCAAATCGTGATATTCCTTCCGGACTAGATTTCCGAAACGGGAATGTCAGTGAATAAAGAAAACGCGTTTATATAGGACAGGTAAAGTGAGGTTACCTGAAGTATAAATAATTAAAAATTTTAAAAAATAATATATCATATACAATCAACACAAAGAGTTTAGGTCATTAGGAATTAGATCATAAAGGTATAGCACCCATTTTGTCCAATACTTCAGCCAAATATTTCCATTATCAATCAATCACGCAAAGAGGCTTTGTTAAAGACTCGATAACCCTTCCGCCGAGACTGCAGTTCCTAAACACTGTCTTTCCATAAACCCTAGACCTCATTCGAACACCTGGTGTTTCTCTCGTCTATGAACATTACTCTAAGTCCATACTTTCAAATTAAATGAAAGGAAAAAGATACTTCTCTGACTGGACATAGAAAACGTATTTGTTTTGGTGAAAGTATCATCCGTGCTAAGAATTTTCAACTCGAAATGTTTGGAAGAGGATTTATGTATTTCCATACTTTATGATCAAAACATAAATATTAACGAAGATTCAGTAAAATAAATATGAAACCACATATTTTGCAGATGAGGGTTATCCCCAAACAATCTTTTCGGTTAAAGCTCCCCACCCCCAACACCCAAACTTTTAATTTGGTTCCACAGAAACAACCATTAATTCACTGACTGTGACTCACAAAGGGATAACAGGAATGGTAATTAAACTGTTACTTCTGTTCGTAATTCATTTCTTGCATCATGCATATTTGAATTACCTGCAAATTTCAAAGCTGTTAAGTTTTACCAATTTAAAAGAGGTTACTCCATCGCTCCAATCAACTGAAGCTTAGTTCAGAATTACATGGATTTATTAATAGTTTCAGCCTGAAGCCATTTCATTCTATGAATTTCCTCTCAGAGAATAATGAAAGCGTGTTATTAAAGTACCTCGAAAAGGATTATATTCTCGTGCTTCCCAATCTCAGCTGAATTAGTTCAATTAATAAATGTTTCACATATGGAATATATATTATTTTCTAGAGATTTATATAATCGTATAGATTAAATCAATAAATATATTAATGACAACAAAATAATTAAATTATCTCCTTAAAAATAATAATCCTTACGAAGTTTCCTGCTATTCTAAGTGTTTCGTGACTTAAAAAGAAACTCATTATAGTAGTATTGTTACCTTAAGTGAACTATTACACATTGATAAGGGGAATTTTTAAGTTGAAACTGGGAAAAAGAAAGCTTTTTTAGCTCGGACTTATTAAGTCGGTTTACTGTCCATTTGCTTTGTTCAGCTAAATTTAAAAACAAGATTAGACGTTTAAATTTACTTCGTTAGTAATTTGTATTGGTTGAATTTAAATATAAGGATCCAGTTACATTAAGGCTAAATATAATTTTAAGATGTAGCGTTATATATATATATATATATATATCGTAAAGAACGACGCTTGTATAGGAGATATTCCGCGCAAGACGAGAGAGAGAAAACGGAACAAATGAAGTAACCACCTGGGAATCGAACCCGGGATCTTCCGATTGCCGGTCAGACGCGATACCATTACACCATGGACTTCACTCTTCCAAATGCCGTAATTCTTCTACATACTCGCAGAAACCAATGCCCCAAGGGGGCACCTCCCGCATGCCGTAACATTATATACATTCAACTGCAAAGAACACGCAGTATAAATAACGTAAAGAACGACGCTTGTATAGGAGATATTCCGCGCAAGACGAGAGAGAGAAAACGGAACAAATGAAAAAATGAAGTAACCACCTGGGAATCGAACCCGGGATCTTCCGATTGCCAGTCAGACGCGATACCATTACACCATGGACTTCACTCTTCCAAATGCCGTAATTCTTCTACATACTCGCAGAAACCAATGCCCCAAGGGGGCACCTCCCGCATGCCGTAACATTATATACATTCAACTGCAAAGAACACGCAGTGTAATGGTATCGCGTCTGACCGGCAATCGGAAGATCCCGGGTTCGATTCCCAGGTGTTACTTCATTTTTTCATTTGTTCCGTTTTCTCTCTCTTGTCTTGCGCGGAATATCTCCTATACAAGCGTCGTTCTTTACGTTATTTATACTGCGTGTTCTTTGCAGTTGAATGTATATAATGTTACGGCATGCGGGAGGTGCCCCCTTGGGGCATTGGTTTCTGCGAGTATGTAGAAGAATTACGGCATTTGGAAGAGTGAAGTCCATGGTGTAATGGTATCGCGTCTGACCGGCAATCGGAAGATCCCGGGTTCGATTCCCAGGTGGTTACTTCATTTTTTCATTTGGTCCGTTTTCTCTCTCTCGTCTTGCGCGGAATATCTCCTATACAAGCGTCGTTCTTTACGTTATTTATACTGCGTGTTCTTTGCAGTTGAATGTATATAATGTTACGGCATGCGGGAGGTGCCCCCTTGGGGCATTGGTTTCTGCGAGTATGTACAGTAGAAGAATTACGGCATTTGGAAGAGTGAAGTCCATGGTGTAATGGTATCGCGTCTGACCGGCAATCGGAAGATCCCGGTTCGATTCCCAGGTGGTTACTTCATTTTTTCATTTGTTCCGTTTTCTCTCTCTCGTCTTGCGCGGAATATCTCCTATACAAGCGTCGTTCTTTACGTTATTTATACTGCGTGTTCTTTGCAGTTGAATGTATATAATGTTACGGCATGCGGGAGGTGCCCCCTTGGGGCATTGGTTTCTGCGAGTATGTAGAAGAATTACGGCATTTGGAAGAGTGAAGTCCATGGTGTAATGGTATCGCGTCTGACCGGCAATCGGAAGATCCCGGGTTCGATTCCCAGGTGGTTACTTCATTTTTTCATTTGTTCCGTTTTCTCTCTCTCGTCTTGCGCGGAATATCTCCTATACAAGCGTCGTTCTTTACGTTATTTATACTGCGTGTTCTTTGCAGTTGAATGTATATATATATATATATATATAAGGCTCACCTGAAGATCAGGGCCCGCATGTATTCTTGTTTTTTGCTTTACAGTACAAAATATAATAATAAATTAAACTGAATGCCCGGTTAGGTCAACTGTACGCCCTTGACGATTGGTTAGGGTAAGTCGTGATATTTTCGTTAGTTTTAACGAAGATATCATTTGGTAATTGATGCTAGGGGCCCTGATCTTCAGGTGATCCATATAAAATATTTTATAGGGGTTTTGTTGTTCAGTCCTTGGGGGAGTTTTAAAATTTAATGAATTCTAACCAATCTGAGACACAACAAAATAGTAAACAATATGAAAAAGCTTAACTCTCTCGGGTTAGGCTTCACCCAGCTAGCCGTTGGTGATGGTCGCACAGCTTTTTTTTTATACAGGAAGGAGGGAGCAAGGGCGGGTGCCTGAAAAAACGCCCACACCCATAAGGGAAGAAGAGAGCAAAAGTCAAGGTCCAAGGTTTTCGAGATTGGAGGTCATAAAGAGGGGGAAAGATGGACTGAGGAAGATTGTTCCAGAGTTCACTGGTTGAGTAGATGAAAGATTGAAAATACCGATTAACCCTTGTGTTACACAGCTCCTCTTGGGAGGATCCAGAAACCGAACTGGGGCGATAGGAAAAGAAACAGATATGATTGTGGTCGGATGAACCCAACGGAGAAAAATGTTTGACAGAGTAAGAAGAAGGATGAGAGGTAAGAAATAAATCCAGAATGTTCGGCCTATCTCCAAAATGATCGGGGATACGAGTAGGGTGTTGTACAATTTGTTCTAGGTCATTTAGGCTAGAAGAGGTGTAAGCTAGTTCACGAGGGATGTCACTGAAATGGGAGGAAAGCCAAAGGTGGCGGTGAACATTGAAATCTAAAATGGATATTTCAGCAAAAGGATAGTGGAATAGAATGTATTCCACTTTAGAAGGAGGGTGGTGAAAGAATTTTGGGTAGTCAATAGAATTAGGAGAAAGGGAGACAACGCAGATATATTTAGTATGGATTGGCACGTAAGCCGTAGCCAGAGGGTGTAGAGTTCGAAGGATTCAACTTCGGGAATAGGAGAACAAATTAGGTCATTGCGTACACATCCGCAAAAGCCACCTTTGAAATGAAACTGAGTTGTTTTTTTTTATGCAGGAAGGAAGGGTCAAGGCAAATGCCCGCAAAAGCGCCCCTCCATAGAAGAAGAAGAGAGCCAAAATCAAGGTCTGGGGTTTTGGAGATGCCTAGACACTCTGCGTTTGGAAGATGGGAAGTCATAGACAGGAGGAAGGATGGATTGAGAAAGATTGTTCCAGAGTTCACCGGTTGAGTAGGTGAAATATTGAAAATACCGATTAACTCTTGCGTTAGATAGTTGGACAGAAAAGGAATGAGAAAGTGTAGAAAGTCTGGTACTGCGTGCTCTCCTTAAAGGAGGAGGCATGCAGTTAAAGAGTTCAGAATAGCAATGTCCGTTATAATAGCGATAGTAGAGAGAGGGTGAGGCAACATTGCGGCGAAGAGAGAGAGAGTGAAGACAATCAGTAAGAGGCGGGGAAGTGATGAGACGAAAAGCCTTTAATTCCACCCGATCAAGTACGGCTGTGTGGGTTGAGCCACCCTACAATTGAAGGCGTACGCCATACAGGGGCGAACAAGACCCCTGTACAGAGACACCGACTGAGTGGGGGTGAAGAAACCGCGGAGGTGGTACAGCACACCTCACCTCTTAGAAGCTGTTTTAGAAACAGAGTATATGTGACCTTTCCAGGAAAGATTACAAGAAAAGGAAACACCAAGAATGTTAAGAGAAGAGGAAGGATTGAGTTGTGTGTTGTTGAAGGTAAGGGGATAGTTGTGTGGAAGATTGTGACGAGTAGACAGATGGAGGAACTGAGTTTTTTGAGGCATTGAAAGACACATGGTTTTCTCTGTCTCAATCAGATATAGCAAATCAGAGGTCAAGTGTCCCATCGCCGTCCTACGCGAATCATGAAGTGACGGCTGTGGGGGACGCTTTGGGAAGCGAGTGAAGTGAAAAGTGGAATCATAGGCATAGGAGTGAATAGTACAGGAAGTGCGAATTAAAAGATCATTAACAAATAAAAGAAAAAGAGTGGGTGGCAGGACAGATCCCTGAGGAACACCAGTGTTAATAGTTTTAGGAGAAGAACAGTGGCCATCTTCAACTGTATCTTAGATCGGCCAGGAAGGGAATTATAGTAATGAAGGCACAGATAGAAGGATAGAAACCGATGGAGGGCAGTTTGGAAATTAAAGATTTGTGCCATACTCCTTCAGAGAGATATGCAAGAAGATCGCCAGTAGAGCGTCCCTTGCAGAACCCATACTGACGATCTGAAAGAACAGTGTGAGAAGAAAGGTGTTTAAGAATCTTCCTATTAAAGATAGATTCAAAAACATTGGAAAGGCAAGAAATGGAAGCAATTTGGACGATAGGTGGAGGGTTGAGAGCGGTCACCCTTCTTTGGGACAGGCTGAATGAAAGTGAACTTCCAGCAGGAAGGAAAAGTACCAGATGAGATACAAAGACGAAAGTGTTTACCTTGGCAGGGTGTCAGCACAGAAGCACAGTTCTTAAAAACAACAGGAGGAACACCATCAGGACCATACGCCTTCCTAGAGTTGAGCTCAGTTAGGGCAGAAAAAAACATCTTTATAGTGGGCCGGCCAAAAATTGAAAAGTCCTCTAGAAAAACTTAACGGCGTTTTTTGTTAATAGCAGGCACCCACTTTAGACAAGATAGTAGGTATCTCCCAATTTTTTCTCTCATCGCCCACAGTCACAGTTCTTGTTTTCCCTTCTGCTGATGCTGTGCGCAGGTCACCAGCGCTGCTTTGGCAGAAGAAGCAACAATCCTCACTGACATCCTGACATTTCCTCTTGCGCTTGATAACAGCTACAGGGCCCATTGCTGATGAGCTCCCTATCTGCAAAGACAAGTGGGAATGACAGTATGTAGTAGCCACAGATATATTGAAACAATTCGAAACATACCTATCCATTAGCAGTATTATTATTATTTTACCAGCTGGCACTGTCTTCACTCTTTTAATTGCATATACCAAACCAATGTCTGGCCAGCCAGCGCATTGAAAATATTCAACATGTGAAAGTATGCTATTACTTGTACTATGGTAGTAGTAGGCACATGCGCACCTCACCCAGCATGCTAAATGTAGTTTTAATGGAAATAAAGACATCCAGAGTCATAGTTACATTCAATTATTATCCATAAAATCACAAAAATATGCTTTATATGCTAATGATATACCTTTAAACACGTTGTTACATAGAGCCACCAGTGAAATGCAAAAATTCGTAATTTTTCAGAATTTGACTTTTGTAACCTTGTATGGGACCTTCAAACCCAAAATTGAGAGTGGCATCCACCCACATCTTGTTTGGCATCCTCAATACTACTTGATGTTTTACAAAGGGTGGAAAGTCATTCCAAGGATGATTTCAATGCATTGGAACTCATGTGGCATAAATCATGCTACTCTTTATTCACCTCTGAAGGCAAACTCAAAAGGCTGCGAAGTCAGCAGTAGACCATGGGTGCATCGGCGACCACAAAAAGTGCAAGCTCTCAGGCTTTTCCCCCAAAGCGTAGACGTTCAACACCAGTGATTGACTGGACCCTCTGCATGTTTTGCCAAAAGAAGACCACAAAGAAACTGCACAGGGTGGAGACAATGGAGAAGTCAGATGACTTGATCTAGCGTGCCAAACACGACCCTGTCATGAGTATACCGTTGTCAGCGGTGAGTGATGTGATTGCAGTTGAAGGCTGCTATTATCAGGCATGTTTGGTGACATTTGAGAGACGTACTAGAAAACAAGCGGTGTCAGAGGAGCAGCAAGGGCCTGAAAATGAGTGCATGACGAAGCTGTGCAAAGACTTGACAGTAGGCCTGCCTCGTGGTCACGTATACGACATGGGAGACGTCTGGGACAGATACGAGAGTTTGTGTATTATAGGGTGGAGCTAAATACACTTTTTTCAAAACTCGAACTTGAGTAGGCGGGAAAAGGTGCCATTTGGTGTAGAAATAATCACTGTAAAACATCATTGCAATCGGAGTTCATTTTCAGATGCCCCCGAGACGGTAAATTATGCTAAAATATGTCATTTATTATATACTGTATATTCAAGAATTTGTACAAGTCAATATATTTCAGTATTAATGCGATATGCGTTGAAGTTAGGGCGCATAGTTAGGGCGCGTAGTCTTAGTTTCAATTTTGTTGTTGTTTATAGACCTCCCGTTCAACCCCTCGATACTGATACTAGATTTTACACACTTCTTAGTAACTTTATTAATAATCGGGATAGTATATTTCCTAACGTCAATTACGAGACTTTTACTGGTAATGAGGAGAGTTTGAGATTGAATGAGTTCATGGAAGATAATTTTTTACGACAGATGGTTACCGAACCAACGCGCGATGATAATATTTTAGACGTGGTGATGACGAACGGCGAAAACATAGTCGAAGGTTTAGAAGTAGGCGCGAGTTTAGGATGTAGTGATCATCAATTTTGATAGTTTTGTGGATCGGATGAGAGTAGTGGACTGGGGTGACTTATTTATGGGTAATGACGCAAATTTGCATTGGGAGGCGTTTAAAGATAGTTTCGTGAATATCGAAAGGGAGTTTATTCCTCGTAAGCTCAAGCGCGCTAGAAATCATGGTAGGCCTAAGTGGTGGACTAGGGAAATAGGCGAGTTCATAAACGAGCGTAACAGAGCGCATAGACTTAATAAGCGCAATGGCATGGTAGCTAACGCTAATAGATATATCGAGCTTCGACGTCAGGTTAAAAGATCAGTTAGGAATGCTAAGCGTAATTTAGAGATCCTTATAGCTGCGGATAGTAAACATAACCCAAAAAAGTTTTTCGATTACGTGAATAATCGTAAGCCGATAAAAGATAATATAAGCCCTCTCTTGGACGCTAATGGCGCTTTGGCTTCCGACGCTCAGGCGGTTATTTTTAATAACTTTTTTGCGACAGTTCTTACTGTAGAAGACGTCAATAATATCCCCGATGTGGACGATATCGTTCCATTTAGCAGCGAGGCTATTTTGGATGAAATAACTGTTTACGAGGGTGATATTGCGCATTATATCGATAAGTTAAAAGTTAGCAAGGCTCCAGGCCCTGACGCGTTTTATCCTAGACATCTGAAAGATTTGAAAGACGTTGTCGTAGGCCCCTTAACGAAGATTTTTAATCAGTCACTCGAAACGGGGATTATTCCTGAAGACTTCAAATTAGTTAACGTCACGCCCATTTTTAAAAAAAGGCGACCGCACAGTAGCTAGCAATTATAGGCCCATTAGCTTAACGTAAATTTTCGGTAAACTTTTGGAATTCGTAGTTAGGGATCGTATCATCGAGCACTTAAAAAGTCGCGATTTGATTAATAGCAGTCAGCATGGGTTTCGACGCCATAGATCTTGTTTAATTAATTTGTTAGAATTTTATAACGAAATAGTGCGCGAATACGATATGCATAGAGCGGCTGACGTTATTTATTTAGATTTTAAAAAAGCGTTCGATACATTTCACATAGAAGACTAATTGCGAAGGTTAAAGCGCACGGTATACGCGGTCAGGTAGCTAACTGGTTAGAGGAATGGCTTCGTGCTAGGAGACAGAGGGTCGTTGTTAATGGTAGTGAATCGAGGTGGTTGGATGTAGGTAGCGGTGTCCCACAGAGTTCAGTGTTAGGCCCATTGTTATTCGTAATTTACATTAACGACATAGATGTAGGTTTGACTAGTAACGTGCCAAAATTCGCGGACGATACTAAAATAGACGGTAAGGTTGTTAACGAGGACGATAGAAATAGGCTGCAAGACGATGTAAATAGGATTATGGAGTGGATGGATAAGTGGCAGATGCAATTTAACGTAGACAAATGCAAAGTTTTGCATACAGGTTCTCGTTACAATAATTACACGTACACGATGGATGATAGAGAGTTAGCGAGCGTTGACGAGGAAGTAGATTTAGGCGTACGCGTATCTAAGGATTTAAAAGTTAGGAACCAGTGCCTGGAGTCTTGCGGTAAAGCTAATAGGATGTTAGGCTTCATAGCGCGTAACTTCGAATTTAAATCGAAGAATATTATATTGCCCCTTTACAAGTCCCTAGTCAGGCCTCATTTAGAATATGCCGTGCCGTTCAGTTTTGGTGCCCGTATTTGCGTAAGGATATTGATAGGTTAGAAAGGGTTCAGCGTCATGCCTCGAAACTAATTCCGTCATTGCGCAACAAGCCTTATGAAGATAGGATTAAAGAGTTAGACTTGCATTCACTCGAAACTAGGAGATTAAGGGGGGAGCTTACTGAAGTTTTCAAAATCGTTAATAACATCGATAACGTAAATTTTGACAAACTGTTCACTTTCAATAATAGCAATACTCGTAATACCGGATTTAAGTTGCGTGGCAGACGTTTCATTACTAATATCGCTAAAAACTTCTCCTGCCGCCCCCTTTTCCCTCTCCCTCGCTAGAATTATTAACGTTGTTTAATATAATAAAAACATTAGCAGCAGGAGCTCTGGAGGTGGTGATCGAGGATGAGTCTGTTGCTGATAATGACAGCTTGTGACATGCCAGCGTGTGATGCCAGCAAAAAAAAAAATTAGACTAACACGAACTTAGATGTAGCTCGTAGCGTAAACTAACCCACTTTTTGTTATTCTTTCTACTGTTTTTTTCTCTCTCTCCTTATTTGCATGTCTGTAACTCTCTTCATTGCATGTCTGTAGTTTGCATGGTATGATAGTGTTTGAGTTAAGAATGTGTTGCATGGTTTGTAATGCGTTCTTATTTTACTTCTTTTCATCTTTCACCCATTTTCGGCAGAGTGGGCTGCATCCTCTACCTCCCCACGGAGTGGATGACTGATCTGAAACAGCTGGAAGTATTCTCTTCGACTTTTTTTCCGAATTGTCGGCAGTGGCCGGCGGATGGTGATGGTGTTTTTCTTTCTCTCTTTCTGATTGAATTTTAACCCACGAGTGATAGGTTTTGCTACTTACTTAACCCCTTCTTTTAATACCTTTTAATGCCTTTTAATACCTTTTAATACCTTCTTCTTTTAATACCTTTTAATACCTTCTTCTTTTAATACCTTTTAATACCTTGTTAGCCTTAGCTTCTGTAAAGATCTGTAGACTCACTCTCTCACTGACTCACAGCCTGACAGGCCAGTGTTAGCCTGGAAGTGACAGAAGACGGTGCTATTCGTTGTTCTTTCAAGATGCAGGACTCAAGTAGACCATCTACCTCGCGTACGAGGCAAGCAAACTTGTGCCCCCATTTTCGGCAGTGGTAACGACTTAAATGAGAGTCAACTTCCAACAGATGAAGACGTGATGAAGTGTTTTCTCTGGGAAAGGTATCGATTAACGCAAACGTCAAATAAAGATCCTTCTATAGACGTCATTGCGAAGAATCTTACAAAGAAAATAATCGATATTTACTCCAAAGCATCTATCCCAGTGCTATCAGAGAAACGTATTTTGGATGTTAAAAGTACACCACAAGAAGTATCGAACGATATTAAAAGGATTCAAGGGGCGCCGGGAAAATGAAAGTTATAAAGAGAAAATAAATAAATTAAAAAATGAAGCAATGAAATTATTTGACATTGCTGCATGCAAGTGCAAGTGTTTTGAAAGATGTTCTTGTACGAAGGCTTCCAAAGTCCCTGTTTTAGAACGGGATTTCTTGATGGGTCAACGAACAGAGCGAAAAATGTTCATCGGAGTAGCAGATATTGAAACAACACGAAGGCTACAAAAAACGTCAATTAGAAAATCCCGCAGCCTGAGAAGCCTAGCAGAAGGTACATCAGAGGCAGTTGATTTATCAGAAGAAACGTCGGTCTCAAGTACTGAGACATCCTCTGCTGAATGTGATGATAATTATATTCCTCTCAAAAAAGGTAGAAAAAGGAGCAGAATCTTACGGAACAGAAATCGGTTTTACCTGCCTTAGCTCTGGCGTGCGATAGAACAGGAGTGTCTGACCGCGCAGCTGCCTTGATATCAACCTCCGTCTTGCAAGATATTGGCATCATTTCTGAAGAAAATTCATCCAAAGTCATAGATCGCAGCAAAATACGATGGGAGAGGAAACGCAAAAGAGAAATAGTACAAAAAGAGGCAGCAACAGAAAGTGAAACCGCCATCGAAAGTAGTTATTTCGATGGTCGCAAAGATACAACAATTATATCGGAAAAGAAAGGTTGCAAATTCTACCGCAAAAATGTTCTTGAAGAACATATTGCTGTTATTGCCGAGCCTGAATCAAAATTTCTTGGCCATTTCTCACCAACAACAGGATCAGCACAAAACATAGCTACAGGTATTTTGATGTTTCTAGACAAGAAAAAAATATCGACTGAAAATATTACCGTAGTTGGATGCGATGGAACAGCCGTCAACACAGGCACGAAGGATGGTGTTTGCACATTACTTGAAGAAAAACTTGGAAAACCTTTACAATGGTTTGTTTGCCAACTACACGCAAATGAGCTCCCATTGTGTCATTTAATTCAACAACTGGATGGAAAAACAACGGGTCCACGCGGCTTTACAGGTGTAATTGGCAAACAACTTCAAGACTGTTACAAGCTCCCTTTGAAAGAATTCTTACCAAATGATTCAGAGATACAGTCAGTCGATTCAGAGGTATTAAGTTCTGACCAAAAATATCTATATGATATACATAAAGCTGTTTCGACAGGAAATGTTCCTGAAGATTTGCCTCCCCGTAATCCAGGAAAGATGTCCCACTCTCGATGGGTAACAACAGCAGATCGAATACTCCGTTTATATATATCAACAGAAGATCCAACAGGGAATCTAATTGCCATTGTTGAATTCATAATGAAAGTGTACGCACCGATGTGGTTTCAGATAAAATCAAATTCAGCCGTCGTCTATGGCGCTAGGAATGTTTGCAAAACCATACAACTATCATAACTCTGGAAAAAGAAACTGTGAATATAATTCGTCCAGTTATTCAAAGAAACGCATATTTCGCTCATCCTGAAAACATCCTTCTATCAATGCTGCAAGATGAACGGGAATATGTACGAGAGCTTGGATGGCGGAGAATCAAGAAAGCCAGGGAGGAAAAGAAAAGCGAAATTCGTCACTTTAAAATTCCCGAACTGAATTTTGACTGCAATGATTACACCGAGATGATCAATTGGCAAATAACTAAAGTAACTGAACCTCCTTTGACAATGAGCCTAACAGACAGTGAAATAGAAAAACAATTAACTGAACGAGGCAAGCTTGAAATTAAGAAGTATCCCTGCCACACACAAGCAGTGGAAAGAGTAATTAAATTGGTAACTGAGTGAAATCTAGAGATGGATTCATAGGGGCCAGACTTGCCTCAAGGAAACTAATACCTAAATTTGACACAAAGTCTGAGTACTCGTTATAAGTTATAATAGCAGAATTCATTGACATCTTATTAGCAATGTTGATGACTGATTAGAAGTGCCTTGCTAGGTTGGGTGGTTGGGCTGGGCACGGGTGGAACTCGATATACAGCCACCTCCTCGTGGTGAGTTCTGGGTTATTCTGACCTTATATACTATATAAGTCAGAATAAGCAAGAGCTGTATGGAAAATAATGGTTCTTTGAGCGCCTGGGGGGCACCTCAAGATAATTAAAATTGTTAATTCTGTAAATTTTATTTGATGAGTGGACTTATAATGAACCTAATACATACTGCCGCAAAGGAGGGATGGGTTTCTTAAAAAATGAAAAAATATTGAAATTACCTATTTTTTTTCAAAAAAAACAAATTCTATGCCATGGGGGCACCTAAAAGACTTGACCAAATGGTTTCAAACTTTGCATGCCTTCATTTAAGACGATTTGGCACATTTTTCAGACTACTCATTTGGTTTTTAAGAAAAAGTTGAAAAAACGACCAATTTTGCTCCACCCTAAATTGTGCAATGACACCGGCATCACCGTGGAATACTCCAGGAGAACAACGTTCTACGAAGATGTTCAAAGGCTGCTTGGATCAAACGCCAGCTATGTATGCCCATTGTCAAGGGGCCCGCTGCTGATTTACCCTCGAGAGAGCTCAGATTTCATCATCTCAAAAGCACTGGCTAAATCTTGTGAACAAGGTCCTGTCACTTCTGAGTCAGAGTCTACTGAAGATGAAGATGCTGATGTCCTCATGTGTGCCACTAGCAGCATGTTCCAAGATATGGTACACGTGGCTCTGAAGGTTCGACACGATCTTCTTGAAACTCCTGGACACTCCGAGACATGGCAAGTTCTTGATCAGGAACATGTTGATCGCGTTGTACCCGACAGTCTGTACCTGTTTCTACGATTGCTCTTTAGGGGAATGGATGCTGTGGATGAGGGAAGTGAAGAGGACCAGAAAGTGAAGCACAGTGTGTGTAGCATTGCCCAGGTCATTGTCTATGCATTCTCCAAACGACGAAAGTTGACACCAAAGCATGTGGGCTTGGGTCTTACTCTGCACCAAGCCACCCGCTCAGAAGCACTCCTAGATCTGTTCCACGCGACAAATCACACTATTGTTATCGACACTGTAAGAAGGACAGACACCAGCATCGCCCAGAACATCCTGGAGAGGTATGCTGAGAATGGATGTGTCTACATCCCTGACACCATCGTCAAAGGGAGAATGATTCACTGCTCTTGTGACAACATAGATGTCTTGGAGTCAACCTTAGACAGGAAGAACACCTTCCACAGCAGTCAAATGATGGTATGGCAGAGAGGCCCCCTCCACAGCAGAGTCATGGCCAAAAGGGTGGCAAGCACAAGAGATCGAAATCTATCAAACCTGATGACCTACAGGAGTTCCAAAGGCTGGACCAGGCTACCCTCCCATCTGGCAAGAGGCCATCTCCTCCTGGCTACGACAATGACATAGACGACTTGTCACATGAACCTGAGAGGGTCGGCACGTGCCAAGCGATGTCCTTTCCAAGCTGGGGAGCATTCAATCAATCTGTCAGCACTGCGGATCCACCAGTAACGACCGCTGGGATGTTGCCAATCCTGCAGGCACCAGCAGACGACAATGACACCATGAGCACCGTCATCAATCGCTTCATGGCCATTTCTGAGTATGTCAGCCAGAAGTACACCATCATCACTGCTGATCAGCCTCTGTACAGCAGTGGTGAGGAACTAGTCTGGGCAAACTCGAAATTTTCTAACGTGGTCTTGCTCATGGGAGGCCTCCATATCTACTTCAACTTTCTGAAAGCCATTGGTCAACACATGGAAAGTGTGGGGCTTGATGACTTATGGACAGAGGCAAGTGTGTACGCGGCTAACACCACTGAGACAATGCTGGATTACCGAGCTGTGAGAGGTCACCAGCTGACGTATGAGGCATTGTGGCCCATCAAGTGGCAGATGTTTGAGTTATGGCTGGCTGCAACTGGCAAAGGAGATGAGAAAGTCAAACAGCGTGCCCTCAATGTTGCTTCGCGTTTCAAAGACAGAGCTGACATAGATGAGATGCGCGATGCTGTTGACAACTTTTCAGACGTTTTGGCAGATGAGAAATTCCACAGTCTCATGGAGGAATTCAGTGACCAGCACTGTGAAAATCCCAACTTCATGCTGTGGTCATCCTACATGGAAATGGTAGAGATCCTACTGGCCTTCATCAGAGCTCAGAGAAATGGTATGTGGAGTCTCCGCATAGAAGCCTTTGCTGCAATGCTGCCTTGGCTAGCTATCTATGACCACACAAACTATGCACGTTGGGGGCCGGTCTACTTGGCTGATATGAGAGGTCTTGAGAAGTTAGCACCAGAAGTTCATGCAGAGTTCTGTAATGGGAACTTTGTCGTCAAGAGGACGGCGAAGCGCTTCAACCAAGTTCCAGCTGGTCAGGCAACCGAATGGATAAATCGTACATGGTCAGAACGGTCACGCATCTCTCAAGACACAAGATGCCTCTTCAATCTTCAAGATGATTGATGGGGAAGCCACCTTCACTCTGGTTGACAGTCTGCCTTCTCGCACTAGGCGTGACGCTCATGATGTCATGAAGCTGGTGCAGCAGTTGAAGCAGTTTGACGTCTTCAGAGTTCACGTGAGTGAAGCAGGAGATACAGATGCCGCCAGTAACATCCCACTTGTTTCACTGGCAACCAAAGACACTGCACCCACAGATGTTGTGGAGAACCTGCTGACAGCTCAGGATCGAGGAAAGCAGCGTGTAATCGGCTTCATGAAGGAGAGACTGATTGAACAGATAGTAGGCTTCCATGAAACGATGAAGAAACATCGGTCGAAAACCTTCGCTGATGTGTACAGAGCTACAGTTTCCATCAAGCAGAACATGCAGAAGACCATCAAAGCTGACAGAAAGCTACTACAGCGGCTCTTGAATGCCGCGACCGCAGGTTCGCATGGTGGAAATGGTCAACGTCTTGAAGCATGAACTGTCCCCAGTCCCATTTAGTCTGGCGAAGGCAGGAGGAGAGTTGAATTCGACATCGAAGTCTGAGCTGATGATCATCCTAATGGCTCAGCAGACCATAAGCTCAGAGGTTCCAACCTCTAATCCGAAGACCTGGGTGATGATAGATGGCCATGCAGTCATCCAGCTCTTGGCAAGTATGGTGGCTGTCGGACATTCAGCGACAATGCTTAAGTGTTCTTCAAGGCCGTGACGAGTTATTTCAATGAACACACAACAAGAGTTGATGTTATCTTTGATCGGTACGCAGGGGAAGGATCGATCAAAGCGGTTACCATGACAAAGCGTGCAAGCAAGAAGAAACCGATTCGGAAAGTCATTGATGGCCTACAAGTTCCACTGCCTGAAGTGTGGAAAAACTTCATGGCCCTGGATTTGTATCCAGGGCCATGACCTAGCCTTGTTTCTGTCTAACGTCATCAATGAGAAGGGCAGAGATCTTCAAGAAAGATGTCAGCTGGTGACATGGGGTGGCTTCTTTGAAGCCAATGAAGCCACTGACGTACGGTCAACCAGGCGACATGACGTTCCACTGCATAGCAAACATGAAGAGGCGGACACCAGGCTCATCCTTCACTCACGTGATGTAGCGTCCCAGGGCTATGAACAAATACTAGTGGTGTGCAGAGATACTGATGTAATGGTGCTGCTGATTCACTTCGTTTGCACCAAGGTCGCTGAAGTGTGGATGCTGTGCGGAACGGCCAAGAACAGAAAATGCTACCCCGTGCACGATGTATTCAAGAGTTTGTCGCCCCCAGTCAGGGACAACCTGGTCAGCTTCCACGCTTTGACCGGGTGTGACATAGTCTGGTCCTTCAGTGGTCATAGAAAAAAGAAGTGTTTGAAGGTGTTCAGTGACCAGCCACTCCTGCTGCACGCCATTCGTCGAGATGGGGATATCGCAGATGTTGAGAAGTTTGTGTGTCATTTGTATGGCACCCCAGAACAACACACAGTTGATGACGCCAGAGTTCACCTTTTTGGGAAGGCCAAGAAGACTCTGGAAATGTTCCCACTGACAAAGGATGCCCTGGAGCTCCACGCCAAGCGGGCAAACTATCAGGCCAAAATATGGCTCCAAGCTGACAAAGAGCACGTGATGTTGAAGAGCCGGTGGACACTTCAGCCTGGAAGTTGGAAGATGGGAGCCTCCTACCAGTATGGACAAGACTTCCTCCAATCCCTGAAGCCTGCGTGGAGCTTGTTGCTTGTGGTTGCAAGAAAAAGTGCAAGACAGCTAGATGCAACTGCTTCAGGAAAAGGATGAAGTGTACGACAGCTTGTGGTTGTGACGACAGCGGTTGCTGTAACCCAGCTGGACAGTAGATCTATGTCTCTCTTCCGGGCTGAAATCGAGAGAAGCTGGAATGTGCTTTAAGGAACTAATAACTCTCTTCTTAAGTGATTGCAATCCACACAATTGTGATTGCCAGTGCAGCATTTCGGTGCTGTTCATCAAGAAATGTGAACGTGTAGATGTTACTAGTGTGTAAACTGTATAGTTATGGGGCTATATTTACTGCTTTGTGATATAGTTGTGATAATTCTGTTACTGTGAGTACTTAATTCCTGCCATCAAACTTATTAGGCAAACTTATTAGGCACTAATCATGTTAAAATAAATTGTTTTGACAAAGAGACTTGCTCAATTTTTTTCCGCCAATTAAAATAAAAAATCACAAATTTTTAGCACAATTTCGGTCGTGATTAACTTGAATTTGACCTTGAGTTGGTAATTCGGATGGAATAAGCGTGTCATCATACTTCTTTATCACTAAGTGTGGCAAAATGAAACATTTGGTCAAACCAATTGGCTCAGAATATTTTTTTTTAAACTAAAATTAGAAAATATCATTTTTTGCAGTTTGACCTCGAAAATGACCTTCAAAGCCAAAAGCGAGAATGGTATCCACCTGCATTTTATTCCTCACCCACAGGTACATTGATTTAGCATGGGTGCCAGCTATTAACAAACAACGCCGTTCAAAGTCGATTTTTGAATTTTGGCCGGTCCACTATTAGTATTAGAAGAGATTCTAATTTCAGACATAATAAAGTCAGAGCGGGGAGGAGATGGAGGAACAGCACCGGAATCGTCCAGGGTTTAATTGTAAGCGAAAGTTTGAGCGAAGAGTTCAGCTTTGTCAGAAGAGACGGCAACTGATCCGTCGGAATGGAAAAGAGGAGTGAAAGAAGAGGAAGTGATGTTGTTGAAGAGGTTCTCAGCTAAATGCCAGAAAGAACGAGAGAACTAGAATTGGATAAATTTTCACATTTTTGTCGGATGAAGGAATTTTTGGGGAGTCGAAGAAGAGATTTTGCACGAGTGAGAGTCAGGAGTTGGATATCGACGGTATCTTCCGAAATTCTCCTCTCTGTTGCGGATAGCATTAGAACAAGTAAAGTTAAACCAAGGTTTTTTTGCATTAGTAGTAGGAATAGAATATGGAATGTACACCTCCATACCCGAGAGAATCACCTCCTTGATGCGCGCAGCACATTCGGAAGGGCCCCGGCCACTGAAGCAGTAATCATTCCATGGGAAATCAGCTTTATAGTGTAGAGAAAGTAGGATGATACTTAGAAGGGGTTGCTCTCATTCGTCCCAGATACCTTAGTTTCAGTGAGTAAGGGAAGATGAGGTTTAGAGGAGGAGAGGTGGTGTTCAACAGGTTGAAAATTTGAGGAAAGGCATACATGTTGCAGAAGTTTGGAAAAGTGAATCAGGCAAAAGTCCAGAACATCTCGAATGGGCAGTAACAAAATGAACACCACTATCCGAGCCTGCGTTTCCGGTATCGGTAGCGGGGATGCCGGAAGTTGGGACATTTATGGCCGCCTTCCGTGGCGACTCCGAGGCTTTTGAAATCATTGCCATTTTTATTTTTTGAAAATATTATGTATAGCATAAGATGCATGCACATATAGTGAAGAAAAGTGAGAGAAGTGTGTGTTTGAGAGCATGCTGGACTACTTACATGGTAGATGAGACACGACAAAAGATTAGCTAAGGAGGAAAGTGACAGGAGAAAAGTGAGTTCCAACACACCCTATCTCTTGCCTAATGTCCCTCCCCCGCCCCTCGGAGTACTTCCCTGGTCAATTGGTGTTTACAGTCTCCTCCTCATGAAACTATAGACCTTGAAACGATAGGCCAAACTATAGACCAAATGGCGAGAGTTGAAAAAAAATTATGCTCTGTGATTTGCCGATTTCAATTCGGTTGCAGTTAAAAGCAAAACAAAGTTCAGGATTCATGCAAGAAAGATCCACTTTGTAAAAACTCAATTAAAAACTGCCTGAAAAAATGATAAAGACTGGTCAGTGAATGATAAGGGACATCCCGGTAGGCCAGCATACATATATACAGTGTGTATATTAGTGATGTAGCGGATGTCATTTTTTTCACATCCGCGGATGCGGATGTGGATGAGGATGTTTGATTTCAACATCCGCGGATGCGGATGCGGATGCGGATGTCTACATTTTCGTTATTTTTTAGGATATATTCGAGATTTGTTGTGTTTAACGTATATAATAAGTTATTATATAGAGAGAGCTGTAGCTATAATGTAGTATAATTGATTAATTGTACAATAATTGCTGTACTTTTCTCTGAACATATAAAATAATATCAATCATCTAACTAATATAGAAATCAATTAGTGAATTCGTCTGCAAATAAATTCGTTATATTTTGTTGAGTTTCAGCCACAATTAGAAACCATAATTGTGTTACCAGGATGCGGGACGTGAACCCAACTCAAATGCACCCCACCGACCTCTTTCCCCAACCTCCACCCTTATAGAAAGAGATCTTTAATTAGCTTGATAACTATTTATATTAAGTTTAAAGTTTTACTAGGCATATTTATAAATGAGTAATTAAAATAAAGTAAACTAAGATGTTCATCGTTTAATGTTCAAACTTAATTATAGGAAGGTTATGCTTAAGGAACATTAATTTTTCTGCCTTTTCTGCTGCCAGTCTGTTTCTCTTTTCATCATATATTAATCCAGCACTGCTAAATAATCTCTCGCTTGGTACGTTTGTTGGAGGACAGGCTAAATGTTTCCTTGCAAGTTTACTCAAGTATGGATAGATATTCTGCGTATTTTTCCACAACTAATAGGATTGTCACATGCAGCCAGGCGTTTTTCTTGGTGATAGCTCTCGATCATTTTTACTACATCTTTTGACATCGCGTAGGTCTCGTCATTGCTGCTTGACTCAAGAAACTGAGAGACAGATTCTGTGATAGATTTGCTTGTTGAAGGTGTTGGTTCTGTCACTGAAACTTTTATTCTTTTGGTGGGTGGCGAAGCGACAGATTCAAGAGATTGAAGCTCTTCAACTGCTTTGCCAAGTGATGATTTAACTCGTTCTAATGTACTAGGTGAAAATAACTTAGCTTTGTAACGTGGATCTAAGTAGGTTGCAAGAGAGTAACTTCATGCAAGAACAGCCTCTCATCTTGTCGCTTGCATCACTTTTGCGCACAATGAACTAGTTCTATTAATATAGTAGAATTTGATAATTTCCGCTTATTAATGACGTTTTATCTCAACGGTCCACATCCGCACGCCATCCGCAGTCCAAAGTGCGGATGCGGACGCGGATGCGGATGCGAGCAAATGTGCGGATGTTCCGCGGATGCGGATGTGACCTACATCACTAGTGTGTATATATATATATATATATATATATATATGTGTGTGTGTGTGTGTGTGTATATATATATATATATATATATATATATATATATATATATATATATATATATATATATATCAAAAACCGTTTATATGGCCGATTATTTAGGATTGTACGCGAGTGATAATTCAGGGTAATAAAGTTAATTGCAAGATTCATCCATTTAATGTTTCCTTTCTGCAGTTAACTAAATGTAGTGAGTGGGACTGTACTAGCATTAATTGTACAAAGTTTAAAGAAACCAACCACTTGAATTGAGTGCTCTCGTCAAAATTGTTGAACGGATTTTGTTTAACCATTGTTTCGCGTCGCGGACGCCAGTGATGGTTGGCACGGTGCTGGAAATAGGGAGGAGTTGGATATGGAAGGTGGCCATCAGTTAGCGTCAGGAGTGGGGATTTACATTCCTATACAATATGGATTATTTAGTTCTTGATATCTTAGAACTCTTTCTCCTAAGACTTCCCGAATCCAGTATATAGGAGAATGTATTTTTTATATGAAAATCAGTTATTTTACTCTTCATAAATGTACATAGAAAATAAAAAAAATCTCCAGTTGCATAATTTGGCGCTTTAATGTATCAAATTATATATATATAATTTGATACAAATAGGGCATATTTATATCATCTTATATCAGTCACTCTAAAAAGGTGACGTTTAACCTTCTTCAAAGCGGCAAAGGCCATGTGACGAAGGGAACCTACAGCTCTACGTGGGATCGGAACCATGGGTCGCTACATCATCTGGACGCAGAGGACGGTCCAGATACTAAACAGATATAATATCTGTTAATCTCGCTGATCTATGGGATTAGGTGCTTCGACGTGGTCACGACAAAGTCCAAGTTACATGAATAGAAAGCGATCAGATATGCAGTTATAATTATTTAAAAATACAAAATCCTTTGTGAACTAAAGTGTCTTTTCATTAATATGCAACATTTCTGTGTCTACATATGGAGACCATTTAATTAATCATAATTAGTCCTAGTTATTATATATATTGCTTTCTAGTTGTTTAGAATACATTGCCAAGGAAATATTATTGAAAAAAATCATTAATTAAAAGCATCAAAGATTTCAATTACCATATCAAATTTCTCTTTCAAAAATCATTAAAACATAACCTTTGATGTTAATGAATCTGTGCCTTTGATTTATTAAGTAAATGTCCTTAGGCGTGGATTACAGTTGATGCACTGTACCTAATAAGTGCCACACGTTTTTCTTTGAAAAGTTGGAGAAACTTTGTATATACGTTAAGAATATGTTTTTAGATATGCCCTTGCCAGTGTCCGTAGCTCAGTGGGTAACATCGTTTCCCTATAAGTGAAGTGAAGACACTGAGGCCGAGGGTTCGATAGTGCTGGCTAACAATTCAGATACTAGCGCAATGGGTTGCATTAGTTGGTCTGAGCGCTGGCCCAGTTTTTTACCCTCCTTACTCACTATTACATATTCCCCTTTTATATGCATTTTCCATAATTTTTATACGAAGAAAGAATTACGATTTATTGATAACTAATATTGAAGGTATATTGTCAGCATATTTCGTTGGCTTTGCTGTACCGTTTGATGGGATATTGAACTGTGAGATGAAGTTGGATAAGTGTATTTTTTTTAAAGAAAAGTAAAATTATTTACAGACCAAAGTAAAAATGTGACATAAATATCTCGCAGATATGTTCTTCGTCCCTTTCTTTTAATTTCTGAAAGTAATTTGAGCATAATTTACTTTCTTCCTCAAGAGAGATACGGTTGGTCAACCTGACCTCGCCACACCGTACCATTTCATATCTATAATGCAACATACCTCTTACAGCACTACGTGTGAGAGCACCATGCAAATTCCCATTTTACTTCATTGACAAATTTACAGTATATTCCCTTGACTCCCATATTTTTATTTCGGTATCATCCCACTCAATGCCATTCTCATTTCATTCCGCGCCCAAAAGTGGAAAAACTGAGAGTGAGAATTTCAAAGGAGACATTTTCAAATCGATCTATTCTTATTCTCATTCTCACCCACAGCTTTCCCATTTTGGTCTAGGTTAGGTATGGTTAGGCAGGTTAGGTTAATGTTAGGTTAGGTTAAAGTAAGTGAGGCTAGGAAACATTAGTCATTCCCATTTGGCGCCTTTAGCGCGAATGGGAATGGAGAGACATTCTTTCTCAAATCAAGAGACTCTTTTCTCAAACCTGGATTTTTCAATTTGTGCATTTTCAATTGCGGACCATGGATGGGAATGGAAATGAGAGTGAGTGGGCAGTAGTAGCCCCTCTCCATGAAACCCAGACCCATAACAACCACCTTGGGATTTCTTTCTTCTCTTAACATTACTGTAAGTCCACACCTTTATATTAAATGAAAGGGAAAATATACTTCTTTAAGGTTTACTCTCACTCACCTTCATTCCCATTCGATTCCGCGCCCTAGAATGAGAAAATGAAAAAGTGAGAATCTCAAACGAGGCATTTTAAAATCGGTCTGTTCCCAATTCATGTCATTCTCATTCTCATCCACGGCCTTTTCCACCTTGTTTCAGACCAACAAAGACCCTAGGACCCACTCATGGCTGGTCTACCTAACCGTGTTTGTAATTTTGTATTGCGCATGTCCTCCGTGGTGCGGAAGGGACCTACAATTTTACGTGGGTTCCGAACCACACAAACCTTAATTTTACTACCTTAAATTTCCCCAATCTATCAACATTCAACATATGCGTCTAATCGATTTTTAAACATGTTTTTAGACGTGCTACTAATTACTTCTACTACCGGCAAACTATTCCAGCTATTTACTATTCTATGCCTAAAAAAGTTTTTGGCAACTGCTGTCTAGAACCTTCTACTTGTCATCTTACACCCGTAATTCTAAGTGTTCGACTATACGATCCCTAATTATTGATTCCAGTAACTTACCTACATTGGCCTATAATTTCCCGCCGTACCTTTGTCGCCTTTTTTAAAAATAGGTGTTACATTTGTTAACTTGAAATTATCTGGTACGCACCACTCAGAAAGGGACGCATTAAAAATCTTTTTTAGCGGCACAACACTGCCTTTTTTTAATTATTTTAGTTGTATGGGATATATCGAATCCGGACACTGTGATATAAACATTTTCATTTTACAAATATAGTGCAGTACCTCCCTTTCACTCACCACAATATTATCTAAAGTATTACCATTATCAAAAGGTATTATGTTTATGACGGTAGGGATATTCGTTACATCTTCTATAGTAAAAACTGACGTAAAAAATTCGTTTAGCACAGTAGCCATTTGTTTGTTTTCAGAAACTAGCTCACCGTCAGAATTTTTCGACGGTCCCAAGACGCTCTTTACCTGGTTCCTATTATTGACGTATTGAAAAAATCGCTTGTGGTTTTCTTTGCCGTCACGAGCTATGGAAATTTGAAAATCGCGCTTGGACTTTTTTATTACGTTTTTCACTTCGCGCCTAAGAGATATGTAGTTGTTTCGTAACCACAAATTGTCTTCATCGCATTTATGTAACCTATAAGCCCTATCTCTACACTTTACAATATCCCCTACTCTAGAAGTAAACCACAAGGTCTTGTTATTTACTTTCGCACGCTTAATCTTGTACGGAACATATTCCTCATTAGTATTATGGGTGCAAAATGGACGAGTGCAAGAATGTTGCAAGAGATCATGATCAATGTTGCAAATGGTGTGGGGTATGTTGCAAAGGGGGAAGAGTATGTTGCAAAGGGGGAGGGTATGCAATGAAGGGGGAGGGGTGTGTGCATCAACTCAATGCTACAAAGGAGGATGGGAGGATGCTGCAGGTGCAACAAGGGGTCATGAAACTTGGAGGCAGCGTTATCCCCCAAGAGAAAGACAGGAGAAGGAGAGAAAGTAAGAGAGATGTTCACCTGGCAGTAGCCAAGTGCACACTAAGACTTCAGCCGAGTGGCGGTTGTCTTATAGACTCCTAATGAGCCAGTTGGCTTAGAAGGCGTAAATGGCTTTTTCAGGATGAGTTGTCAGATACCACTTTTTATTTTAATTGTTCAGGTATACATTAATATGGAGAGTTGCCAGATACCACTTTTAATTTAATTGTTCAGGTATACATTATTAGGTTGTCAGACAGTACCATTTATTTAATTAATTCTTAAAAATTGGCTTAGAATTCGGCTAGTAGGTTTAGAAGGCGTAACCAGCCATTTGGTATAATTGTTTACAACCAAAGGAATTAAATAAAACAACATTACATCATTGTTTATTATAAATATATAGAAAATAAATATACATTTGAATGATCAACTAAAAATAATAATAGTTTAAGAAATATGAACGAGGAATATGCATATAATCAAAAAATATATCGGTCAATATAACAGTACAGGAGAAATATATATATAACACACACAATTATATTATGGAAATATATAGAAAATAAATATACATTGGAATGATCAAAAAACAAAAATAAAAAATAAGAAATAATATAACCATCAATGTAGCAAAAATATATTCACACAATTATGTTAAATAAAAAAATACATACACTTTATCTTCTAAGGCGCAAAATAAAAATAAGAACTACAAAACGTATAACAGTCAATATAACAGTACAGGAGAAATATATATATATATATATATATATATATATATATTATATACATTCAACTGCAAAGAACACGCAGTATAAATAACGTAAAGAACGACGCTTGTATAGGAGATATTCCGCGCAAGACGAGAGAGAGAAAACGGAACAAATGAAAAATGAAGTAACCACCTGGGAATCGAACCCGGGATCTTCCGATTGCCGGTCAGACGCGATACCATTACACCATGGACTTCACTCTTCCAAATGCCGTAATTCTTCTACATACTCGCAGAAACCAATGCCCCAAGGGGGCACCTCCCGCATGCCGTAACATTATATACATTCAACTGCAAAGAACACGCAGTATAAATAACGTAAAGAACGACGCTTGTATAGGAGATATTCCGCGCAAGACGAGAGAGAGAAAACGGAACAAATGAAAAAATGAAGTAACCACCTGGGAATCGAACCCGGGATCTTCCGATTGCCGGTCAGACGCGATACCATTACACCATGGACTTCACTCTTCCAAATGCCGTAATTCTTCTACATACTCGCAGAAACCAATGCCCCAAGGGGGCACCTCCCGCATGCCGTAACATTATATACATTCAACTGCAAAGAACACGCAGTATAAATAACGTAAGAACGACGCTTGTATAGGAGATATTCCGCGCAAGACGAGAGAGAGAAAACGGAACAAATGAAAAAATGAAGTAACCACCTGGGTATCGCGTCTGACCGGCAATCGGAAGATCCCGGGTTCGATTCCCAGGTGGTTACTTCATTTTTTCATTTGTTCCGTTTTCTCTCTCTCGTCTTGCGCGGAATATCTCCTATACAAGCGTCGTTCTTTACGTTATTTATACTGCGTGTTCTTTGCAGTTGAATGTATATAATGTTACGGCATGCGGGAGGTGCCCCCTTGGGCATTGGTTTCTGCGAGTATGTAGAAGAATTACGGCATTTGGAAGAGTGAAGTCCATGGTGTAATGGTATCGCGTCTGACCGGCAATCGGAAGATCCCGGTTCGATTCCCAGGTGGTTACTTCATTTTTTCATTTGTTCCGTTTTCTCTCTCTCGTCTTGCGCGGAATATCTCCTATACAAGCGTCGTTCTTTACGTTATTTATACTGCGTGTTCTTTGCAGTTGAATGTATATAATGTTACGGCATGCGGGAGGTGCCCCCTTGGGGCATTGGTTTCTGCGAGTATGTAGAAGAATTACGGCATTTGGAAGAGTGAAGTCCATGGTGTAATGGTATCGCGTCTGACCGGCAATCGGAAGATCCCGGGTTCGATTCCCAGGTGGTTACTTCATTTTTTCATTTGTTCCGTTTTCTCTCTCTCGTCTTGCGCGGAATATCTCCTATACAAGCGTCGTTCTTTACGTTATTTATACTGCGTGTTCTTTGCAGTTGAATGTATATAATGTTACGGCATGCGGGAGGTGCCCCCTTGGGGCATTGGTTTCTGCGAGTATGTAGAAGAATTACGGCATTTGGAAGAGTGAAGTCCATGGTGTAATGGTATCGCGTCTGACCGGCAATCGGAAGATCCCGGGTTCGATTCCCAGGTGGTTACTTCATTTTTTCATTTGTTCCGTTTTCTCTCTCGTCTTGCGCGGAATATCTCCTATACAAGCGTCGTTCTTTACGTTATTTATACTGCGTGTTCTTTGCAGTTGAATGTATATAATGTTACGGCATGCGGGAGTGCCCCCTTGGGGCATTGGTTTCTGCGAGTATGTAGAAGAATTACGGCATTTGGAAGAGTGAAGTCCATGGTGTAATGGTATCGCGTCTGACCGGCAATCGGAAGATCCCGGGTTCGATTCCCAGGTGGTTACTTCATTTTTTCATTTGTTCCGTTTTCTCTCTCTCGTCTTGCGCGGAATATCTCCTATACAAGCGTCGTTCTTTACGTTATTTATACTGCGTGTTCTTTGCAGTTGAATGTATATAATGTTACGGCATGCGGGAGGTGCCCCCTTGGGGCATTGGTTTCTGCGAGTATGTAGAAGAATTACGGCATTTGGAAGAGTGAAGTCCATGGTGTAATGGTATCGCGTCTGACCGGCAATCGGAAGATCCCGGGTTCGATTCCCAGGTGGTTACTTCATTTTTTCATTTGTTCCGTTTTCTCTCTCTCGTCTTGCGCGGAATATCTCCTATACAAGCGTCGTTCTTTACGTTATTTATACTGCGTGTTCTTTGCAGTTGAATGTATATAATGTTACGGCATGCGGGAGGTGCCCCCTTGGGGCATTGGTTTCTGCGAGTATGTAGAAGAATTACGGCATTTGGAAGAGTGAAGTCCATGGTGTAATGGTATCGCGTCTGACAGGCAATCGGAAGATCCCGGGTTCGATTCCCAGGTGGTTACTTCATTTTTTCATTTGTTCCGTTTTCTCTCTCTCGTCTTGCGCGGAATATCTCCTATACAAGCGTCGTTCTTTACGTTATTTATACTGCGTGTTCTTTGCAGTTGAATGTATATAATGTTACGGCATGCGGGAGGTGCCCCTTGGGGCATTGGTTTCTGCGAGTATGTAGAAGAATTACGGCATTTGGAAGAGTGAAGTCCATGGTGTAATGGTATCGCGTCTGACCGGCAATCGGAAGATCCCGGGTTCGATTCCCAGGTGGTTACTTCATTTTTTCATTTGTTCCGTTTTCTCTCTCTCGTCTTGCGCGGAATATCTCCTATACAAGCGTCGTTCTTTACGTTATTTATACTGCGTGTTCTTTGCAGTTGAATGTATATAATGTTACGGCATGCGGGAGGTGCCCCCTTGGGGCATTGGTTTCTGCGAGTATGTAGAAGAATTACGGCATTTGGAAGAGTGAAGTCCATGGTGTAATGGTATCGCGTCTGACCGGCAATCGGAAGATCCCGGGTTCGATTCCCAGGTGGTTACTTTATTTTTTCATTTGTTCCGTTTCTCTCTCTCGTCTTGCGCGGAATATCTCCTATACAAGCGTCGTTCTTTACGTTATTTATACTGCGTGTTCTTTGCAGTTGAATGTATATAATGTTACGGCATGCGGGAGGTGCCCCCTTGGGGCATTGGTTTCTGCGAGTATGTAGAAGAATTACGGCATTTGGAAGAGTGAAGTCCATGGTGTAATGGTATCGCGTCTGACCGGCAATCGGAAGATCCCGGGTTCGATTCCCAGGTGGTTACTTCATTTTTTCATTTGTTCCGTTTTCTCTCTCTCGTCTTGCGCGGAATATCTCCTATACAAGCGTCGTTCTTTACGTTATTTATACTGCGTGTTCTTTGCAGTTGAATGTATATAATGTTACGGCATGCGGGAGGTGCCCCCTTGGGGCATTGGTTTCTGCGAGTATGTAGAAGAATTACGGCATTTGGAAGAGTGAAGTCCATGGTGTAATGGTATCGCGTCTGACCGGCAATCGGAAGATCCCGGGTTCGATTCCCAGGTGGTTACTTCATTTTTTCATTTGTTCCGTTTTCTCTCTCTCGTCTTGCGCGGAATATCTCCTATACAAGCGTCGTTCTTTACGATATATATATATATACACAAATATGTTAAATATATAAATACACTCACTTTTTTCAATACACTAAACTCACACGTAATCGAGTCTACATTTACATCGTTATTACTCTGCATTACGCAGTATACGCGGCTTAATAATATTTCACCGCTTAAAGTATAGGGAAACCTATACTCGATATGATGGACCTTCATATCGTTCAGTACTATTTTTGTTCCCACTTTACAACCGGTTGGTAAGTTATCTTCAAATACGTCTAGAATACAATCAAAAGCACGCACAAAGAGTTCATCGTTAGCCACGTTATTAAACACAAGTTTATAAACACGCCTTTCCAATCGAGGGTTTATTTCTACCGACGCGAGCTTTTCAATCGTGAACTCTTCTTCACTCAACATAGCAGCAATTGAAATAATTTTCTAAGTCGTTACGACAGCTGCACGTTATATAAACAAATAGTTCTTCAGGATGAACGGTGTAGGTGAGCTCAGCCCTGTACCGATCAATTTCATTAGGATAAAATAAGTTAGGGTTTGATTGGTTAGGCTAATGTTAGGTTAGGTTCTGATTGGTTAAAATAAGTTAGGTTAGGAAATATTAAAAATTCCTATTCAGTGCCGTTTCAGCGACGGAAACATTGTTTCCCGAGTGGAGACACGGTTTTCTCAAATTTTCACTTTTGTACGAATGAAAATGCCATTGAGTAGGCAGTAATCCCCATTTGGCCCCTTTACCCCTTTACTCTTTTCTCAAATCTGGATTTTTCACTTCGTGCCTTTTCATTTGCAGGCCGCAAATGGGAATGGGAATGATAATGAATGGGCAGTAATCCAGAAAAAGGACACAACTTACAGTACATAAAGTTTTACAACATTTTTCAATATTTTGCATACAATTTAGGTATCTTATAAGACATTACTATATTTAGAGTAGAATATCTGAATATGCTGTTAGAAGCATAGAACTTTTTTCGACAAAGTTAATGGGATTCAATTTATTTACCAAAGAAGGGAAATGAAATGTCAACTAACACGTAGTAATAACAAATGTATCAGATAATAATAATAATAATAATAATAATAATAATAACAGCAGTAAAGGTAAAAATTTACAAAAGTAACTGGTGTGGAGGTTGATTATTTTACACAATTTTACACGACTTTGAATAAAACTGAGACTGAATATGATTTTGTGGGAACCATAATTTAGATAATTAATTATAAAATAGGGACTTAATTACCCAACCGGTGGGCCATGGTGGATTTTCTAGTGGACCGTACCTAGTGTTTGTAATGCTTCAAAATAAGTTAGATATATTACAAAAAATATCCTTATATATATATATAATATATATATATAATATGGGCCACCAACATTTATGACCATCAAAACTGGGCCACCAGAGTAAAAAGGTTGGGAATCACTGCTGTAGTAATAATGACAGAACTGAATTTGTATATCAGTAGAAGCTAATGAAGTACATTTTTAGTGATTTACAAAATACATTTAATGATGAAGCCTGCCTGATATTTATGAGAATAGCATTCCATACATCTGCTCCTTTGAAAGAGAGAGCATTTCCTGCAATTTCCATTGTGTAGTTTAGTTTGTAGCCTATATAAAATCTGGGAGTCTAGTGTTATAATGATAATGTATTTGATGTGGGATGATTGCTCTCTCAATGGGTGAAGTATGTTGATTTCTCTTGATAACTTTGAACATATTAACAGCAACACTGAATTTGAATATATCATTTGGTTTAAAAATATTTATTCTTTAAACAGTCTTCAAACAAGTGGGAATTTGTTATCATTACTTGAGAAGGTTCGTAGGCTTATTTTGTTTTTGTATTTCTTTGGGCCACCACATGTTGTACTGTAATGCAATACAATAAATGTTGTTGGATGAAGAAATAATACAGGGTAAGGAATGCGTTTGGAGGAAGTATTTTTCAGTTTAAATAATATTAACAGAAATCTTGATAATTTGGATTTCGTGTGTTGTACGTGAAAACTTAGTTTTTCCTCGAAATTAATGCCAAGCATCTCTAATATTATGAATTTTTATTGACAGTTTGTATTTACATATTTTGTGGTAATAATTATAAAAGCTGACTTTGTCAGGTTCAGTAAACATGCTCAAATTGCCGGTTCGTTTCATCTATCAGAAGGTTTAAATTATGATGGGAAGAAGTAACTGTGGTGTCATTTGCATATTGTACGCAATTTAATGTGATTAAGAGATGAAGATTAATGACATGAATTAGAATAGTAATAGCCCAAGAATAGATCCTTCTTGAACTCCACCAGTTAGCATTGCCTTGTCGGATAAGTTAACCTGACATAGGCCTACTGATGACGATTTGTCAGGTACGATCTGAACTAATGAAGGCTATTTTCATTTATATGTGGAGTTTATTCAATAAAATATTATGTGAAAGCGTATCAGATGCGTTTGACAAGTCGAGGATGATGAATGCAGTGTATTTTTATTTTGCTGTTTAGGTACCGATAGACATATTCTAATAGCATATTTATTGCATCTTCCGTTATATTCACACCTATAAATCGAAATCTACAAGGTATTGAAGTTAAAATATTGGCCTTCATTGAGAATTTAGTAAGGTGTTTGTATAGATTTTTAAAATACTTTACGTAAAGTTAAATACGGAAACGGGGCGATAATTGGATGGAGAATTTGGGTTAACTGACTTAAATACGAGATTTGAATGTCGTCCTTTCAATCCAGTCTTTTTTTCTTTTTTTTCATAGCGAGAAATTCCAAAGAAGAAAGTTGAAATGTGGTCATTTTCAAACTGGATCCATTCCAATTCCAGTATTTCCATCCACACTCTAGTGTTTACTCGACAAAACTGCTTTGATTAAATGGACTTCAAATTTTTACAAATTAAAAATCACTATAACTTTGATTGGCTTAGCTGTCAGCGAGTTCGTCACTAGGGTCCGCAGAATTCCCCCACACTCTTCCCTGAGGGCATGATATTTTCCCCTTTGAAAGAACTGAATTTTGCGAATTTTAGATCATGTGTCATTATCCATTTAAAAGAGTCCATCTTGGAGAATATGATGTTATAGAAAACGGACTTTCACATCCATGTCGAGTTCGTCACCAGTATTCGCAACGCCTCATCTAAGGTGCTATAAAATTATTAAGCTCAATTACTTCAGAAAAGTTTGATCACGTTTCATTGTCAATTCATTATTTCTGTAGATATACATTGTTTGGTCCTTAAAAAAAATGCTTACAATAACCATTTTTTTTAAAGTCAGAAAATGTTAATAGAATTCTTTATTCGTGGGTTACTTCTGCATATTAGTGATATATATATATATATATATATATTATATATATATATATATATACTGTCCTTTTTGGACATTAAGATAATAAAAACTAATTCCTCTTTTGAAACTTCCGTTTACCGAAAGCCGACATTCACCACTCTTACTACGAACTTTTCTTCCTTTATCCCTTTAGGTTTCAAACGAAATTTAATTTCGACTCTGACCAATAGAGCTTTCAATATTTGTTCAAATTACTTTAAACTACACGATGAATTAGATTTCATCCGAAAACTCCTTGCCAAGAATAATTTCCCTTCTAGACTGGTGGAGACTACAATAGGCAGAACCTTAAATAGACTAATAAGCCCTACAACTAGAGACTTAATTACAGTCCCCAAAGATATTCTGTATTTCACTTTGCCCTATATGGGAACCTCAAGTTTTAATATTAGAAACAAACTTTTAAAATTGCTCAAGGAATTCTACCCACAACTCTGTATAAAAATTATATTCACCCCGTCTAAATCGATTTACCATTTATTTAAATACAAGGATGTTATTCCTACACTTCTTAAGTCATCCATAGTTTATCAATACAAGTGTGACCACTGTATGGGGTCATATATAGGTAAAACTAAAAGACATTTAAAATCCCGTATTTACAAACATCTCGGTAAATCGGTCCGTACAAATTTACCCCTTGGCAAACCACCTAATTCTCTCATACGTAATCACTCGCACAACAATAACCACCCAATTTCACAGTCTAATTTCGCCGTTCTTGCTGCCGGAAGCTCTGACCTTAAGCTTAAAATTATGGAGTCTCTGTTTATTTATAAACTAAAACCAGACCTAAATTCTGACGAATCATCGATAGATCTGCTATGTTTTGGTTAAGGTACTAGTTTATTTTATTTACGTTTCAGTTTTAATGATTTTACTTTTTATAATTTTAACTTTTTAACTTCACATTTATTTACCTTTTAGTTTTAATGTTTTACATTTAATTAGCTACTTTTTATAATTTTTTTTAAGTTTATTTTAAATTGTTATTAAGCAAATTGTATTTTGTATGTGATTTGGCATTTTATTGTTTTAGCCCTGAAGATGGAATTAGTGCATTCCGAAACGTTGGTACTATTAAACCTTGAAGGATGTTTGTATTTTCTCTGGTGTTCCTGTTTATTATTAAACTGCGTTTTCCGCGCCACCAATCAATAGCCGATATATATATATATATATATATATATATATATATATATATATATATATATATATACAGTATATGGTGCCTACGAATCACCAATTTCATATGGCCAAGAAAGTGGGCTTACTATAATTTATGAATTTAATTGAAATGAATAACTAGGGGTCACCAGTTTGGGATACGGCCCAAACAAACAACATTGAATAAGGAGAGAGAAATTACTTTGTTGTTTTGTGTTTAATTAGAAAAATAAATGAATTATTTCTTTATGGTGATTAACAATTCTATAACGGTATTTGTACTACATTACAAACGACTGATTATTAGCAATACGAAATGGCTACACCGTATAATCGTTAAGTAAGTACATTAATGACAAGAAACACTAATTTAGGTAGGTTCATGAGATAAGCGGCAGTGAACACACAATAAGTAATTAAGCCAATAATAACTGAAATAATGAAAGTACGGTATGGTACAGTAAATGGATTAGGCCAGTAAAATGAAATGCATAAAAGGACAAATAAAAAGCGGATACAAATACGGTAAGATGGTTGAAACGGTAAAATAATTGAACAGGCCTATTGTGGTCGTAATATGAAAGTTAGTTTGCCGGTTGTTTGCATACACTTTTGGGCCTACTCGAGTAGTCAGAGTTTGTGGACTTTCAACCTTGAATCCTGAATAGTCTAGCGCGACGTAACAAAATACTGTAGGCCGAGTGGGGTCCTACAAGAGGCTTACCGACCTGCGATTTCGACGGAGAATGATGAGGGCCTATGACAAGGTTGACCGTACTGGGTTTCGACATAGATAACTCTGAAGACTGACAAAGGCCTACATGAAGGTTGACCGTAGTGCGTTTCAACGTAGATAGTCTGAGGACGTATTGACCTACCGGCAGGAGGATGTGTTGAGGGCCCGTTGGTAGATTTGTTGAAAGGGCGCTGATCGAATTGTGGTGAAGATGAGTGAAGACAGGGCCAGAAGGATTTCGCCGGTAGAGTGAAGTTTGCTTCCGGTGGGATGAAATTGTAGGTCGCCTCAAGCGTTGATTCGCTTTGTGTATTGTTGAACGGTTGCTTGAAGGACTGAGGCCGGCTGAGGTCGAACGGCGCTACGTGAATGGAGATATTTTCGAGGAGGAGTAACGAGCAGAGTGAGGACGATTTTTAGTGAACTCGGGCTTATATCGGCTCGGAAGATGCGTAGCTTTTCGCGGGCCTTTTTGGGAAAAGAACCAGCACCATGTGTTTCTCTCTCCTTGAAACCCACGTGTGTTTTTCGGTCTCTGATGATTCCCAGATGTTTGCGAACGTCGAGGAAAGGAATTTCTGCTAGGTCTCTACGTATATACAGTATATGTGTATATATACATACATATATATATATATGTGTGTGTGTATAAATATATATATATATATATATGTGTGTTTGTGTGTGTGTGTGTGTGTGTGTATAGTGGGTGGGCACATAAAAAAGGGACACCTCGAACTTTGACTGTAAAATCTGAAGTTATGGTCAGATTTCAATATTTTTTTCACACCCTCAACTAAGTAAATTTCCTATCCGGTGAGCGGATTTCAAAGAAAACTAATGAAAATTACGGATTTATTAAACATTTCTTTATGCCACTGGAAATTCTCCATTTACACTACTACTGCATTGTCGGGTCGGCAAAAAAAAAGACTTTAAATCCTTCGTATCTCAGCAAATACGGTACATAGAACCATGGAATTTTAGTATGTTAGTACTAGGTAAAGTTATGGTTTGTAAGCTATCTTTTAGCATTTTAGCTGAGAAATTGGATTTATGGCGAATAATACAGAAAAATCTTGCGATAATTAAAGCGATTTTAATTAACGTAAACCAATTCCAGAAGGTTTGGACAAGCTTCTCAAGAAAATCGATAAAACAAGAGATGCTAAAAGATGGCATACAAACCGTAAAATTACCTAGTGCTAACATACTAACATTTTATAGTTCTATGTACCGTATTTGCCGAGATATGAAGGATTTAAAAGATCTCCCTTTTTTTTTGCCGACCCGATAATGCAGTAATAGTGTAAATGGAGAATTTCCAGTGGCATAAAAAAATGTTCAATAAATCCGTAATTTTCATTAGTTTTTTTTAAAATCTGCTCACCATATAGGAAATTTACTTAGTTGAGGGGTGTGAAAAAAATATTGAAATCTGACCATAACTTTGGATTTTAAAGCCAAAGTTCGAGGTCTCCCTTTTTTATTGCCCACCATATATATATATATATATATATATATATATATATATATACAGGGCCGGCGCTAGGAAGTGCGGGGCCCAATTACAAAATTGTTAGCGCCTAGCGGGGCCCTCTACCCGTTGTCGTTTCAAAGTTGGAGTGACAAGAAATTTCGCTAGAGCACCTCTTTGTTTTTAATTTTCAGCTGCCTTAGCCTTGGCCAGTGCTCGTTTCTGATTGCCGCTCAAATACTTTCGCCCTTTGTCTCTATCTCTGCTTGTGCTTGCCATGATGACGATGATGTAAGGGCTTTTTCAATTACTTTTCTTTTAAAAAGCTAAACGGCGACGATAAACTGAAATTATAAAACAAAAAACAAAATCATTCACAATAAAGACTCCCTGGCACTGAAAAATAATAAAGATGTGCATGTATGCATCTAATGATTAAAGCAAAAGATTTCATGATTTTTAAAAGCCTGGGAGTAAGAAGAAAAGCGCAGGGGGCAAAAGAACAAGCTCTAGTAAATAGAAATGTAAATGCTCTCTATGATAATGAGGCAAAAACTAGTTAATTTAATATGTAGGATCTACTTACCACCACGTTTCTCTGTTACATGCAGGCTTAAGACACTTCAAGTTTGCAGTTTGGACATATAAACAATTTGGACATATTTAACAAACAAAACAACTTTACATTCCAAGCTTTATGTTATATAATCCCATTAACAGCGCTCTTTCTGTGTTGAGGGTTTGAATATCGTCCACAAATTACCTTTTTTTTAAAAAAGCTAAACGGCGACGATAAACTGAAATTACAAAACAAATAAACAAACGATTAGCAATAAAACATTGAAACATAGATATACGAGGACGGACTGAATAGTTTCACTGCCTTCACAGTAACAAGAAACTTCGTGCACACTGGACACTCATTAATTCATCATAGCGTCCCCCACTCGAGCGCGGGGTCCCCTCGGGGCGCGGGGCCCAATTTGAACAAATCGGTCTAATCGGCTTAAAACCGGCCCTGTATATATATGCACGAGTATATAAAGGGTATGAGGAAGTGTCATACAAATGAAAGGACCATAAAAACGTCCTGAACCTAAATAATTTTCAAGCAGTTTTCTGAATGGAACACAAAAGGAGGTTACCCGTATAATGTTTGTTTATATATCATATTCTCTAAACCGTTTATAACTGTTGTAAATATGAATCAAAGAAGATCAAAAAATATATATACAAAAATAATACTAATACTAATATAGCGTTTTTAATTTCAAATGGAAGGGAAATATCAGGGTATTTTTATGTTTTCGTCTTGTTTCCTTTGAGGATTATCAACACAAATGGACAGAATAGATTTTCATCTTCGTATGGAAAAAATTCCCTTTTATTTCATTCGTTTTTTTCTCTCTCTTTTTCAAAAGCTTAAATCAGCTTTGATTAAGCAGTTACAAATCCCTCTTATCTTTTACCTGTTTTGGATTCACGAGAATTTTGCAAAACATCCAAAGAAAGAGAGAAAATTAGAATTTTGTTTCCATATAAAGTAAGGGGAAAAAATGGTTCTTGTTCCTATTTATTTTAGTATGTATTTGATTTACCCTTTTAAATCTATTTCTACTTGAATAGCATGATATTTAGGCCATATTTCATTGTTTTACAGTTCAATATTTTTCGCTCATTAATATTTCTAATAACGTCAACGATTTTCATCTCTCAACCACATTAAATTGCGTACAATATGCAGATGATACCACACTTACTTCTTCCCATCTTAACTCAGACTTTATGATTAATAGAACGATTAGGCAATAAGAAAATGTGTATAAATGGATGTGTGCTAATAAACTTTTATTGAACCTGACAAAGTCATCTTATATGATTATTACCATAAAACATATTAATGTAAACTGTTAAATAAAAATTGGGAATACTATCCTTGCAAGGGTGAATGAGATTAAAGTCCTTTGTATTAATTTAGATGAAAAACTAAATTTAAAAAGTCATATACAACATATCAAATCCATAATATCAAGATTTCTCTTCATATTATTTAAACTAAAAAAAGACCCTTCCTCAAAATGCCTCCTCACCCTATATTTTTCATTCATCCTCCGGCATTTATTATATTGCATTACAGCATGCGGTAGTTGAAAGAAATATATGAAACATCCTTTGGAAGTAATTCATAAAAAATGTCTGCGAACTCTTTCGAATAATGACAACAGACAAAGTTACATTTCCCAATGATTAAAGAACTAAATATTTTTAAAATAATTGATATGTTCAAAGTTATCAATAAAAATCAACATACATCACCCATTCAAAGAGCAATCACCCCCTGTTAAATACACCATCGTTATAACACCAGACTGCCCAGTGATTTTATACACAAACCTAACTATACAATAGAAACTGCAGGAAATGTACTCTCTTTCAAAGGAGCAAATGTATGGAATGTAGTTCTCATGCTTATCAGGCAGGCTTCATCACTAAATTGTATTTTATAAATCATTAAAAAAGCATTTCATTAGCTTCTACTGATGTAAATGTTCACTACTGCCATTTTTACACAGTAATAAATTTCCCATTTTATAATCAACTTTTTAATGTTATAATGTTTCAGACCAACAAAGACCCTAGGATCCACTCATGGCTGGTCTACCTAACTGTGTTCGTAATCGTGTATTGTGTATGTCCTCCGTGGTGGCGGAGGGGACCTACAATTTTACGTGGGTTCCGAACCACAAGAACATAAGAAACTTATTTAAAAACTGCCAGGTAAATTGGCAACGACCAATTTTTACGAAACTAAATAATTATCAATTTAAAAATAATTAATTATCGGTTTAAAACTAAAGATAGAATCTCTCGATCCAGAGAAGCAAGTCATAATAGACTACTATCCACAAATATGTTACATTCTATATCTATTTATAACGGACATGCAAATATATCAGATCCAAGAATCCAGTCAATTTCATTACGGTATCCATCAAGTCACGGTCCATATCGATTGCGGACCAAGTCAAAATTTACAACCATATACATTATCAATTTAAAAATAATTAATTATCGATTTAAAACTAAAGATAGAATCTCTCGATCCAGAGGATCAAGTCATAATAGACTACTATCCACAAATATGTTACACTCTATATCTATTATATAACGGACATGCAAATATATCAGATCCAAAGAATCCAGTCAATTTCATTACGGTATCCATCAAGTCACGGTTCATATCGATTGCGGACCAAGTCAAATTTACAACCATATACATTACAATATATACACTTACGAGGAAAAGTGTAGGTGTGGCTGTAAAGACTGTACAGTAATGTAGAAATGTGTGTGCACCCATTATGGGTCTCCCATTTAAAGGTGTTTGTGGGGCAAGTGAAGATCATGAGTTTTTCAATACCTCACAGTACTATGGGGGGCACCGCTCGGCAGAGGAATCTCTTTAAATGGGGTGTGTAAGGACAGAGAGTATCCCCCTAACCCAAGACGCTGCCTCCCTATATCCCACAACACTTGTGTTGAGCTGTGGGATCTATCCCAAGAAAGCCTTAATTTTACTACCTTAAACTATACCCTTTCTATCAACATATGCGTCTAATCGATTTTTAAACATGTTTATAGACGTCCTACTAATTACTTCTACCGGCAAACTATTCCAGCTATTTATTATTCTATGCGTAAAAAAGTTTTTCGCAACTGGTCTCGAACCTTCTACTTGTCAACTTACACCCGTTATTTCTAGTCCTATTATATTGAGATATTTCGAAAAAGCTATCTCTATCTACGTTATCGAACCCATTCATAATTTTGAAAACCTGGATTAGATCACCCCTTAACCTCCTGGTCTCGAGTGTTGTCAATTTTAACTCCTTAAGCCTATCCTCGTACGACTTTGACCTAAGCGACGGAATCATCTTAGTTGCTCGTCTTTGAACTCTTTCGATTTTGTCTATATCTTTGCGCATATACGGATTCCAAAATTGGACCGCGTACTCCAAATGGGGTCTAACTAATGATTTATAAAGTGGAACTATAATATCGCGCGATTTGTACTCAAAATTTCGAGCTATAAAACCTAACACTTTGTTCGCCTTATTGACCGCTGCTGTACTTTGTTTCGCTACTTTTAAATCACCAGTGACTATAACTCCTAAATCTTTTTCCTGCTCTACGCTTGTTAAATCTTTCCCTGACAAACTATACGCAAATTTACCGTTACGCGAACCTATATGCAAAATTTTGCACTTATCAACGTTAAATCTCATTTGCCATGTGCCTGACCAATCAACGATTTTATTCAGATCTTCCTGAATTTTACCTCTATCTTCGTCATTAATCGCCCTACCACCCAGCTTCGTGTCATCCGCAAACTTTGAAACTGTACTGACTAGGCCGACATCTAAATCGTTAATATATATAAGAAAAAGCAAGGTGCCCAATACAGAACCCTGAGGAACGCCACTCGCTACATTAGCCCAGCACGATTCCGCTCCATCAACGACCACACTCTGTTTCCTGCCTCGCAACCACTCTTCTAGCCAATTTATTACTACACCCCTGATTCCATGAGCCTTAGATTTTTCAATGAGTCTTTTGTGCGGCACGGTGTCAAACGCTTTTTGAAAATCTAAATACACTACATCAACCGCCCGATGTCTATCGTAAACGTCAACCATTTAATCATTTAATTTAAAATTATGTAATATTTTGTAAACTTTATATTGTATTTATTATTATTATTGCTATTATTATTATTATTATTATTATTATTTGTTATCACTTTTACTATTACTTGCCAATTTCACTTTTTTATGTAATAAATAAACTAAATGTCATTAATTTTGCCTAAAAAAGCCACCAAGTTCTGATACACATTTTCTAATAGCTAATGCCTAATGTGCCTTCATGCTTACAACAGCATATTCAGATTAGAATACTGTGAATATATTAATGTCATTATATTATATCAAATATTTAAACATTGTAAAACTTTGCCGCTTATATTCTTTTCTGAATAAAGATTTTTAATTTTTAATTTTGAATACAATATTCACTGTTCTTCTGAACTCCCAAGCATCTCGAAATCTCTGAACCTTGAATTCGGCTATCTCCTTCCACTTTTAATGTGGGGAGGGGAATATATAAGCACCCGTTGGCCCTTGACTCCTCTTTCCTACATTAAATAAAAAAATTATTTCATAATATGAAGGGGTACGCTAGAGTGCCCAAGCAGGGTGTATAGCGTGCCCAGAAATTTTACTTAAATTAAGGTGACGTTGGGATTGTTTAACCTCCGCAACATCTAAGGTCATATAACGGAGGAGATCTACAGCTTTACATGGTATCCGAACAACGGGTCGCTTCATAATCTGGACGCAGAGGACGGTCTTCCATCCAACTATTCTTCAGACCCAATGTCGTTTAACTTTGGTGATTGACTGTAAGTGGTGTTACGACACTGGCCATGACGTAGCCTTTTACATAAATTTATATCACCTTCTTGAAGGTAGACTTAGAAGTGATAGTTAGCTATTCGGTATTAATGTTTCCAGTGAAGACAAGGTACTGTATTTACTAAACGAGGGGCCGGGTTTTTTTATGAAGGAAGGAGAGGCCAAGGGCGAATGCCCACAAATCGCCCCGCCCCCTTCCATAGAAGAAAAAGAAAACTAAAATTAAGGGCAGGACTCTGCGTTTGAAAGATTGGGGGTCATAGACAGGGGAAAAGATGGATTGAGGACGATTGTTCCAGAGTTCACCGGTTGAGTTGATGAAAGATTGAAAATACCGATTAACCCTTTCGTTAGATAGTTGGACAGAAAAGGAATGAGAATGTGCCGAAGTCTGGTACTGCGTCCTCTCTTTAAAGGAGGAGACATGCAGTTAGAGAGTTGAGAAGAGCAATATCCGTTATAATAGTGAAAGTAAAGAGAGTGTGAAGCAACATTGCCGCCAAGAGAGAGAGGGATTGAAGACACTGAGTAAGAGGCGGGGAATTGATGAGACGAAAAACCTTTGATTCCACACAGTCAAGTACGGCTGTGTGGGTTGAGCCACCCCACACGAGAAGTGTACTCCATACAGGAGCGGACAAGAACCTTGTACAGAGAGAGTACATCAATGCAGTAATAAGGGTGGAAGCATTTCAAATCACATGATTTTGTCGAAATGCTCATACTTGTTGTTGTTGTTAGTTAGCCGATCAGCCCAACCTGATCGAGCGAGCCGGCGGCACGCAGGTAACCGATCGTACTCTCCGGAATGGTCCAGACGTTTAGCGCACTAGTGATGTTGTGTTGTGTTCTATGTTGTGCTAGAGTGGTACAGTCTGTCATAATGTGTTTAATTGTTTGTGGTGTTTCCTGGCACAGGTGGCAGGTGTCGTCTGTGGGGTTGTGTAGTATGTATTTATATATCTGTAAGTTGGGAATCGTGCTAAGTTAACTCGATCCGATCTGCTCAGGCTGGTCTCTGACCTATCAATGGGTGGCGGCTTCGCACCTAGGACCGCATTCGGACCGAGTCGTGTCAGTTCTTTGTGCGTGCGTTAGGTGTGTGTGTATCTGTTTTTTGTACTGTGTGATGTCTGTGGGGCGTGGTATGGAATGGAGTATTTGGTTATAATGTCTCTATGGTGTTCCCTTAATGGTGCGAGGTGATGGTGCATGATTGTACATTAGGGCGGCTCGTTTTTACACTTTTTTCGATATTTGATTGGGGGTAGTGCGGAAAAGTTGCGATTTGGAGAGAAAATAGTGTGTAAAATTTTTTGATCTACGTCAATACCTTCCGGTGGCGGTGAGTCCTTAAAAATCGAAAAATAGGCCTAAAAACACATAAAAATTTTATATAATTTTATATAATTTTTATATAATGTTCATTGTTCAATGACTGCTATTAATTTATTCAAGCCTATAATAGTGTTCTCAGGGTTGTTTGCACAGAAATATACCGGAATTAACATTTGTATAACATCTTGTTAAAACTTGCTTTAAATCAATATTTCGGATATTTTAACGGCTAAGAAGCCACCGGAAGTTATTAACAGATTGTGCTGAAATTTTTATTGTTTATTTTGTAAGTCTTTAAAACCATTTTCCAATCTACCCCGTTAGGCCTATTTTTCGATTTTAAGGACTCGCCGCCACCGGAAGGTATTGACATAGATCAAAAAAATTTTACACACTTTATTTTCTCTCCAAATCGCAACTTTTCCGCACTACCCCCAATCAAATATCGAAAAAAGTGTAAAAACGAGCCGCCCTATTGTACATGTAGTGGCAAGGGTGTTGTGGGTTAGTTGTCGCTACTGCCATGAATTGTTTCCCCTCATGTCTAAATATTCTCTAACTTTCAGTATTTTTGTTTCTGCGTGCAGGTGTTCTATTGGTGTTGTTTGAGTACACCCTGTAATGATACGAAGTGCGTTGTTTTGTATAGTCTGCAAGGTGTTTATGTGTGTGTTTGAGATAATAGGTGCCCAGCATGGGCTAGCATAGTCCATAACTGAGCGAATATATTGTTTGTATATGAGTGATGTTGTTTCCTGCTGGTGTCCATAGTTTGTGCCTGTTAGTACCCTAAGCGTGTTAAATCTTGACGTACATTTGTTTTTATTGTCCTGAATGTGGTTTCCAAAGATAATGTGTTGTATGCGACCCCAAGTATTTTGGTTCTGTGAGTGTGTGGAATGTTGGTGTTGTTTAGTGTAATCTGTTTAGTTATCTGGTGTTCTTTTTTGTTGCTTGTTAGCAAGGTGATGGTTGATTTTGTGGGCGCTACTTTTATTCAATTATGTGAGAGCCAGTCTTGTATACTGTTTATGTATGTTTGTATGTTATTTGTAGCGGTGTCGATGTTGTTGTGGGTGGATGTTAGAGTGATGTCATCTGCATATGATGATAAGGTAAGCTTGTTATCTATGGTGTTGGAATGTCATGCATGTATAAGTTGAACAATGTTGGTGAGAGAACAGAGCCTTGAGGGAACCCATTCGGAAAAAGCTTGTTTTTGGATGACTTGCCATTAAATGTGACATGTGAGTATCTTCTTGAAAGTAGTTGCTCATCCACCTTTTGGTGTTATTGTGCATGTTTGTGTTGAGTATTTTGTTTATGAAAGGGAAGCGTGGGATAGCATCAAATGCTTTACTAATGTCTATTGTTGCTAATAGTGTACGTTGAACTGGTCGTCTGGAGTTGATGCCATCCATGATGTGCTGCGTGAGGTTAGGGAGTAATGTCTGGTTGAGTGGTGAGGTCTGAATCCATGTTGAGTAGGCGATAGTGGTATGTGTCGGTTGGTGATTTATAAGATTAGTCTTTCTGTTACTTTCGAAGGTGTGCATAGTAAAGTAATGTGTCTCTAGGAAGCTGGTTCTATTGGATTTTTGTTTGGTTTGAGTAGTGATAGATAGATAGATAGATAGAATAACTTTTATTAATAATAATAAAATCAATACATTTTATCAATTTACAATGACATGAATAATTGTGAAGCTCGACTATTTATTTTATTTAATTTGGCCCTTAAGCTTTAGGCTTAAAAATAAGCAGCTAGTTGTTATTAATTAATAATAATAAATTAGTAAATAAGTATTATTAATAGTTAAAACATGTATGTTATACAAAAGCCACTTGATTCCCCATAATACCCCATGTTTTATCTTCAATATTTAAAACATCCCTTGAGATAAACCTCGAGTGTCCTCATCGACTCGTGCGACGCCCCCCCCTCTTTTTTTGCTTTGTTCTTAAATGCTTGAACCGCGCATCAACGGGACGCAAACCCCTAAGTTGCGCTCTCCCCCACAAATTAGTCTCCGTTGATTGGGCTCGCCTCGGCGCGCCTTGGACTCTGACGTAGTAGGGATGGAGTACGAAAACAGATGCGGGGGAAAAACCCGTTAGAAGATATCTTGCGCTTCGTCGGGAATGAGTGACAGGCCGGGTGGTGATCTGGTGATTCTCCGAGTAGATCCTGAGAGGGGTTGCTCGTTAAAGACTAAATTTGAGTTTCATTGAGTGAGATTTGAGTTTTGAGACATTGAGTTTAAGAGTTTAAGTTTAAGACTAGTTTAAGAAAAAACCTGAACTTAATCGTATTATGTTTCGAATTTGAGATGGATTGAACTTGTAGCCAAATGTGACTTCAATTTATTGATTAAAAGCTATTCAAACAAACTATTTCATTATAAAATACACACTAAAATCGGGGGTACAGAAGTAAGCGGAGGATAAAGAATTCACGCAGAGGGTCACTAACTTAAAGGAAAGATTTATTATAACTTCAATTTACTCATCGAGCCTTGGCAGTGACCTTCGAGAAACAAACAATTTGTAATAAGGGTCCGTCTCCCTGACAACGGACTTTTTATTACAAACTGGTGTCAGAAGTGGGATCTTCCCTTTCTGATACCCCCCTAAAGACCTAAGTGAAAAAGGAAAAAGTGCTCTCCAAGTGTGTATATGAGTGCTACCAGCTCGCAACAGACAGAGACGAACGACAAGGTGAGGGTCACCCGATCGAGAACCGCTGCGTGGGCTGCTGCTGCTCAGGCCGAGTTGACATCGCAACTTGCTACTGGACACCAAGCGGCAGGAAGAGTAAACTTTCCCACCAACGCGGAAAAAGAGGTAAGCGACCCATCTCGTGTTGCGAGAGGTTTCAGAGGACGAGTGGAGAGCCTCCCTATAACGGGCAGTTCCCCTAAATTAACCCCATCAAACGGTCATTTCTTTCCCCAAAAATTTTGATATAGAGTACCTTTCCTTGCAATCGGTTCCCCTAGACTCGAGTTTGAGACTAATCCGGATACGAACCCATTTGTAACAAATTTTAGAGATTCAAATTCGGTCGAGTTTTGGCCGATCTCATTCGAGAACATGCCTCTTGGCCAAGAAGAAATCAGTCCTAACCATGTATCAGCAACCACTCCCTACCCACTTCTCTCATCCCTATGTTTCCCCTTTCTATCCAATGTATCCTCACTTGTATTCCCCCAATGTAGGCCTCCCCGATCCACACGTTAATACTGTCCCGTATAACACGAGTTATGCACCCAAGTCGCATCCAAATAATGCCTGGTATAATCACGTTCGATGTCTTCTATGTGAGGAGAGGGGACACAAAGCTAGTCAGTGCCCCCTGATTGAAGGAGTGAAGACATTGAAGGAGAGTGAAAGGGTGCGTGAAAGGGTTGAGAGCTATAGGCGAGAGAATGAAGGAGATCATCGGAGGGAATGGACTCCAGGAGGAGGCCGACGGTACGAAGACCACGAAAGAAGAGGAAGTAGGTACTCCTCCCCTTCCGAATATTCGAGAAGACGGAACTTCTCGCCGTATGAGAGAAACAAAGATAACTATGGTAACCCCAGATACGATAACAGGTATGAGGGTAACCCCAGATACGACAATAGATATGAGGGTAACCGCAGATACGATAACTGGTATGAGGGTAACCCCAGATACGACAACAGGTATGAGGGTAACCCCAGATACGACAACAGGTACGAGAATCGGTACCGCTCTCCGTCGGCCTATGAACAACGAAGAAGAATGGACTACTCCCCTTACGACAGAGACTACTCCCCTTATGACAGGAGAAACGGAAGTTACCCCTCCCCCAACAGGAATGGAGGCAGGTATTCCGACCGAGGAACGGACCGAAGTCCGTCACCACATAGGAGATGCGATAAGGAAAGAGAACCTAACCGCGGAAGACGCCCAGAAAAAGAGTGGGAGAAAGGGCGAAGAAATTCCCCGTGGCCCCGAAGACATGCAAGAATGAGGAAGCGAAAGGGATGAATGAAATGAGTGAAAGAAATGAAAAAAGCAGCCTAAATGATGATACAAAAGAGGAGTGTCTAAATGTTTATGAAACGAGTGATATTGAAGGTACATATATTGAAGGTACATATATTGAAGGTACATATACGGTGCGAGAGGACGGAGCGTGTCTGCAGAGTGATTTGACCTTGAGGGTGGAGTCTGCCTTATGCAGACCTGATAATGAGTGCGAGAAAAGGATGGAAAGTGACCTTGACTCGGAGGTAAAGCCTCAGTCGAAGGGCACAGATGCGGGGAGAACGATAGCGGTGTGCACGAGAAGAATGTACGAAATGTTCGAATTAAATGAGAGAGAAATAGAAGGAATGCATGAATCCAAATCCGAGAGCAAGTTACCTGACTGTGCGATAAATGAAACACTATAGACCCCAGGGAGCTTGATCCCCCACCGGAAACGGAATGGGTAAACGGAGTATATATTATGTGTTCATGTGACGTGAGTATGAGATATAACGTGACGAAGAATGACTCGTGTTTGTATTGTGGGAACGGAAGTAGTTTGAATCCGGCGAACAAAAATGTAAATTGCGAAAATTAATTAAAAACGAGTAAGGAAAATATCGTGATAATGGACGCGGATGGATTGGCTATACGGGAAATGACTATGTTCAGTGAAAGAGACATAAATGAAGTAGCTCCCTCGAATGAATGCCCCTGAGAATCGACCAGGGTAAAAATAAACGAAAGTTGCGTAAAGAAGAATGCAGAGCAACAAATAATGAAGGTAAACGGTCCCATGGTATCCCTTGAACTTTTGAACGAAGGGGCCGATATCGTTCTAGCAAGGGAAGGGTCAATCGACACTGTTGGATTTCAACCCCAGGTCGAAATGACTAGCCGTAAGGCTGTACATGACGAAGTCCTAACCACCATGGGACAAATAAAAACAAAAATAGGCATTGAGCGCGAGAAATATGATCTTACTGCGTTGCTCGTTAAAGAATTGCCTGAGGGGTTATTTTAGGGGCGGATTTCATCCGAGCAAACTTCGTACATATTGTAGGTAAAGGCACGGGGTTTGTGGCTTACATAAATGAGATACAAATCCCCTCGATTACGAAATTGATGACAGCACCAAACCAAGAAGGCCAAAACGCGGAGAGAAAAGAAGTAAATAACCTCCCTCTCCTATTAATACGAGGGTCCACTTCCATTGCCCCTTTAGCTGGAGCAATTTTAGAAGTACGGATTCCTTCCCCGTTGAAGGAGGGATCCACTCTAATCGTAGAGGCGAGAGAAACCCCTTTAAACCTAAGGGTAGAACCGCAACTGGTTTGCGTGAACGAAGAAAGGAATGTATCCGTTATCGTGCGAAATGAATCCGCCAACGATAGAGTTAAAGTTACGGGAGAAAGGACAAAGCTGGCGGGAGAAGTTTTACGATACTGCGATTGCAAAGGGAAAAACCCTGTAGCGCGCCAAACGAATGTTCTTCCAACAGCGAAGAACTAAAGAAAGAAGTGAGTGAAAAAGAGATCAATCAAGTCATGAACCGTAAGCGTAAATGGTCTGAAGATGAAATTTCAGAGGAAATTTATAACATGGAAATGATGAGCGAATTCTCGTTAATCCCTAAGTCTGTGGAGCAGGAAAGAAGGACAGTAAGAAAATTTGTGAAAAATACTAAAGTAGACCCCGAAGAAGGGAATAGATTAAAAAACCTTCTTAAGGATATATTGGACGAAAGAGAAGAAAAGGAAACGAGACTTAAATTGCAACCGAAGAAGAAGAAACAAACGAGATGAATTACGTACGCCAGAAGAATAAACGCAATTATATTGACGAAACGAAAAGGAAAAAAGAGATAACCAATGAACCGCACCGCTTCCGCAGTCGGTACGAGGAAACGGACGGCCTGTGGTCGCACGCTGGTCGATTGCCGGAAGTAATTAAAGGCCCTGATTGCTGGTCTAGAAGATGAACTTATCGGCTAACGTTTAGAAGGCGATCGAACGAGTAAACAAGACACGCACACGAATTAACCAAAGGTAACAAATGGGTTAAACTCTTCCCCGAGACAATCTTCTTTCCTTTTAACAAATCTTTTACCATCTAATATATAATCAAATTAATCACCCCCCCCCCCCTCGGAGAGTTGACTGAAAGGCATGACTCCGGTTTGGAGTTAACAATGTTCATATAACTATACGTATTTCATTTTTTTTTTTTATATAGCATACATTTTTCAAATTATTTACTGCATATCGTTTATAAATGTTTTATATTATATTTCACGTTCTAATATCGTGGCGTCTGGCTCAGAAGTTTAATGGGAAAATATTCGTGAGTAAGAGATTGGCGTGAATGCCTAGGTCGGAAATAGTAGCATGATGAGAGAGCATGTTTCGCGCGTCGAAATCAGCTCTCAAATTCCTTGAGCTTAAGGGAATCGAGTGGAAAATTTATAAAAAAGAATTCATTAAGATTACGAGAAAAGGAAATTTCCCTGTATTTATCATTGCTCATATAAAAATTTTTTTTTTTGTCTTAACGAAATTGCTCCTGAATTAATCATGATCCCCGTCCTCTTAACCTGCTGTGTGATGCAAATTGGGGCGCAGGCTCTCTCAAATCACGGAGTCCTTTTCCAACCAATGGGCTCCCTAATTCTGCAAGGCCCCACGTACACTTTCAGCGCACGTCTCAGTCTGAAGCCCAACTACCGAAACCTGCTGATCCTGAACCGCCCCGCGATTTCAAGATCACTTACATAGTAAACTCCTCGTTTACAAAAGAAGCCTTACACCACTTCAATGCTTCCTTGTCAAGAGGAATAGGCCTCCGGGATTTGACTCGATACCTCCGACGAGTCACCCTCAAGAAGTCAGACGAAGGAACGACCTCCTTCGTCTCCTACTCCACCCTCACCCTTGGTTTCGTATTGGGAATCGCCGTCATCGGAATTGCGACCTGAAAGAAATGCTTTCGCCGCCGAGATCCTCCACCGGCACCAACTGCCAGGTTTGAAATCCCGGCATCGGGTCCCCCCGGAAGCTCAGGTGACCAGATCGCCAACGCCCCCAAGAAGCCCCCCTCATCAATTTCGCTTTTCACCGACGAGCCCAAGTTCCGTCAAAAGATTGTCCTCGGCAATTCAGTCATATCGTACGCCCGAATCAGCACCTAACATTGGCTACGAGGAAATGGGCATTCCCGTAATTAAGACTTAAACAGTTTCTCCCATCTGGCCACTTTGTGTTTTTCCCCATTTTTAATACTTACGAAAAAACGACCGAATGAAGGTAGTTTAATTTATTGAATTAAATTTACATGGTAGAATTGAATTGCTAAAGTAATAACTTCATTCTGTAGTTAGTACGTAACTAACTGACAATTAGTGATAAGTGCTCATGTAAATTAAATCATTGAAGTTTCCTTCAGTGAACAGTGCTTAATGAATAAATAATTAGCAATAAGTGTTCGATTTACGAGCCTTACTGAAATGACCTCTCTTTATGTAACTTATAAGTTTCTCCGTCTGTGTATTTCAAATTTTCTCCCTGCTATATCGCTTTCCTTTATTTATTTTAAAAGCATATTAACTCATAAAACCATTATGATATCATTTTGTGTCATAAAGCGAGATTGCGAAAGTTGTCTCTTGAAAGCAACTTTCTGTAAATAGAGATCGGATGCTGACCAACTTGTTTTTGCGCTGACGATGCGGGTGAAGCGCTTGCATTCGAACTAATTGCTGACCGTACCTGATAACTAAATTATACTGCAAAATGTAAATTCATATAATTTCATTCAGTTAACTAATAATGTAGGCCATCGTAAGGTAGGCTTTCGCCTTTCGGTTTAGTATGCAAAGTTTCAGTACACAGAGTGTTCTCGCGTCATGTAAAATTAATTTAGTTATCACTTTCCACCCCTAATTAAGAAAAAATTAATCAGCTTCACCCAGTAAATATCTTGTTACAATGAAATAAATGGGAGCAGATAAGCAACATTAAAGGCTGCTCAATTCTGAGCCATTAATTGGGCGAAGGGCATTGCCCTTATACCACCTTCAGCAATTAGAAGTCGCCCCACATAATATAAACCCTCCTACTGTGTATTTCTTTTCTAAAACCCACCCTTTCCTCTACTTATATATTAATTATACGGTGAGTCAATACACATTTCATTTTTCCCAGGCATAAGTTACGAGGCAAACATTTCAGCGCCTGCGATAGATATTCTCACGACTATAGGACTATACGGAAACTTTTGAAGAGATTGCTCGTAGACCCTTAAAAAGAGTTAAAAGTATTTATTCTGCAAATGTAATTTCAGAATAAATCCGTATATGTTGTTTGACTCACGGTATTTATTATGTAAATTTAATTTTCAGCTATTGATTTGACAACTTTCAATTTATTTATAAATAGTAAGCAAGCTTAACTAGATTAATGTTCTATTGAATTTCTCATTTTCTTTGTAACTACGAGTTCTAACGTATCTGGATAGACTTAAGTAAACTAAATTCGTGTTTTGAGAATTGCCTCTCCACAACGAATCATTTCCTCTCACGGAGCATTTATCTTTCCGTATTCACGGACCATTGAAGTCCTTCGTTCGGCCTCAAGTGTCCTCAGGGATTCAATACTTTTTTTTGTTTTTTTTTTGGAAGGAACGAATTTGTTATACACAAGCCACTTGATTCCCCATAATACCCCATGTTTTATCTTCAATATTTAAAACAGCCCTTGAGATAAACCTCGAGTGTCCTCATCGACTCGTGCGACGCTCCTCCCCCCTTTTTTTCTTTGTTCCTAAATGCTTGAACAGCGCATCAACGGGACGCAAACCCCTAAGTTGCGCTCTCCCCCACAAATTAGTCTCCGTTGATTGGGCTCGCCTCGGCGCGCCTTGAACTCTGACGTGGTCGGGATGGAGTACGAAAACAGATGCGGGGGAAAAACCCGTTAGAAGATATCTTGCGCTTCGTCGGGAATGAGTGACAGGCCGGATGGCGATCTGGTGATTCTCCGAGTAGAACTTGAGAGGGTTTGCTCGTTAAAGACTAAATTTGAGAGTTTCATTGAGTGAGATTTGAGTTTTGAGACATTGAGATTGAGAGAATAGAGAGTTTATGAGGAAATATTGAGAACGTTAACCTAAACTACTGCAAGGGATGTAGTGGATGGGCAACGATAGATCTTAAATTATTTAATTAATGTTAAGACTAGTTTAAGAAAAAACCTGAACTTAATCGTATTATATTTCGAATTTGAGATTGAACTTGTAGCCAAATGTGACTTCAATTTATTGATTAAAAGCTATTCAAACAAACTATTTCATTTTCAAATACACACTAAAATCGGGGGGTACATAAGTAAGCGGAGGATAAAGAATTCACGCAGAGGGTCACTAACTTAAAAGAAAGATTTATTATAACTTCAATTTACTCATCGAGCCTTGGCAGTGACCTTCGAGAAACAAACAATTTGTAATAAGGGTCCGTCTCCCTGACAACAGACTTTTTGTTACATGTATTACAATATTAAACAATGGACAATATTAAACAATATTAGTGGACATTAATCCTAGATTTTTGCCAGTATGCCATTATTAATCGGGATTTCAACTTGGTTTTAAACAAATTTACATTCACAATATTTTTTATATCGGCATGCAAGTCATTCCATAGTTTCAATCCAATGAGAATGGGTAGTTTTTGAGATGAAGACAATCTAAATTGAGGTATAACAAGCTTTGATCTATTTCTGGTCTGATACGAGTGGATTTCTTGATGAGTTACAAAATATCTATTTACCCATTGCAAATTAATGATTTTGTTCTTACACTTGTAAATAAAAATAAAATGTGCCACTTTGGTTATATCGTTGAGCTTTAGTAGGTTTAGCTCTTTAAATAATGCACTAGAGTGATCAAATAAATCAGCATCAAATAATAACCTTATTGCTCGTTTTTGGATGACAAAGATACCATTTAATGCGTTGTTAGCGGAGTTTCCCCAAACAAGGGTGCAGTATGTTATATACGTAAGGAAGAACAAGAGTATGATAAAGAGTCAATAAAACTTGTTTAGGGACTACATTTCTAAGTTTAAACATTATAGCACGCTCCTTGAAATCTTTTTTGCGATATAATTTACATGATCACTCCATTGCAAATTCTTATCTAGCATTACACCAAGAAATTTTGTTATAGTACACTCCTTTATGGCGATTTCATTAACATTAAGTTCATCAAGATATACATTTCTTTTATTAGTAAAAATCATGAAATTTGTTTTACTGGTATTTAGGAAGAGTTTATTGGTAGTAACCATTTCATTACACTGATGAATTCTGAATGAAATATATTCTTAGCTGTATTAACATCTTTGCAAGAAAAAGAGACACTTGTATCATCTGCAAACATTATGAAATTCTGTATATCAGATGAACGTGGAAGGTCATTTATATATAATAAAAATAACAGTGGACCCAAAACTGAGCCCTGTGGCACACCATGTTTGACAAGCGCTTTAGTTGAGCAAACCTTATTTGCTGATACAAAATTATATCTATTGGACAAATAACTTTTAAACCAATCACTGATTGCTCCTCCAAAGCCGTAACAATATAATTTAAGTAGAATATTATGGTCTATTACATCAAACGCCTTACTCAAATCCACAAATATTGATATCATTATTTCTTTGTTCTCCTTAGCTATATTTACATTTTCCATAAGATTTAAAATAGCCATTTCCGTTGTTTTATTATTATGGAAGCCATATTGGTTTGGAGATAATAAATTGTAAGATTCTAAATATCGCTGCATTCTACTTTTTACAATTTTTTCAAAAACTTTGCTAAACACAGATAATGAACACACCGGCCTATAATTTGTTGCTAGTGTAGGATCACCCCCTTTAAAAAAGGTGTTATACAACCAGTTTTTAGCATTGATGGGAATATTCCTTTGGAAATACTTTGATTGATAATTTTAGCCAAAGTTACAGATATGTTATCTTTAACAAGTTTCAATATAGGTACAGGAATGTTATGAATGTTATTTTTTGTATTTTTTAATTTACCAATAATATTCCGGACCTCAGTAGAGGTAGCAAGAACAAAATAAAATTAATTTAGTGGGCTGGGTGGCATATATTCTAGAGGTGAGTGATCATTATTTATTAATTGTGAGAGAAGCTTATCCGCTATTGAAGTAAAATGTGCATTTAAAGAGTCTGCAATAGTAGTATCATCAGTAATTTCTTTATTATCAACATTTAATTTCTCTATTGAATTTTTCTTAATTTGTTTTCCGAGAAGATTGTTTATGGTTGTCCAAGTGTTTTTCATGTGTTCTTTATGTTTGGAAAATTGATTGTTATGATAGTTATATTTTGCAATTTTGATTATTTTAGTTAATTTGTTTCTGTATTGAGTATATTGTATTTTAGGAATTTTGCTCTGTAATTGCAATTTGAATAATTTATTTCTGTTCTTTATTGAAGTGATAATTCCTGGAGTGATCCATGGATTTGCGACACGTTTGGGCGACTGTTTTTCTCCTTAAAGGAAAGCAAATATTAAAAATATGGACTAAGGTGGCATAGAAGAACTGAAACATATGATTTGGGTCATTTAAAGGTTCGTCACAGTCAAGTCGAGTATTTTCTACAGCCCCAATAAATTTTCTTTTGTTAACCTCTGAGAATATTCTGTAATCAATAGTTGTTTTGCCCGCAACCTGAACAATGTTATTGAATAGAGTGTAAGTAGGGAAACGATCACTGATATTTGTGGTTATAATTCCAGAATTTATGAGGGCATTGCTATTAACAAATATATTATCAATCGTAGATTCTGTTATTCGATTGCCATAGCTGCAGACTCGAGTGGGTTTGGTGATAGAATGACTAAGATAGAAAGAATTCATTAAGTTTAAAAATTTATGAGATTGCTTCAGATTGTAAATTGATTTTGAAGTCACCCGCAACTATGGCATTCGATTTATGAATGTTGCATAACATGTTATCTAAGTGAATTAAAACGCTATTGATATTAGTATTAGGTGGTCTATATATTGCATGGACAGAATGTACATTACTTTTGTCTTTTATATTCACAATCAGGTTTTCATTGTCACTATTACATAGAGAAAATACTTCGTTAGAGTCGTAAGTTTGATGCACATACACAGAGGTACCCCCACCAATCTGACCATCTCTTAGAGCAGAGCTTTCCAAACTGTGTGTCGCGACACATTAGTGTTTTTTGTATTTTGAAAATTTTGATTTTTCTATCAACAAAATCGGCTACAAGATAAACCACCTACTGAAAAATTATCTGATATTTGATATTTGATAAAAAAAATTAATTAATGTGTCGTGAAAATTTTTATGCTTAAATAGTGTGTCGCCAACGTGAAAAGTTTGGAAAGCTCTGTCTTAGAGTATAAGCAACGTAATTATCTATATTATATAGGTTTTTAATACTACTATTTATCCAGGTTTCCGTGATAATTATAACTAAATTTGACCGTAGAAGTTTTCAAAAGGGCCAATAAGTAGTTATAGTTCCGAGGTAAGCTTCGATTGTTTAGATTTAGCACTGAAAGATTTTTATAAATATCGTTTTGTAATACAAAGTCATTAAACTCATCTATCGATGAGACCATGCAATTGCCTACACCAGATTCCTGTTCTAGATTCTCTAAACTGAATACAGAATTTTTTGGAAATGAATTGAAATGATTGATATCGGCACATATACTATGAAAGTCTTTATCGATGAAAGCCATTTAACAGTAGTTCTCAAACAATTTCACTAAATACGGAATAAGGGAATAAGGGGTTACCGCCCAGTTGAGCCGAGAATGGGAAAGTCAACTGTTGAGATTGTATGCGGCGTTATTCGCAGGCCTGCTGTGTGCCGACTGTCGGCTGGCGTTTTCGTAGTTCTTATAGCTTCGAATGCTTCTTCACTAACAAGGTGAACTCCTTTGACCGAAGTATTCCGCGTTGGAGCAGTCTCTCTTTCTTTAATAATTAACTTTGCTCCAAGGAAGTAGGCAACTTTCCCGAGTCTCCTCGCTTCTATGAATTTAGGGAGCTTTTCTTTACGAATTTTACGTGTTTCTTCACATACGTCTTCATTGACGAAGATTTTTTATCCTTTCAGCTTTCTTCTGTTTTTTAGTATTAAATCTCTGAGTTTCATCCTCACATATTACTTTTATAGCTGAAGTGGACGTCTTAGATTCAGTCGTGTCATTAATTCTAGAATTTGCTTTTTGTGGTGGAATTTGTTTTTTTAATCTAAAAGCACTTTCGATCTTAATATTCCGCAAATTCAGTCTATCTTTTATTATGTCCTCCACCTTTTTCTTCGTTTCGCCGTTTGTTTCTCTATTCATTTCAGATAACCCCATTATGATTACGTTATTGGCATGTGAATTATCGTCTAGGCTGTTTAATTTATTTCTAATTGAATCATGCTCGTTTTTTATCATCTCCATGCTACGATTATTTTTAGTAAGCGAGTTTAGACTAGAGTTAAGATCCTTTATCGCGTCGTGAGCATACTGAATGCTCTTTCCGAGCTCCACATTTCTATATTCCAGTTTTGCATTGTCCCTCTTTAACAATTCGTTATTATGTTGTACAACTTTTATTACTGCCTCAAGGTCTTTGATTACACTATTACTTTTGTGCACTAAGTCAAAGAGGGAATTATACTTATTCGCTAGATCCTTCATTTCTGATTTCAGGGCGTTTACCTGACCTTTCGAAGCCATTTTGAACAATTTATGGGGTTAAAATTCACTCGTTCGTTCGTACGTTTAAAGGTCTCGTTCGTTCGGTTGTTTGTATACCCGTTACTTCAAGGTCACTGCTTGCCGTAGGACTATAAAGGCAGTGCCAGATGTCGCTAGAAAATTTTGAAGATATATTTTATGTAATATTACTAGTTAAGTATTGCAGTTTATCTGATGAAATTGTAACTGTATAATCTTGGCACATTCACAAATTTTAGAGAAGTAACACAATGGTTCACTGACTTTGAACACTGTTAATTTTGATAGGAAGAAGGAGCACGAAACTAACAAGTGTTGGTATGAATATGTGCTGATGTATGTGAGAGCTAGTATTCCCTGTGGGCCCAAGTGTTTAAGGTGTATGATAGATATGTTGTCTGGTCCAGTAGCCTTCGAATTCTTAATGTTTTTGATGATGTTGGTGGTCTGGTCTGTATTGAAGGGTGCAATGGTCGTGTCGAGTCTGTAGGTTTTCTTGTGTCTGGCTGTTTGTATGTCTGCGTGTTTCTGGTTGTTGTCTCTGTTTAAGTGACTTATCTTTGCGTAGTGATCAACTAGAATATTAGCTTCTTGTGTATATGTTGGGATCAATGTTCCCTCTAAGGTGTGCGCGTGTGCGCGTGCACACGCGTTGTGAACCCGTGCACACAGCAAAATAAAATGCGCACAGGCTCAAGCGTATCATGAGTCACGGCAGTAAATGAAGTAATTTAAAAAATTTCAGTTTAATGAATTCTATAAAGAACAAATTAAGAAACGGCTTGAAAGAAAATCATTTGGACATGCTCATGCGAATTAAAAGTTACCTGAATGATGACGGATGTATTAATCTTCATAGAGTTTATTTGGAATGGGCAAATGCTAAAGATCGTAGGGAGAAATCATAATCATACTTAAATGAAAGGGACTTTCATTGAATGTTATTTTGATTTTATTTGATTTTATTGAATTTTATTATTTTTTATTTTATTCCTATTTTGTGAATGGATAAAATCATGTATTAATCTTGATACTGATAGTCTATTTTAAATTGCTAAACGCTAAAAATTGTTTTGAGAAATGATAACTAAAATAGTCATTTTCAATTAATGTTATTTTTATTTTATTTCTTTATTTTTTTGAATTTTATTTTACTATTTTTTATTTTATTCATATTTTTAGAATGGAAATTTTTTTTTCTTTTTTAAGAATATAGAGGGTGTCCATAAATGTTTACCCTGAAAACAGTATGCTCTCATGTTTTAATGACGAATCTTACATCCGTTTTCTTTTTACAGGTGATCTCATACACGCATAGAGTTTCTGTCCTGGTGTGTTTCGTCTACCACATTCGCCGCTAGGAGCGCTGTAGTAGCTGTTCAGTTAAGATGGCGTCTGTGACAGAGAAGGCACAATGTGTTGTGTGGCTTGCAGAAACAAAATCTCCTGTCAGTGTTCAGCGAAAGTTCAGAACAAAGTATGGGAAGAATCCACCTGATGTGAAGTTAATTAAGTCGTGGATGAAAAAATTCTTGGAAACTGGAAACGTGGAAAAGGGAAAGAGCAGTGGTAGACCATCAGTTTCCGATGGGACGGTGGAAAACATTCAAACTGCTTTCACACGGTCACCAAGGAAATCGGTGAGACAAGCTTCATGCCAACTAAAAATACCGAAGTCTACGGTGCACAAGGTGTTACACAAACGTTTGAAGTTACACGCCTACAAGGTACAAATTGTTCAAGAGCTGAAGCCTGATGACCGTTCAAAACGTGAACAATTCGCTACTGACATTTTGAACAGCATTGACGAGGATAATGACTTCGTGTTACGTGTCTGCTTTTCAGACGAGGCTACGTTTCATCTTAGTGGTAGAGTCAACAGACACAATGTGCGTATTTGGGGATCGGAAAACCCACGTGCCGTCAGGGAGCATATTCGGGGCAGTCCGAAGATTAATGTCTGGTGTGGACTAATGCATCACCAGATAATTGGTCCTTTCTTCTTCGCCGAGAACACTGTTTCAGCAACTGTGTACCTTGATATGCTCACCAATTACGCCATCCCCCAGCTGCAGGACAGGCAGCCAACTGTCATCTTCCAACAAGATGGGGCACCCCTTCATTGGGCGCATGTTGTTCGTCGTGAAACTCTAGTCGCAACATTTCCAAATCGATGGATTGGCAGGGACGGGCCAATCCCATGGCCCCCAAGATCACCAGACATTACCCCGCTGGATTTCTTTCTCTGGGGTCATGTTAAAGATTTGGTTTATGCAACAGTTGTTCCAGATATCAGGACATTGCGAGAACGTATTACGGATGCAATTGCAACAGTTAACCCGCAAATGTTGGAAAATGTGTGGCGTGAGTGTGAATAACGTTTAGACATTTTACGTGCCACTAGGGGTGCACATGTGGAAGCTTATTAAGTTCATTAACTATGTATCAAAACTTTGTATGTTTATCTACTTATGATTAAAACTATATTTGAATACGAGTGTTTATTTAAAAGTTATAGCATGCTTTAATCAGGGTAATCATTTATGGACACCCTGTATAATATTGTAAACAGTTTTTTAATATCCATTTAATAGTACCGTAATGATCAAGCTATCACCTTAAGGAAATAATATTTATTAAGTATTTAATATTTATACAGGGTGTCCGAGAATATTTGTACAATTTTTGGCTGTTATTAAAAGTCAACCATGAAGTGTAGAAATTCCAGTGTTGTCCCATTTTACAGAGAATCTCATTAAGTTTTTTCTGATACCACGTTTTGACAAGTTTTTTAGAAATGTACGCGGGTGACAGACATTGATGATTTAAAAGCAAGAATCACAGCTGTTATTGAGCGAATTGATGTGGATATGCTGCACCGTACATGGCAACATTTGGAGTATCGATTGGATGTTTTGCGAATCACTAATGGTGCACATATCGAATGTTTGTAACAACGTTACTTTAATAAAATAAACTTTTGAAAATACAGATTCTAAATAATCTTGTTTAAGAATTTTACGTGTGTTATCAAGAATTTTATTAAAAGATGAAATTGTAAAGATAATGTTCGGACACACTGGAATTTCTAAAAAACTTGTCAAAACTTGGTATCAGAAAAAACATAATGAGATTCTCTGTAAAATGGGACAACACTGGAATTTCTACACTTCATGGTTGACTTTTAATAACAGCCAAAAATTGTACAGATAATTCTCGGACACCCATTTAATTTTTAAGATAATAGCTCTCAGAAAAGTTTGCACAATTTTTCATCATGAATCTAAATGTATGCAAAACGAAAATTTCTTGCGCACACGGACTAAAAAAAATTAGAGGGAACATTAGTTGGGATATTATTTTGGCTGCGACAGATAGCCACGTGTGAGGTGTGAATGCCGCTGTTAGAGTGAGTAATGCTATTTATAGTCTTGTATAGCCTGGATGTATCTGTGGAGTGGTTTAGTGTTGTTATGAATTCCCTAAATGTTTCTGTTTGTTTTTCTTTAAGTTTGTTGTTTATTTCTGTGTTGAGCTGTTGTATCTGCTGTTTTATGGCTTCCGTGTGTGGTGTTTGTGTGTTATGTTTGAGGTTGTTACGTTGCCTTATGAGGTGGGCTATTTCTCTAGTGTAATTTGGGTTGTATTTCCTAATGTTGCCCTTGGGTATGTATTTGTTTGCATTATTGATGTCCTGATTAAATGTCTTGAGTGTTGTATTGATGTTTATGATGGGTGTGCTGTTTAATGTGGTGAATTGTTCCTCAGTCTGTATTTTGAACTGTTCCCAATCAGCTTTCTTATAATTTCTGTAAGTGTGCCTAAGGCTGTTGGGGCCATGACTCCAGATTTGAACAAATTTACTGGAGCACAGCTCTGAATTTATTTTTTTTCCCCTTACACCACTAGATAGGTTAATGATAGTAAACTCTTGAATTGACGACATACCAATTACAAATTGTTTTAGCTAAACATAATAATACAATAATGTACAGTTTATAACTCACCTTAAGTTTATTTATTCATTGCAGCAGCAACAGTGGACGATGTTAGACCTTGCATGTAGGCATTTGTTGTGAATTTACCGCCATGTATGCTTGGCCACTGATCAATGGCTTTCTGTGTGATCATTACAGCAGATCTAGTGCCTGGAGCTGGACCCTCCTTCACAATTCTGCACAGCTTAGTCAAATGAGATGGCTCAATAGATCCTTTGTGTTCAACAATGTAACCAAGAATGGAGAATGTCCCTTCAGCTGGTGCTTCACTCCAGGCAGTTGATCCATCTTTATCAAAATGCTTTAATCTCTCTGTGATTCCTTTCCACAGCTGTTCTATATATTCTGTCAGCCAATTTATCACTGAGTCTTTTGTAAAACTACTTTCAGATCTGGTTCTGGATGGTCTAGCAACTTCAGCAACCTGGTAGTAATCAGAACGTTTCTTGATGTATTTGTAAACTTCATTTAGGATGTAATCCTCAGCTGTTAGTTCCTTTTGCTGCCCTGTGGTATCGTGCTTAAATTCAGAAACTACATCATTTGCATTTCCTCCATTAGCTAATTTGGAAATTGTTTCCATCACTCTTAACATAACAGTTTTCCCTCCTTCTTTATAAAATATTTTTCTACAAATTCTGCACTAACTGTGGATTTTTGAGCTACTTGCAACATAATCTTTGTTACATAGGAAATCAATACATAGAACTTGGCACTAATTTCTTTCTCTTGTGGATGATCAAAAAACACACAATTTTCCACAAATCTGTCAAATTGATCAAATTCGTAATTAACCATGCGAGTATCAGATTTGAGTTTTGGTCTCTTAAAACCAATGATATTGTCAAGAACCATATTGGTATAGTCAAGGCCTGATCTCAGATTTGAAGAGTGATTCTGAATAAAGTCTAAAAGCTCACTTAGTTTACAAATTTTCTTCAATGCATCAACGTGGGCTCTGTTCACAAGATGCATTAAGTCCCATCGAAATTTGAAATTTTCTCCAAACAACTTTTTCATTTCGTTTTTAAATGGCTCGTTGTCCTTACAAAAAGCCCCATCTCCAACCATTCCAGATACCTTGGATTTAATTGCTTCTTCAGATAGTTTCAAGTGATTAGGAGACTTCAACACATAAAAAATTTCATTGGCCACATAAACTCCTGATTTGCTGCGTACTAAATTTATCCCAGCAAGTTTTACAGTCTTATCTTCTTCACTCATAACTAATACAACTAGCATGCTTAATCCCAAAATTGTTCCAATGTCAGCTGTTATTGTTACTGAAGTTTGTTCTAAGAACCACTTTACAGTTTGTTCTTTAAGTTGATTAATTATCTAATAGCTCACAAATTGTATCGCACGCATGTGTGCTATGATTCAAATTTCCAACCTCACAACCTGACCTATGTAATACAGCTAGAAGTACTGGATATAGAGCCCATGCAGTGTTTGTTTTCATTATGTAGTATAAGATGTTGCCACATAAGTCTTCTATGCGTTTAGTAGTGTTCCGAGAAGATGTTTTCATCACTTCATAAACAGCAGCTCTTTGATGATGCTGAAGTTTAATTAAATGTCTCTTCAGGTGGGTTTTCAGATTTCTAAACCATCTCTCTTGATTTTCTCCTTGTTTGCATACATAGGTTAAATCTTTAACATTGAAGTAACCTTTTATGTTAGAATGTTTGTCTGAAGCACATGCTTTGGGGTCTGTGCAAGCTATGCAATATAATGTAAACATTTTATCATCAGAAGCATCATCAATATCTTCTTGATTATCATCATCTTCATCCTCAACAGCTATATCTACATCAGGCATATTAGTGTCACTATTTGCAATGTTTTCCATTATATCACTTGGTACTGAAAATGAATCATCAGCATGCCCTAGATCCTTCTTTTCCACCAATTTGAATGTAGATTTGATCAAATCATTGTTCAGGATTTCTTGTATTGATTTACACTTGCTTAAATGGGCTATGGAAATGTCAAATTTGTCTTAAATAATGCATTTATATATTTCCCATAGCATTTATATCGTTGCTTAGGCATGAAATAACACACACGCAAAATTTTATGACTAGGCTAGGGTTTAAAAATACGTTTTTGACTACTAAAATATGATTTTCATCGCTCTGCCGGGGGCAGAAGATGATTACCTATTAAGCTAAGATTTTGCAGAGGCTATTTTCTCATGCATGCGCAAGTTTTTGTCTCTATTAGAATATGGAAATCGAAAAAAATGTAAAATCGATCCACCCTACTACACAAGCCAAATGACAAAACCAGCCCCTCTCTTGGGGGGGTGGGTCTTTTTCAACATCCTAAAAGGCCTGTTATAACATTATTATTATATATTTAGATTAAACATCTCATCCGCCAAAAAAAATTTATATTTATATATATATATTTTGCGCATAAATTAGATATTTTAAATTAGTCACATTACAATTTAATACCTACTCTTACTAAAATTATGAAACTGACCACCTAGTGACACGCCTTCATTAGTTACGGGACTATTTACCGAACTTTTTGATCACACCTCGTATTAATTATATCATAGTTCAGAGGTTCGGAAACTTTCTTCAGAAAAATTCATGAACTGGCCATAAAATAAACTAAAAATTTCTGTCGACATCCGTACCTTTTTTCCTCAAAGGACATGGGCGGAACTGGATCGTGTGGTAGAAACGTTTCTTAATAGCTTTGAAGAAACTCAAATAACCGGTGATGATCTGTATATGGGAATAGACGTATTACTGGACAATCGATCCTACGAGTGCATGTTCGTCGATGAAGTGATTTGAGTTTTTTTCTCTTGTATGTGTGGCGGGTAAGAATAAGCCTTGTATTTTCAACATTTTATTAAATGATAAAGCTATGAGGAATGTTTTATAAATTAATGCATAATAGCGTTTACTGTATACAACACATTTTTACGTAATATGACCTTCAGTGTTTCTCACACATATAAGATTGACAATGATCTCATTTTTTATACATTATATATATATATATATCCAACTTAATTTAGTTACAGAATTGGCACCCATTACATTTTAAATAAGCTACAGAACATAAGCCTCGTCCTTAAACGCTACACAAACTAATATTATTGGGTACATTTTATAATTTTGCATAATATTTTACAATTGATGAAGTTAGAATTATATATATATACCCATAAAACTTTACACAATACAACGAGTGCCTACAAACGGGAACCGATTTTTTATGTGATTGCATACCAGAGCATCACTTCGTTCAGCGTCACACAAACCGAATAATATTAAAAAATATATAAATTCGTTCCCGCGGGCCATATGCATGAGAAAAGATAGGCTGTACATGCGACAGGTATTGCTGTAGTAGCCCTGGAATCGGTAAGTGTTCCAGACATTTGGGGAATTTGCATTTGCTCGAGAAATTTTACAATAAGAGCATCATTCGAAAGATTCCCCCCCCCATTGAATTAAACTAGTACATTCGTTCCCTATTTTTAAAATAAACGGCTGTCAAATGAATCCCTTCTCCGTCACTAACATCCGTATTTAGATTAAGTGCGCCGCAGTGCCTCGTAGCTGGAAGCTTCAGCGTTTCATTCTTCACAAACACACCGATAAATTTGGAGCGTTCGAATCGGACACTATTCATTACTCTCTGGAGTGAATTCGTATCCATTTTTAAAAGTCTGTGACTACACCTCTAAAGCTATCAATCTCTATTGGGGCTTGTGATTCGAGGTAAACTAGTACACTAATAGGCGCGTCTAGCGGCTTGGCGAATTCCAATTCGACTGAGATGTTTCCAGTCTGCTGTGGACTTATGTGCGTATTTATCCTAGCCGATAAGTCGGGGAGATGTCAAACGGCAAACTGGTAAAGGTTAATCTGTTGAACGAATTCCTTCTGTGTTACGCCGATTCCTACTTCGTTGAAAATACGGCAATATGCACAAGATTACTATAACTTCTCGAGCAAAGCGGAAACTCGGCATTTGTAGAATAATCCGTTTCTAATGTCCCCCCTAAGGCGAATCCATTGATGAATAAGGTCATATTTTTAAGGCCAAAATTTTCGAAATTAAAGGCGTTCTTTTTACGTTTTCCATTCAGAGAAACGTGTCCCAAGGGCAACATTTTCTAGCTGCTTCAATGTTAGCCATGAGAGCATCGTATATAGTTTCAGCTGGACTCTATTAATTAGGTATTTTACTGTGGCGTGTAGTAAATTTTTTCAATTTCTATTTGTTTAGCAGAGCTTAATTTCACTCGACGCACGCGGAGATGTTTCCATAATATGAATCACCACGGTTCCATGTAAATTCCACCCCCGAAAATTCCACCCCGAAAATTCCACCCCGAAAATGCCACCCTCGAAAATTCTACCTCATGAAAATTTCACCCCACGAAAATTCCACCCCAAAAAATGTAAGAATCTAAAAAAAAAGTTAAACAGTTTTCAGTTTGGTAATTAAGAACCACCTTCTTCAAACCAACTAAGAAACTGGCATCAACGCATCACAACTGTTTGCCCGAGACGAGGTCACTATAGTTTAAAGTTTGCAGTCAGTTGTCTTCTTGTCTTCAAGCTTAAAATAAGTGTTTTGTTCATACCCATGTCACTCTCATTCATATCCACAGAAAAAGGAAAGCGAAAGTTATGTGATGAAGAAAATTACATTTACGAAAAACATAAGGACAATGTGAAAAAGACAAAAACTTATTGGCGATGTGAAAAGTTATATAGTGGTTGTACTGCTCGTATTCATACACCTTGTGATTCTAGTGAGCCAACAATGCTTTTTCGTTCTGGTAGTCATTCGCATCCGTCTTCTAGTGCGGAAATTGAAGCTCGAAGAGCTATGAATGTTATGAGAGATAAAGTGGAAAAATGTGGATCATCAACAACCACGCGTGAAGTGATTGCTGCATCTTTACAGTCGCTGGATGAAGAAGCAAAGTCTATGTTACAGCCCGTTAATTCGATTTCCCGCAATATTCAAAACTGGAGGAAAAAAGCATCTGGAATCCTCGCTCTTCCCAACGGTCGCACAGGTTATGAGATCCCTGAATCTTTTAAAATTCTTCCCGATGGTTCATCGTTTTTGGCATTTGACAGTGGCATTAATGACTCTTCCCGGATATTAATATTTTCAACAGAAAATGGTTTAGATGACATTGCGAACAGTAGGTCATGGATGTGTGACGGAACTTTTAAAGTTTCGCCAAAGCATTGCACTCAGCTGTTCACTATACTTGCTGTAATGGGAGATACTTCTTTCCCACGATTATTTGCAATGTTACCAGATAAACAGAAAATTACCTACAGAAGACTTTTCAAATGTTAAAGAATTACACCCAAATTGTCAACTCAACTGCTGCATCATGGATTATGAAAACGCCATTCACATCGCCTTTATGTCAGTGTTCCCGAATTCTCAAATTTATGGGTGTCTTTTTCATTTCGCAAAATCGTGCTGGCGCAAAATATGTGACATTGGTCAACGCGTTAGGTACAACACTGATAGTAACTTTGCCCTTAAAATTAAACGTTTTACAGCCTCAGCTTTTTTACCTATCGATGACGTTATCGAGGCTTTCGAAAACCTATCTGATGACGACGATATTCCGGACGAGTTTATATCATATTTTGAAACCGCTTACATTGGTATATGCCGTGGAAGGGGTTCTCACCGCAGGAGAAGTGAGCCTCTTTTTCCCATGGAAATGTGGAATGTAAGAGAAAGAATTTTAAATAACCTTCCAAGATCGAATAATGCAGCCGAGGGGTACCACAATGCCATTCAATCATCTTAACTGCTATACACCCAAATTTATGGAAGTTATGTGGCGCTTTGGCAAAAGAGGAAGCTTTACTGCAAACAAAAATTGCCCATGTGAGACGCGGTGATCCAGTAAAGAAAAGAAAAAATACGAAGTTATCGACGAAAGACTGAAGAAGTTGGTCCTTAATTACCAAACTGAAAACTGTTTAAATTTTTTGACAGGTGTTGCCCATAACCTGCATTCTTTTTAGTTGATAAATATTGAGTAAATTTTTACTTTTATCTGTGATTTTTAATTAAATATTTGTTTTAATTACATTTTAAAATTTTTCTTAACCTGCATTCTTTTTTCGTGGGGTGGAATTTTCGAGGGTGGAATTTTCGTGGGGTGGAATTTTCGTGGGGTGGAATTTTTGGGGTGGAATTTTCGGGGTGGAATTTTCTGGGGGGGATATCTTCGGGCCACCTAAGTTTCCTTCCTCTATGATTGGGAATGTGAGCGATGAGCACCAGGCGCGCCTGGGTATCCCCAACAAACTGATGTTCCACGATATTGCTGTAAATATAGCACATGTCCGGGGTAGGTTAGCCATCGTTCAACTTCTCCAATTTCAGCTGATACATTAAGCTGCACAAGTCATGTTGTGCTTCGTGAAAGGTATCTCTTTGGATGGCTACCCCATATCTGCCCTCGGTTATAATTTTGAACAACTCTGTCTTTAATATTTCTGTTAGCTCCTGATTTTAGAGTCAGAGTGTATGTCAGAGTCAGCCGGTGTGTCTTTATTTACGATTTCGTTCACTAAATTAGCCGTAAGATTTCATCTTTTCAAACTACCATTTAAGTTTCTCACAACATCCTCGGCTGCGCCATAATGTCCCGGTCCTAGTGTTAATACTGTAGTGTAATATTGTGCCTCCCCACTCCGGCCGGCCCGCATTGTATCGTCCTGAGTTATCCTTGCTGGTAGCCAACTGAATTTCGCATATTCTTACCTCATATGATTCACGTCCCAATTAAATGGGCCATTGGAGTTCTGTTACAAAGCTGGCTAGGGTGTTGCCAGGATGTACAGACAGAGAAAAGAGGACGGGAGTGTGACGTAGAAGTGGTTAGGCGTCATGTTGTATACTATTTAAGCTTCATTATTGCATCAGCGTTTATATAGGTGTTGAAGCTCTCTGGGTACCGTAGCTATTTCACCAGATACATTTTTCTCTTTCCTGAACCTTTGCTGCCTAAATTTTTTTCAATTTTAAACACATTTTTTTCTGAAATTAAATGCCACTTTCTGCAGTTCCTCGCTGTAAAAGCCTCCTGCAATTTCTTCCTCATTCAAATCTTCAACGTAATACAGCATTATCTCGTCTTTAGGTCTCATAGCCCTAACTTTAAAAATCTCACGTGTCCAACCTTGCTCAAATTCCTTCGCGAATTTATTACCCGAACGCGACAGACTTACATAATCATTGATTTTGAAATGCGCAGAGCGTGGTGGCACTCTACGAATATGTTTTCTCAGATCACGTTCTGTGTGCGTAGCTCTGTCTAAAATTTCGTTAGGTGTTCTACCAATCGCACGGTGGTGTGAACAGTTGTAGGATAAGGCCAGCGAATCCAGAATGTTTCTATAACTGTATGTGTTTTTATATGTGAAATAGCGATGCATGCATTCCTTTATGGTACGTTGAACTCTTTCAGCTAATGATGCCTTATGTATAGAATTGCTAGTGTATAACTGATATTAAACTCTGTCAACATGTTTTGAAAATCTCGGCCTTTAAATTCTTTCCCCATGTCCGTAAAAAATAGCCAGGAATCCTGTTTCCTTTCAACATCAACGTTTTGGTGGCTTCAGCAACTGATTCAGGCGATTTATTTTTTAGGGGAATTAACCAGAAATATCTAGAGAATACATCTATTATGAATAGGATGTAGCGGTAGCCGCCTATATAAAATGAATATCTCTGCATGTCTGTTAATTCCGCCTGCCAAATAGAATCAGTCGGGGCTGCTGCTGTCTTGGCCGTTTTAAACCTTTTTCTTACCGGCTTATGAAGTGTATAAGCATCCTGCCTCCGCAAAAACCTCTGAACATATTTTTTCCCTACTCCCTTATTATAAACGCCTCTGTACAGTCTATCAACGCCGCCATTGGAGGCTGGGTTAGAAATGTCATAATAACGTTTTCTTAATATGTTAGCCATTTGTGTATTTTAGAGGCGCCCAGGTAGGGTTGGTCGTCGCAGATTGGTCTCTTCTTCCTCCTCTTCAGAGATGCTACCGATGCGGGCGAAGGCGTGTTCTACTGTGTGATATGCGAGGCTTGTCCCAAGTCTTTTAACCTGTTCAGATTACCTATCAGTGTTTTGGGGACATTTATTTGGTGTAGTCTTGCTTTAATATGTTTCCATCCTGCTCTCACCTAGTCATGGACCATGTCAACGATGTTCGAACCCTGTACCATTGTTCCTTCTACAACAGCCTCACCTGTACAGGTCCACTGTATAATGGGATCCTCACTTAATAGTTATAAAGATTTATGACTTTATTCCTCAATGTATGTGGGAGATTGCTTTTTATTACATACTCGATATGTTGTGGAGTCGCTCCGTTGTTCTTTGACTGCTCGCCACTAGCCTTGACCCCAGGTCCTATGCCTCCACGCTCAACGTCGTCTGCGCTGCGCCTAATAACTACGAGGACCTCTGTCGGATTCCTATAATTTTCATATTCATGAAGAAATTTCTGCAGAGCTTCTTGGTATAAGATTCTTTTTTCATCAGGTGACTTTTCACTGTTTAATAGATCTATCAATTCGCTTTCCTTTCTTTAAGCCTGCTTTTACAGGGTTCTATAACCGTATCTACACTCTTTGAGCTTTGTAGTGAAGTACACACCTCGTGTGGAATCACCACTTCTTTCTTCATTATATTAATCTTGTCAGTAAAGGCCCCAAAACTGAAAATAAGATGGGGAGGAATGAACCCCCTCTTGTGCAATAATTCGCTTTTTCTTCCCCACAGGTTCACTTCAACGAGCGAGCGCACGTATTATGTTCTTGTAACGACGTAAGCGAGCCTTCTGAGGGGGTTTCATTGGCACATTACATTTTATAACATTAAGACAGATTTCACAGATGCATTTTAAAAAGTCGGAGTCGATATTTTTAACAAACATCTGTTACAGTGCCTGGGGCAATCGTTGAAAGATTTTTATTAGTTCACGATATTTCTTCAGCCTATTTGTCATTCTGGAATATACACCGTTTCAGGATCGTTTGGGAATATATTCGTTCTTAGAAGCACCCTAAACGTGTTTCACGGGTAAAGGTCACAAAGCAAATATCCATAACATTGACTTGTAGCTTCTTTATAAAAAACTCCTTGCGCTGATTCGGGAAAATGTGATTGGCTAATACCCCAATTTGTGACACATCTCTACGTTGTGCGAATAAGACTAGATATTGTGTATTTAGCGACACATCGCGCATGGATCTATTTTTGAAAAATAGATTCTGATTGATAAAGAATACGCTTATGTTAATATGGTGGGAGAACACTGTAAATGTCTCGCAAACGTTTTATCCATTTCTAACATGACATTTTCAATCACAATGACCGTATACTCATTTTCCTTTTACGAATTAACGTCGTATACCAATGACAGTGTAGTTGGGGTACAGACTTCACCCCGCTAGCGAACCCCGACCAACGATACCTGTAGCACCCCCAGGTGACAATTCGAAGAGAGATCGGGGACATGATAAAGTTGATGATTCGCCTTCCACGTCAGGTAAAAAGCGTGCCAAGAGTGCACCGGTTGTTAAACCCCAATAATAGAACCCCAGCTCTCTACGTCTTACGACACAACACCCACATTAACTCCTTTTACAAATAAAACTGTACCCCCTTATTCCTGTTGAATTCTGGTCGTACACTCCACAGCAGCAGCATCTCATTCTGTAGAGAGTAGCATAACATTCGAGCTGGTGCGCACCGCCGCCCCCACTGCAGCCCTGACTAGAAACAGGTACGTAGTAAGGATCGACCCGTGAACCATGTATAGCAACGATGTTGAACACAGACTACAGTGCGTAGTTGAACGTATTGTGGAGCTTGCCATTCAGAACGGCGACGGTCGTGAAGTCAGGACTAGTCTACCCTTCGGGTTCGGGTCAGATGACGGGATGTAGATGAGTTTTGGCTATTAATACCCTACAGGCGCTTGGATGCCGTAGATAGAGAATATATTATGGGCCGTATAATGCAGGCCTCTCAAAGTATAGATACTGACCTGGTATTCCGTGTTGCGGGACATACAGCCACACCTTATACTCTTAAATTCAGTTCTCATGATATTTACAGGCAGCATATAAACTCCGAGCGTGGTTGCTGCTTCATAGCAGTAGTCTTAGCTCATATGTTTACTGTGCTAAATGTATGGGCCAGAAAAATTTGGTTGCCGACGGTTGTGCAGCGTGCTCGTGAACTGGCCGCAGATTGCAAGATCAATTTTGACTGTAGGATGGGTCCTGAAGAGTTGAGAAGGGTGGAGCAGGAAATGAATGTTCATATAGTTGTATTTGGAATGGATGATTGTCGTAAGACTGTGTATGTTTTTAAAAGCAGTGTGAGAGACCGTACAAGAACCCTACTTATTTTAGGGTTGTCAGGAACAACGTATCTCTCCATCCTCAATATAAGGGACCTTTACGCGAGCTATGATAAAAGTTGAAAATATGGAAGGCGGAGTTTGCGGAAGATAAACTGAAACATTGTAAGGATTGCCACATGGTATGTGAGTAGTGTAAAAGCTCCATATGTGAAAGTCGTGTAGTTGAGGCTGAGAAGAGGGACTGTAATGTGTAGACGTACATTTTTCAATAATAACTGCTTTGAGCTCCATAAGCCATTTGGCACGTGCAGGAAAATGAGAATCTGTGAATGTGGTGTTGCATGTGATGGATAATTGGGAGAAATTCACTCATAAATGTGATGAAATTCACTGTTCTACATGCCATGAGAAATATAAGGCAGATGGTATAAAGCATGTATGTTATATGAAAGATGCTAAGCCTAAAAATAGACCTTGTATAACTGTATACTACGACATAGAAACATATATGGATGCTGAAACCAAAGAGGTTATCCCACATTTACTTGTAAGCCAGACTATCTGCGATGAGTGCATGGAAGTCGAGTGTGATGAGTGTCGCAAATGTGGTAAACGAACAAACGTTTTTAAAACGATCGCACACGACAACCCCGTGAAACTCTTTGTCCTATATTGTCAAGTTAGCGGACAAGTTAAAAAAAATGACTGTATATTCTTGCCCATAAAGGCGCAAAATTTGGCACACAATTCCTTTATAAGGAACTGCTTGAACACGAATCATCGGAGATATTTACAGGCGATTCCTTGAAAAGAGGAAACAAACTTATACAGGTGGTGAAAATAAGAAGTAATGTTCAGTTTAAAGACACTTTATTATTCACACCTTGTAAATTAGCCAAGCTCCCCAAGGTGATGGGCGTAGCCGCCGAAGTTTGAAAAGGGTATTTCCCTTACACTTTCCTCACGAGCGACATTTTAAATTACGTAGGCCTACCACCCCGTAAACATTACTTTAACTATTCCAACATGAGTGATAGCGAGCGTGAAGATTTTGACCTCTCCTACAACAGTTTTAATGAAGAAATTCCCTACAATATTGCGGATGAATGTGAGCGTTATTGCGTAAATGATGTGCTCGTGCTTAGAGTATGTTTCCAGGGGGTCTGGGTCATAATCCCGACTGCCATAATCCTGAAAGCCATAAGCCCGAGCGCCAAAATCCCGAAGGCCAAAACCCCGACAAGCGATAATCCCTACAAGTCGAAATCCCGACAAGATAATAGTTTATATTTAATATTTACTTATAGCTTAAAATAATAAAAACTAAAAGAAAAAATGCAACCTAACCTAACTAGCTGCACTTGCATATGGAGCGTGATTGTGATCCACAAATTTTTTAAGGTGATGTTGTCCATTTAAAAGTTTTGTTATTGCTCTACCTTTGCAATTAAGTGATTTTCGTTTTTCACAGCACCAGTAATAATCGTCTTCCCGACTTTTATCCTTCACCATTAAATAACCGCGTGCGTTAACTTTGTTATTGCCTTTTTGAGAAGGAACAATTTCACAAATTTCTTCCATGTCGTTCTAGGGGTGAAGTTACACTGATAATTTTTAGTTTACTCGCGGTTTTACCTTTGCTTCGAGGTAGTTTAACTTTGCTTCCAGGTGGGAGCAGATCAATTCGCTCGCACCCTTGCTGAGTTCTCGCACTCATCTTAGTTCGTGATTTTTAACTATCGGGATTTTGGCCTGTAAGGATTACGACGTTCGGGATTTTGGCCTGTCGGGATTTTGGCCTGTCGGGATTACGGCCTTCGGGCTTATGGTTTTCTACATTATGACTTTCGGGATTCTGTCCGGGTTCTGTTTCCAGGCCTTTAGAAGGATGTACAATTTAGGGTGGATCACTTTTCACTTTTTTTAAAAACTTAAAGCTGGTCAAAGTTTTTCCCATGATTTGGTTCAGTGGAAGTACACTGACACCATTTTTACCAAAATCGATCAATATTTAGGGGTCGCGCATCGACCTTGAAAATTTCAATTTTGGAAATTTGGCCAAATTGACAATTTTTTACTGAATAAAGATAAATCATCAAGTGGCCATATTTTCTGAATCCTCTCAGTGAAAGAAATCCTCTCAGATACTTACCAAGTTGATAGGACAAGTGGTTTAGAAGTTATACTCACCTTGAGATAGCGTTAAAATTTAAAATACCGTATTTGTCCCCGTACCTCCATATGCTGTCTGCCATTGTCTGCTTTTTAGGATAAGATAAAACGAATAAGGAAAGATCAAATGTATTTTGTATTAAAACGGTTTACCGATATCACTAAAGGCACTTACTCCGGTGCCCCTAACTAGGTTCAAAAACTGTATGAATCGTGGTTAGAACACACGTCATCTTAAGGCGTGCGCCATGTACTCTCTCTGCTAACTCCCTTTCCCTCTGCGCTACGTCATCTTGGCAAGTGACGACTTCTTGAAGTCACCGAGTTCTTTCCGGCTCTTTTCCACGAGCTGAAGAAGACCCTGCAGCTGTGACTCGTCTTTTGTGACAGTGTTCGCGTAATCTTCTATCAGTTTTATCCCTCTCTCTGCCACGTCGTTGGTAACTTTCAGATGCGAGATGACATTCTTCAGATCACAGTAGTTCTTATCTTGATCCCACTTATTCACCGGCAGAGTGAGCCACGTAGACGCGCACACCTGCAGGCCTGTGAACACGAACCACGATGACTCATCGATCAGGTCCGGAAGGCGCGTCGTGTCATCAACCGAGACGTTGTCATACGTGAAGTCCTCGGGCACAGCGAGGCGGCACAGCTTCTTTGCCATCTCGTGCTTCACAGTGTCTTCCACTTTGTCACTGCAGAGGGCGAAAACGACGGTCTGAGGCCTCAGATACCACAAGTGCCGCCTGATCACTGCCAGTGAAGCCTCTGCAATCTCGCGATCCACAGCCCTGTACTGCAGAAGACGCTGGTACAACACAAGGTCATTCAGCGGGGCATCAGCTGCGACAGGAGCCGCCAGCCAGGCAGGTGCGTAGAGGAGTGCAGTAAATAGTACCACTCTCTGAAGTTTCTGTACCAGCTCGTCGTCGAACTCCAGCTGACCGCTGAACATCAGGAGCTTCGTGTAGTAGATGATCTGAAACGAATACGCACTGTGATGTATAAATACCGATACCACTCCATATAAGTTTGTTTAATGGTAAATTATTTATCTTATTTTTTTCTGGTAGGGACTTCAAATGGCTGTTTGCAGAAGGCAATACAATATTTAACTTCTAATTCAAAATACCAACCTTGGCCATCCACCTCGCATGATGGTAGGCTCCTGGGCGCATGAAGTGTGTGCCACGACGTGGCTGGGCCCCGAGTACCAGGAGTGTAATCTCCGCCACTTCTCGGTAGTCTTCTCTGACAAGACCAGAAGCGGTGCCGAGGAACTTGACTGCCTCATCTCGGAGCTCCATCAGCCACGTCACCTCCGCCAAATGCTCGATCTCCAGCTCGCGATAAGTCGAGAGGTCGAGCTTGTCCCACCTGAAAGGGGAGTTATGAAAATATTGCATGAAAACGACTGAAGTTTCCCTTTTCGACTGCTATTAACATCATTAGTAGAAGGACGCTGATATCTCAATTGCTCTGAAGGCAAAAAATCATTGGAGAAAACAAATGCGCCTTAGACTTGAAATTCACCTTCTCCTCAGATACTGGAACAAAGGTTCAGTTGGTGCTGTGGTTCTTCCAAACGCGGTGATGACCACTGCCCCCACGATGAGCTCCATAACGTGATGGCGACAGCCCAGCTGGAAGAGCGGTTTACCAAGCATGTTCTCCAGCCGGACCACCGCACCCTGCACCCTCCCCGTATTGGAGGAAGTTGTGTCGAAGCACAGTCCAATCACGTTGTTCTCGCATCCCCAGTCTTTGAGAGCACGAAAGGTCGCCTGGGCCTGGGACAGACCGGTGCCGTCAGCAACAGTCGGAACGGCCAGCAACTTTCCTTCTGTGCATTGGGGAGCTCCGGAGATGAGAATCGCCTGGCGGTGCTCCAATGATCCAAGAGAGTCCTGAAACGTATGTCATACATGCCAATCCATTATCGTCCACTGGAATATGTCAATCCACTGTCGTCACTGGAACATGTTAATTCACTGTCGTCCACGGTGAGGGCAAAACTGACCTTGATTACTTTACCGTCCCAGTGGACGACAGCATGCCTCGGAGATACGAAGGATTTCTGCACAGCTGTCGACACTTCACAACGATGTGCCACTCTTCCACGGCGAGACGTGTCCTTCGAGATACTGAATTTGTCCAGGTCTGCGGGCGGATCTGCCGAACGTAGGACTGCCGCCACGACACTTGCCACCTATGTGCGAAATTGAAAGGAAATTGACAAGGATGCGTATGGTTTTTATGTGACAAAATAATCACTAAATTTTCCGTCGTTACGTCTATTATATCTTTGTCAAGGAAAGATCATTACTGATATATACACACCTGATTATTGGACATCCGGAAGCGATCAGCCACTTCAATAACAGCCGGTGCATTGAGGATGCGGTGAGGAAGGCTGATTGATACAGTTGATTCTCTCGGCTGTCGGTATGGTGGTTCTAGCTGTGATTCGGAGTTGCTCGATGATCTGCTTTCTATAGATTCATCGTCGCTCTCAGCTTCGGTTCCTAATTTCGTTTTTGAGGTGCCTGGCTCATCACGAGATTGTTGTCTTGAGAGTTGCCGTTTTCTCTTGACAACGAACACTTTATCATTCCCACTCATTGTTGCCTGGCGCAGGCCCCGTTGATCCTCATAAAATTTAATATCTTCTTGTTTGTTGTTGTCTGAGAGCAGTCGACTTTTCTGTATCTCTTCAATAGCATCGGGAGCTCCGATGTCCCAGAGCTTGTTCAGATTTTCTGAAAACTTCTCCCTGCCTTTTCCCGCGTCACTGTCTCTCATCTTGCTCTTCTGCAGCGAGCGCCACTCTTCCCACAGTAACTCCAGTTTTCTTTCGCAGTTACGCCTCGTGATCGTCTTTATACGTGCCATGTTCCAAAATGCCAGAACATTGGCCACCGTGTCTTTTACGGCGGCCTTCCTGTCAGTAGTTTCCTGCTTGGCATAGAAGAAGTACTGGAGAACTTGATGGGTGGTTGGCAATTTGGCACCACCGATCGAGGAAGATGGCTGACCAATTAAGAAGACGTCCGTGGCTGACCTTAGAGAAGGTGGTGCTGTTGTTGCTGCTTTCTCTTTTCCAGAATAAGTAACTTTCAGAGTCTTCCCACTCCTGGTTGTTAACAGTTTATCCATTGTACTAAAGTCTAGACTTATCAAACAAGAATCAATTGACACAGTTGATCTGTAAAAAGCAAACTGTGATTAGTAAAAATATTGGTCATAGACATAGCGTGTGTGTGTAATTGGGATTTTAGGATGCGCCAGCTACTGATGCTATGATTACGTCCATAACGGGGGACAAATACGATATTTTAAATTTTAATGTTATTTCTAGGTGAGTGTAACTTCTAAACCACTTGTCCGATCAACTTGGTAAGTATCTGAGAGGATTTCTTTCACTGAGAGGATTCAGAAAATATGGTCATTTGATGATTTATCTTTATTCAGTAAAAAATTGTCAATTTGGCCAAATTTCCAAAATTGAAATTTTCAAGGTCGATGCGCGACCCCTAAATATTGATCGATTTTGGTAAAAATGGTGTCAGTGTACTTCCACTGAACCACATCATGGGAAAAACTTTGACCAGCTATAATTTTTAAAAAAAAGTGAAAAGTGATCCACCCTTTGTACATAGAGAGGTTCAACTGCGACCCGCTACAAGCCGCGACCACGATCGCCTCATTGTGCTTTACGGTGTTCAAGAACAATTTCAGGCCTAAAGACACATTAGCCGTCATTCACAGAAGCAACCACGCAGTTATGGGCATAAGGTTATTTACTGGCTCATACACCTACAGCAACAGACGGTGTATACATAAAACATGCCCGCAACAGGGAGGAAATGGTCATTAAGGTCCACCGTGCTTTTTGAGTGGATGATCTAAGCAAAGACCGTGTTATTGGTGAGAAGACTGCGTACTCCTTTAACGGTTGCTGGTGGCATGGATGCCCACGTCCTGAGTGTGGAGTCGTAGGAGATATCCATGGTAGATCTCCTGCCGATAGTTTTGCATGGACTCGGACCTGCGATCAGCTTGTAAGCTCATAGTTCACTCACAAGGTCTTGTGGGAGCACGAATATGATGCACGGATGGAAACAGATGGGCAGTACTGCGAAGAAATAAATACCATCAAACGTTCAATGGTGTTGGATCCTCTCAAATGCGGCGATAGCTTGTTTAGTGGACGTACAATCCCATTTAAAGTATATTTTCCACCTGCGGAGGTCGTGAAACTCCATTACTACGACTTCCGTTCTTTATGCCCCTACGTAATGAAGAACAATCCGTACCCCGTAGGAGCACCTGCAAAGCTGATGGGACCTACACTGCCCACCATCGAAGAGTTCTCAGCTAATATGAACGAGAACTATTTCGGCCTTTCTTTCGTAGATGCACTCCCCCCTCGCGACTCATTGATGCCAGTCTTGCTCTTCGTTATAGACCACAAACTCATGTTTCCCCTGTGCGTGAAGAGCGCAGAGGAGAAAAATGGGGCCTGTGATCACACATCCAACCAGTAGAAGATCAGAGGTGTATATACAAGTCCTGAGCTGTCCCTAGCCTTTCGCCACGGTTACAGAATATTGAGGACATATGAGGTGTGAATTAGGGTGGCCCAAAAAAATGAAAGTTGAAAATATCTTTCTCCACAAGGCCATCCGTGTTCCATATTAAAATGTAAGAACTCATGCCAAAAATTAGACAGATCATACAATATTTAGAGGTCGCGACCAGTTCCTATATTTTTAGGATTTGAAACAAAAATACAATATCAATGTTTATTTCAAAATTTAAAGTCAACAGCACAGAGCACATGTTATGCAAAAATATACTAGAACACACGTCATAGCAGTTAATACGACTGCACTAAATCCTTGTATATCAAACAAACAACGTCACACCCGTTACTTTTTCTTCGTCAAAGCCAACTTCGTCGGAACTGGCAATCTTTTTCGGTGGCTGGCGACGAGTCGCAGTAGGTATTGTTTCTGAGTCTCGTCTTTCATCAACGCGGTATTGTAGGACTGAATAAGAGTGACTCCTCGTTCGGCACAGTCGTTGACGACCTTGAGGAGCCTGCATTTAGCCTTAAGTAACTGGTAAATGGGGTCTGTCAGCCAGAGAGAGGGAGGTTTTGACAAGAATGTCTTGGCTTTATCTTGTCCTTTCATGGAGAGTATATCGAATATCTTCAAAGACCCGCTCGTGATGTACGACTCCAATGAAGAACGATGATCGAACACAGTCCCGTCCAGACGTCTCAAGAGTTTTTGGTTTGAGGGACGTAAGAAGTTGTCAACCATAGCTGTTTTGGTGATCTCGTCGACGCGATCGTCGAAGAGGGCGAGAGGCGCGAGGTGCTCAGAGAAGTACCACAAATGTCGATAGAAGGCCTTAACAGCCGCCTCCCTGATGGCACGGTCAGGATATTCATGGAGGAGAGCAATTAGGTTTAAGTCGTTGAGGGGGGGCCCTCTCTGGGAGAGGGGCCTCGTGCAAGTAGCGAGCGTAAATAAGAGAAACGAAGAGGCAAATCTTTGTGACGCCAGCTGTCTCGTGGGCCGTCAACTTAATCTGGCTCCTGAAAAGGAAGATCTTCAGCGAGTATATTGCCTTAGCCATCCACCGCGCGTTGTGCATAGCTCCTGGCGCACGAAAGGACGGTTTTCCGTCGGAGGATCCCCCTAGGAATATATGACAGAGCTGAAGCAACTCTCCATAGTCATCCCGTGGGAGCTGGCTCTTGACTGCCTCCGAATAAAATGACATCGTCTCCTTTCGTAGGCCATCCGGCATGCCAACGAAGAGCTCTTCTCCAGCAGAACAGAAATCAACTATATTAATATCAGGCCAGGTCTTCTGGAAGCGTTTGAAGATTCCCACTTCAGGCCCACCGGTTGGTGTCAGGGCGACAGAAAATACGGCCGACAACATTACCTCGAACACGTGATGACGGCACGCGATCCAGATGAGCTCCTTGTCCAGAGCCTTCTGAATTAGGGTGCACCTGCCCATATTCAGCCCAGTATTGGTTGCCGTCGTATCGAAGACTAGACCCTGGATCATGGGTTTGAGGTTCCATTCCTCCAGCGTTTGGACACATGCATTGCACTGCTCCTCTCCCGTGCCGCGGCCGATCTTAGGGACGGCAAGAAGTTGCTCTGTTTCACCACCAGTCACCAAGATGGCGACGCGATCCACAAGCTTTTTATTGCCGGCAATATCTGGAAGCAGTTTACCGTCCCAGTGGAGAAGCAGTGGGCTGTCCGGCGAGAAAACAGCCTGTTGAGCACTTGCTACCGCCTCACGAGTGGTGACCCGCGATCGCTGAATGGTGTTCTGGGATAGCGCCACAGACTCCAGGCCATGACCGAGCGCTTGCGTGACGGCTCCTACGACGAACATGGCAGCGCGGTCAGAGAGTTTCACTCGGTCGAGCGCGGCGGCTACTTCCTTGGTCACAATGGTCTGCTTCGATTTCTTATTCCTTAGCTGATCTTGACTGGATGTTGACGGAGCTTGGAAATCATCTTCGGACTCCATCGATGTGGAGGAGCTACAGATGTCAGCAATGGCGGAACTAGACGGAACAGCCGTATTCGCCTGTTAGGCGCTCAACATGCTTTTTTTCTTTCGAGCACTGGCCTGATCACCCTGAGGCGCTTGCGAGTTTCCTTGTTCGTCAAGGTCTTGTCGATCCCGGTTATACTCGCGCTCGAGGGATCCTGCTGTTGCATCCGCAGGAACTGTTTGTCTTCTTCGTCCGTCATAATACTGAGGGCGCCTTTTCGTGAGATGTCAAATAGTTTGGTGAGATTCTCCTTGAATTTTCTCTCCTTGATTCGGCACCCATCTTTCGGTTTCAATCGGTTTTTCTTCAACCCACAATATTCTTCATAGAGCTTCCGAAGCTTGCGCACGCCGGATTCTACCCGCTGGGTCGGAATTCGTGCCTTGTCCCAGATTGTCAGCGCTCTGTCTATGGTGACCTTAGCACTGTCACCGATTGTGAATCCCTTCTGGTGGTGAAACATGAAGTTCCTGAGAATAGCCCCGTTTGTTGGCAGGCCAGATCCCAAGATCTCCGGGTCCGGCTTACTCAGGAGCCAAACTTTCGGACTGCTCTTTGTCGTTGTCATGGTCTTGGCCTGTTGAATGGAAGATAAAATGGAAATTAGAGTTAAAGAACCTATACATATGTTTTATGTAGAATATAAAACAAACAATTTTAACAATTTTAATAAACTTTTATAAATTATACTTTTTTCTTAAATTTAAAAAAATAAACAATTCATTGTTCCAAATTGCTTATCAAGGTCAGTGCAGTAAATGAATGGGAGAAAAACTAAGCATAGTGTCCGCCACTCACTGGTGAAAAGTTTAACTTGCCTTATTGGTGTGATTCACTGCGCGGCGTAACCCAGATGGCAGGAACACAACAAAAACACGTCTACACTTGCCGAGACTTGGTGACCAACTGAGCTAGTGGGAAGAGTGCATTGCTATCATATAGTGATTCTTTGGATATAGGTTTACAGTCTACAGTGGCGTTGCTCGGCAAATATTTATTGTAGAACATAATGGTGACCCAAAATTACTGAAATTACAGAATTTAGATATGTTTACCTTGAGGTCGCAACCTCTAAATATTGGCCGATCTTCATGATTTTTTACATGAAGGCTTCTTTTGTGATATGGAACAGGAATAGCCTTGTGGAGAATAGCAATTCAAACTTTTTTTACAGTTAATTTTTGGGCCACCCTAATGTGAAAGTTTGAGAAGCTACCCAACCTTTTCATACCATATATAAACACTTTTTTGAAGGCTAAGGAAGAAGCATCAGGGTACCCGTGAGAAGTTGAGACCGAAAAAGAAAAATCGGCGTATATTCAGCGTTACCGAGACCGTGAAGGGATACAACTCCAACAGTCCAAAATTGTAAAGAACCCAGGCAAGCGCTTTAGTGCAAAGTTGTGCCTAAATAGTCTTTGGGGAAAATTTGCTCAGAATACTGACAAGAGGAACGTCCATCTAGCCCAAAGTTATAAGAAGGTGTGGGATTACGTTAGCGCTCCCGATAAAGAGGTCATGGAGATCGTGAATGTAGGCAATACGTACATAATAAAGTACAACAGAACCGAATTGGCTACAGATACATCATTTACAAACATACCTGCAGCCATTTTCACAAAAGATACGCTCGCATCAAACTTTGGGGTCTACTGCATTCTCATGGGGAGAGGGTTCTGTACACAGACACAGATAGTGTGATATTCACGGAGAGGGAAGGCGAATACATGCCACCTATTGGGGAATAGACTGATGAAATCAAGGACAAGTATGGAGATAGTGCCTATGCTGATTCTTTTGTCTCAGCAAGTCCAAAAACTTACGAGTTACGGATGAGGTTTTTGGGAGGAAGTGAGATATATCGTGAAGGCGAAAGGCATCACGCTTAACCAAGCGAACTAGCGGATCGTTAACTTTGATTCGCTGAAGGAGCCAGTAAGTTTAGAAGATGAAGGTGACCAACCACCCCAACTGACTGTAGAGACTCACAATTTTCGGGCACAGAAACTGGGAGGCGTGAAAGATTTTAAGGCGACGAAAGTGTGTCGTAACACATATAGGAAATGCTACCAGGTGTTTGGCACTTGATACTGTTCCATTTGGATAACGCGAGGCGTAAATATTGCTGCCATGTTAGTGTATATTTACTTGTTGACGATATGTTTATTTATGTAAAATATATCATGTTTCAATTAGCGCTTCATTTTCTCCTTTGTGTGTGTGTGTGTGTGTGGTGTGTGTGTGTTTACAGGAAAAAGCAAAGTACCGCTCACTGTATGGCGCAGCACAATCAAAGGGGTCACGTGATTTCTCCTACTAACATATGTCTGCCCTGCGTCCTCAGCTGACCTCAACAAGCCCTGGATATCATACGTGTATTTTGAAGAATTCTGACGTAGACGGAAAAAAGTGATGGCTACCTTTGATATTGCGTGCTCGACATTCATGAAGTGGTATTCGATAACGTCTACAGGTGTGGTGAACACTCAAAGAATCCCAAGTCTTCCCTCCTTTGAGGCTTTTAAGGCAATAATGAACCGAGTGAAGCGTGAGGAGTAGGAGGTCCAAATACCCTACAGATATTCTGGCGAGAGCATTGTGCGCTTTCGTGGCTCAAACGATGTAATGGACTATGTCATTGGACTAAACTGCGTAAAGGCGCACATACACCGCGAAGTGAAAGAAGCATCACGTGCAGAAGAGAAGCAACGGGTGTGGGTTGTGAACCTTGTTGACCGATGGTGTGACAAGCGCTATTATTTCATGTAACATCACACCGAGTACGCATACCCTGCGACTGAGAATATAAATCTTGTAATTGTGAATAGCTTAAAATATTTTTATCATTACGTTCGCAGTGAGGATATGGCTAAAGGCTTGTGCGAGTTTTTAATAGAGTTTAGGGATGAATATCGCTTGTTAAGCAAAAAGAACAGATGTGGACATATGTTTCTCTCAAATAGAGAGCCGGAGTATTAATAAAATGTGCGTAGTTCGAGAAAATACAATGATGAGTAGCCCTGAACGAAGATGTATGGTGCGCATTCCGCGGAGTGGGAGTGATAAAATATTAAAGCCGATATTACTCCATGTATCGCAGATGGAAAAATTCTCTAAACGATTGTCCGGTATAATGGAATACAATTATTCATATGATTCTTTCATGTTGGAACAACCCCGTGAACGAATCACTAACGCTTGGTATGACGCGTCCTTATGATTCATGCCCCCAAACCTCCCCCCGAGCCAAACTGCGCACCGGTTGCTCATACCTACCTCAGAGCTTGACCCGACTGGGCGTGCGCTGCTCACAAAAGAAAACCTATATACGATGGAGCTTCCGTTGAGCAGTATCCTCAATGCCGTATACGACGTGTCCGTGACGAAGTTAGTGCGTGTGTTCAGGCGTAAAACCGGCGCTGTTAATTATGTACTTGAAACGAGTTGTAGACAATCAAACTCTGGTAAACGGAACATAATTTATTTAAGTGTTGAGGCGATGAACAGAATCTGCGTGGCAGTTGAGAAGTGGTGGGAGGAACTTTATAAATTACTGCGGGTGTAGGCACAAAAAGAGAACAGATTAGTGATGTAGCCTCATACGCAGTTATTTGTAAGTTGTGTATTAAACGAGACCAGCCATGCATTGATATAAGGTTGATGTGGAAGAATGCAGCTGACAATAACGCCCTTATCCGCACGCAAAACCGTTTCATTCTCAACAGAATGTTTGAAGTCGTCGGTTTCCGCAAGCGAAAGCCTATATTAGACGCGCGTGTTTCCGATATGCTTTATTTTAACACGGTTCTTGAATACGTGTACACCGTTCTGCTCGACAGCTTTACTGAGTGTAGGATTGAACAAGGCGAGAATGGATTGGAACTGGGTGGGTATTTAAAAGGTACAGACTCTTCGAAATATCTTGAACATTGGTACAAAGAACTTGAGCGGTACAGGGCTGAGCTCACCTACACTGTTCACCCTGAAGAGCTATTTCTTTATATAATGGTCAACTGTCGGCACCATTTAGAAGATTACTTCAATTGTCGATATGCGTTGTGAAGAAGAGTTCACGGTTGAAAAGCTCGGATTGGAAAGAATAAACCCTCGTTTGGAAAAGAGTGTTTATAAACTTGAATTTAATAATGATGTGGCGAAAGATGCCCTCTTTGTGCGTGCTTTTGATTGTATTCTGTCCGTGTTTAAAGAGAGTGATAACTTGCCAACCGAGTGTAAAGTGGGCACAAAAATAGTCTTGAACGAATTGAAGGCCCTTTACATTGAGTATAGGTATCCGTATACCTTGAACGTTGAAATAATGTTAAATCGTATTTATTGTATAGTACAAAGGAAAAATGATGTAACTGTAGATTCGATCACGTGAGCATTACTATTTTAGTTAAGCGCAGTAGAACATAAAATGTATGTATTTTGATGTATATTGTTTTGAAGTTTATATATAGGTATGTATTTGCTCGTACATATATTAAATGGGTATATAGTTTTATCCTGTACTATTATTATTATTTTTGATGCGTATATATAAGTGTGTATTTGCTCATACATATATTAAATATGTATATAGATTTCTTTACTAATATTATTATTTAAGAATATATATATACAGGGTGGGCGGAAAGTAGCTCCCTATTTTGGATTGGTAAAAAAATACGTATATTATCCATTTATTTCAGAAGAAATAATATGAAAAGGTAGGCATACATGGTAGGTTTTCTCTAAAATTCAATGTGGGCTCCAACTCTTTCCACCAGCTTCTGGAGCCGCCCAGGAATGGCGTCCACTGACTTTAGCAGGAACTCCGGCGGGATGGAGGACATGACTTCCCGAATTCGGTCCTCCAGTTCTTCCAATGTCCTCGGTTTGGTGCGGTAGACTTCTTCCTTTACCCACCCCCAAAGAAAGAAGTCGCACGGTTACCGCTGAAAAACGGCAGAATCGGTTCAGTGTAACGGTGTGGTGTGGTATGACATCAGATCAGGTTGTGGGCCCGTTCCTTCTGCGCAACACCATGAGTGCTGAGCGGTACCTTGCTATGTTGCGAAACGAGGTCTGGCCGGTTGTCAGCACATGGGAGAACATCGACGATCTGATATTTATGCAAGATGGTGCCCCTCCGCACTTCGCTCTTGTTGTCCGTGAGTGGCTGGATGCCCACTTCCCTGGGCGTTGGATGGGTCGTCGTGGTCCACATCAATGGCCAGCCAGGAGCCCCGACTTGACACCGTGCGACTTCTTTCTTTGGGGGTGGGTAAAGGAAGAAGTCTACCGCACCAAACCGAGGACATTGGAAGAACTGGAGGACCGAATTCGGGAAGTCATGTCCTCCATCCCGCCGGAGTTCCTGCTAAAGTCAGTGGACGCCATTCCTGGGCGGCTCCAGAAGCTGGTGGAAAGAGTTGGAGCCCACATTGAATTTTAGAGAAAACCTACCATGTATGCCTACCTTTTCATATTATTTCTTCTGAAATAAATGGATAATATACGTATTTTTTTACCAATCCAAAATAGGGAGCTACTTTCCGCCCACCCTGTATATATATATATATATATTAGTGATGTAGCGGATGTCATTTTTTTCACATCCGCGGATGCGGATGCGGATGAGGATGTTTGATTTCAACATCCGCGGATGCGGATGTCTACATTTTCGTTATTTTTTAGGATATATTCGAGATTTGTTGTGTTTAACGTATGTAATAAGTTATTATATAGAGAGCGCTGTAGCTATAATGTAGTATAATTGATTAATTGTACAATAATTGCTGTACTTTTCTCTGAACATATAAAATAATATCAAGCATCTAACTAATATAGAAATCAATCAGTGAATTCGTCTGCAAATAAATTCGTTATATTTTGTTGAGTTTCAGCCACAATTAGAAACCATAATTGTGTTACCAGGATGCGGGACGTGAACCCAACTCAAATGCACCCCACCGACCTCTTTCCCCAACCTCCACCCTTATAGAAAGAGATCTTTAATTAGCTTGATAACTATTCATATTAAGTTTAAAGTTTTATTAGGCATATTTATAAATGAGTAATTAAAATAAAGTAAACTAAGATGTTCATCGTTTAATGTTCAAACTTAATTATAGGAAGGTTATGCTTAAGGAACATTAATTTTTCTGCCTTTTCTGCTGCCAGTCTGTTTCTCTTTTCATCATATATTAATCCAGCACTGCTAAATAATCTCTCGCTTGGTACGTTTGTTGGAGGACAGGCTAAATGTTTCCTTGCAAGTTTACTCAAGTATGGATAGATATTCTGCGTATTTTTCCACCAACTAATAGGATTGTCACATGCAGCCAGGCGTTTTTCTTGGTGATAGCTCTCGATCATTTTTACTACATCTTTTGACATCGCGTAGGTCTCGTCATTGCTGCTTGACTCAAGAAACTGAGAGACAGATTCTGTGATAGATTTGCTTGTTGAAGGTGTTGGTTCTGTCACTGAAACTTTTATTCTTTTGGTGGGTGGCGAAGCGACAGATTCAAGAGATTGAAGCTCTTCAACTGCTTTGCCAAGTGATGATTTAACTCGTTCTAATGTACTAGGTGAAAATAACTTAGCTTTGTAACGTGGATCTAAGTAGGTTGCAAGAGAGTAACTTCATACAAGAACAGCCTCTCGTCTTGTCGCTTGCATCACTTTTGCGCACAATGAACTAGTTCTATTAATATAGTAGAATTTGATAATTTCCGTTTATTAATGACGTTTTATCTCAACGGTCCACATCCGCACGACATCCGCAGTCCAAAGTGCGGATGCGGACGCGGATGCGGATGCGAGAAAATGTGCGGATGTTCCGCGGATGCGGATGCGGATGTGACCTACATCACTAATATATATATATCCTTCGTTTAAAGTGTGTATTTTTGCTGTATAGAATTCTTCTGAAATATTTGTGGCTGTATATTTATTTCCTATATATTTCATGTATGTTAAATTATTTCCATTAACTCGTTTAAACAAACACAATGATGTAGTTGTGTTTTATTATCCGATTGAAACAAATGCTTTCCTGGGTGTGTATATATATATATATATGCATAAACGATATTAAGGAATAACCGGGGTGGAGGGGATATATATATAAACATTGTACGTTTGCTTCAATAAATATATATATATATGTATGCACTATACCAAATGACTGGTTATGCCTTCTAAGCCAACTGGCTGCTTAAGACATCTGACGGATTAAGACTTCTAAGCCATCGGGTGCTGTCAAGAACATTTCCTTTAATTAAATAAATAGCGCAATATGGCAACTCAAAAGTTATTAATATATATATTCATACGCCTAAACAAGCCATTTACTCCTTCTTAGTCAGATTAAGCCTTCTAAACCAAATGGCTGCTTAAGCCAACTTGCGGAATACGCCTTCTAAGCCAGCTGATTCTCGTATGAACTCTCATTATGCGTCTGGAGGTCCAGACGAAAAGATGCTCTTTCTCTCCTCTCTCCCTTACCTTCCTAAGCTAGGGAAACCCTTTTTGGGGGAGATCAACCTCCTCTCCTCCTGTTTGGGTGGGATTCTCCCAGCTTGTGGCAGCTGGGGGTATTCCACCTTGCTTCCTTTTTTTTTGGTACCCTGGACGGGGGGAGTTGGCACCTTTCAATAAGGTGGGTAAGGGGGTTGGCACTGACATTCATATGATCAGCATTGCAATTGATTTGCACTCGTCTTGTTTGCGGTCATACTACTAACGTGCCATCACCTATAAATACATTATCCTCGACACAGAGTTTCACTAATTCTATGAATTTCTTGGCTGTTACTGAAAGCATTAGGTTTAGGTTAGGAAGAATTTCCTTGATGGTTTCGTCTACTGGGACATTTGTAAATATGGAATTTACATCAAAACTGACAAACTGGCCATTAGGTATTTCTAAATTATTTATCTTATCACGAAAATCTTGATTGTTTTTTATGTGAATAGGGGAAATACTACCTACAGCTGGAGACAAATGTTCAGTAAGCCATTTAGACAATTTTACGTAAATGAACCTACATTCGAGATGATAGGCAAGGGGGCAACCTTCTTTATGAGTCTTAGGAAGGCCATACATATAGGGGAGAGACGAATTCATACTTTTGAATTGTTTGGATAATCCAGATTTTGCTAGAATTATATGTAATAAAATTAAGAATTTTGTAACATTACCCCTCAAAAATCCCAAGGCAACACAGGTGCACCCATCAGAGAATAGGGAGAGGTTCAGTCAGCTAATCCCTGATAATTAACTTGCAGGTGTATATAAACTCTGTTCTCTATTTATGTATACCGTCATTACTAATTGACAAGTGCTCGCGAGATGCCGAAACTGTATTGGTGTTAAGAAATAAAAATTTACGTCTTCTTGAAGACCGGTTTCCTTTTTTATATATATATATATATATATATATATATATATATATATATATGTATATATATATATATATATATATATATATATATATATATATATATATATATATATATATATATATATATATCAGGTGATTTCTTGAACCTCTGACATTTTTAAAAGTTTGTACTTTTTATTAACTGAAATTAAAGCATGAAACCTTTGTTATACCTTCTCTACACATGGGAACTTAGTCCCCAAGTTCAAAACATGCTCTATGTTATGTTCTCTCATGATATAAGCTCAAGATACTGAGACGATACTTTCGACGGAAGAGTCCTGTCCAACAAATTTCTTGTGGTTTATGCTAAAGGAATATCATGGCCCCAACATCACCAGATCTAAACCCCTGTGACTTTTATCTGTGGAATTATTTGAAAGATAAAGTGTTTGAACAGAATCCACACACAATGGAAGAATTGAAAGCATCACCTGAACAAGAAATTCCTCAGATTCTGATGTCCGTGTGCAAAGAGTTAATGAGCTGGGAAGACATCACATTGAGTGTTTTGCATCACGGTACTAAATCCCCATTTGTAGGAAAGGTACAGTAAAAATTTTATGCTTTTCTTTCGGTTAATAGAAAATACAGACCTTTTAAAGTGTCAGATGTTTAAAAAATAAATCAATATATAAGATAAAAAACACATACAAAAGACATGATTTAACTGTACTTGTTTTAATGCTATCTGCAAAAGAGAGGATGCTTCCAGGCGGTACCATCGCCGTGCAATTCTTGAATCTGAGTCTGTTTATAGTTCTGCCCGGAATCATACAAAATCAGCAAAAATTCCTTCATCAGACAAAAATGTGAAAACCTATCTAATTCTAATTTTTCTCGTTCTAGTTGGCACCTACCCAAAACCTCTCCAACATCTTTGCTTCTTTGTTTTCCCTTATCTTTTTCATTCTCATGACTCAGTTGCTGTCTCTTTCCAAACTTTCGCATGATTACGCTGGACGATTTTGGTGCTGTTCATCCATCTACTATCACTTCTGACTTAAATATATGTGAAATTAGAATCTCTTCCAAAGATGTTTTCCTGCCCAATCTGATCTCAACTCGAGGAAGGCGTACGGTCCTGATGGGGTCCCTCCTTTTACTCTCAAGAACTGTGTTTCTGACATCCTGTCTAGGTAAACTCTTTCGTCTATGTTTTCCATCTGGTAATTTTTTTCCTTACTGGAAGTTCGCGCTCATTCAACCTGTTGCAAAGAAAGGTGACCGCTCCCAACGCTCTTAAACACCTCTCTTCTCACAGTTTCTTTCAGATCTTCAATATAAGTTTTGCAAAGGCCGCTCTACTGGATATGCTGCATATCTCTCTATTTGTCATCCTCCTTTTGGAATGTCGGTGAGACTTTTGCTATTGCATTAGACATATCAAAGGCTTTTGATAGAATCTGGCACGAATCTATAATTTCCAAATTGCCCTCCTTTGGTTTCTATCCTTCTATCTGTGCCTTCATCTCTGATTTCCTTTCTGGTCGATCTAGAGTTGCGGTTGTAGATGACCACTGTTCTTCTCCTAAAGCTATTAACAGTGGTGTTCCTGAGGGTTCTGTCCTGTGACCCACTATTTTCCTTTTATTTATCAATGATCTTTTAAGCCGCACTTAATCTTTTAAGTCCTCCTATCCACTGCTATGCCGATGATTCCACTCTTTACTTTTCCGCCCGCTTCCCAAAGCGTTCCTCTCAGCAGTCACTCCATGATTCGCTTAGGACGGCTATGGTGCACCTGACCTCTGATCTTTCTGCTATCTCTGATTAGGGCAGAGAAAACCTTCAATGCCTCAAAAACTTAGTCTTTCATCTGTCTACTCGTCACAGTTTTCAACACCACTATCCCCTTACCGTCATCAGTACACAACTCAATCCTTCCTCTTCTTTTAACATTCTTGGTGTTTCCTTTTCTCGTGATCTTTTCTGGAAAGGTCACACATACTCTATTTCTAAAACAACCGCAGTTCCTTCACACCAACTCAGTTACTGTTTCTCTACTGGAGTCTTGTCCGCCTTTGTATGGAATACACTTTTCATGTGTGGGTGGCTCAATCCACACAACTCTACTTGCTCGGGTGGAATCAAAGTCTTTTCGTCACATCAATTCCCCGCCTCTTACTCACTGCCTTTAATCCATCTTTCTTCGCTACAATGTTGCCTCATTCTCTCTTTACTATCGGTATTACAATGGACTCTGCTCGTCTGAATCCTCTAATTGCATGCCTCCTCTTTTATGTAGAACTTGCAGTACCCGACTTTCGACACAACTCATCCCTTTTCTGTCCAACTTTCTGACGCAAAGGTTTCCTGGTATTCTAAATCTTTCATCTAGATTCTAGTCAACCAGTTAACTGTAGAACAATCTTCCTTACTCCATCTTTCCTCCTCTTTATGACCTCCAATCTTTCAAACGCAGTGTTCAGGCATCTTGAAAATTTTTTTACCTTCATTTCGGCTCTCTTCTTCCCTTTCTATTTCGTGGGGGCGGATATACGAGGGTACTTTAATAAGTATCCGCACTTTTTATTTTCACAATTTTATTTTCACATCTGATAGATTATAAGGGGCTCCAAAAAACCTTAGCCCCCCCCCATTTGCAGCTTACATGTTTACTTATATCGAAATAGTTTTTAGTGATTATAAAAAAATATAAAATTCTTTATTTATTGCAGGTATTAAAATTACTCTAGCTGATAAAGTGATAATATAATGGCTTCTCAATTAATTGGTGATTCGGAGAGGCAACGTGTGACAGATCGCATAAGAGCAATAACATTTCGGGAAGCTCGTGATGCTGGAGCCACCTTTATAACACGTTCATGGGTTGCCAAAAAGTTGCGAAGAAGTGAGGACTTCGTCAAAAGAAATTGGAATAAAACTTTGGATGAATGTGAAATGGATACAACCAAATCTGGGCGCCCAAATTTGCTACTCTCTCAGGAAACAAAGGACATCATTGAAAGCGGTACGCGTAAGCGGAAAAACAGCTGTGCTAAACTTTCTAGAGAGATCGAAGTGTTGAGAGGAAAGATCGTTAGTGGTGAGATCATTCGACTGTACCGTCATAGGCAAGGTTTAAAGCCTTGGCATGAACTTCCACAGCCAAGAAAAACTCAACTTAACATCGATGACAGAATGTGGTTTGCCCATTATCTTGAAGATTGGGATGTGGATGATTTCATGCATTTAGCTGTCTCCGATGAATTTTTTGTTTACGTAACACGTTGGCCTAACTACCAAAATGATCGAGTGTGGGCCACAACACCAGATGAAATTGATGACAATGAACATTATCGCGAATTATTAAAAAGTCCAGACTGTGTTGGTGTGTTTGTTTTGTTCACTACAAAGAAGCTCATGTGGGTGCTGAAGCCAAATGGTCAGAGTTGGGATGGACAGTATTTTCGTGATATTATTCTATCCCAGCATTCATTCCTTTTCTAAGAAACCCAAACAATGTTATGGATGTCGATCAAGTCACACTTCTGCACGATAAGTCCCGCTGCTTTAAGGCATTAGCCACTCAACAGTTGTTGCGGAACCATGAGATCGATTTCTTTGGAAATGAAGAATGGCCAGAAAATTCTCCTGACCTGAACGTCTGTGAACACATTGGATCAGTTATAAAGGACAAGGTTGAATGTCTCTTGCTTCAAGAACCTGTAGCAAATCGATTTTCGAAGGATACAATGACGCAACACATTGAAACTGTTTTAGCAAATTTGCATAACGATCAAGGTCTATTCACGTCACTTTTGGCAAGCTACTCAAAGCGAATTCAGGCTGTCTTGGAAGCCAATGGCGGGAACACCAAGTTTTAATTGTTTCTCATTAAATGCAGGATTAAATTCTATTTTGTAAGGTATGTTTAGTTTTACTGTACCTCTAATGGTTTAGGCCATGGGCGGAGGGGCTAAGATTTATTGGAGCCCCGTAAACACATCACTTCTCAACGTAGTCTCCTTGTTTCTCAATACACTTAGTCCAGCGATCTACAAGCTTCGTAATGCCATCACAAAAGAATGTTTTTGGCTGTGTGCGTAGCCAGTCATGTACCGCCACCTTCAGGTCATCATCGCCTTGGAATCGCTGACCTCTCAAAGCGTCTTTTAGAAGAGCACAAACGCAATCGTATGGTCGTTTGCTCTCGTCTTTTGGCGCGGTATCATAATGAAGGTGAAAACTTTTTGGAGCGCATTATCACTGGAGATGAAACTTGGATCCATCACTATGAACCAGAAAGCAACGACAGAGCATGCAATGGAAGCATCCAACATCTCCCGTTGCAAGGAAGTTCAAAGCGCAGCCGTCAGCAGCTAAAGTGATGCTAACACTGTTTTTCGATACACGAGGCCCTATCCTTGAACATTATCTAGAGCGTGGAACTACAGTAACAAGTACATCGTATTCTGACATGCTTCGGAATGAGTTAAACAAGCAATTCGCACAAAACGGAGAGGGAGATTGTCGGAAGGTGTTATTCTGTTACGCGACAATGCGCGCCCTCATACCGCTGTACAGACTAGAAAATGCCTTCAAGAACTTAAATTTTAAGTTGTCGACCATCCAGCCTAGAGTCCAGACCTGGCACCTTCGGATTTTTACCTGTTTGGACCACTAAAAGACGCTTTGAGAGGTCAGCGATTCCAAGGCGATGATGACCTGAAGGAGGCGGTGCATGACTGGCTGCGCACACAGCCAAAGACACTCTTTTGTGATGGCATTAGGAAAGTTGTAGATCGCTGGACTAAGTGTATTGAGAAACAGGGAGACTATGTTGAGAAGTGATGTGTTTATAATATATCAGATGTGAAAATAAAATTGTGAAAATAAAAAGTGCGGATACTTATTGAATTATCCTCGTGTATATATATATATATATATATATATATATATATATATATATATATATATATATATATATCATGAGGGCCACTCAATATATTTTTCCCCACCCTTTTTTTTCTTTCCAAGTTTCCTTGTAAGTTCCAGAAATTTTGAACACAAGTAGTTACATACCTTTTTTACAAGTTTTTATTTTTTCACTTAGTCTCCATCCTTTTCCACGGCTTTCCTCCACCTCGAAACAAGGGCCTTTATTCCTTTATTCCTTGCTGGTAAAAATCCGCTGGGTTCCGCTGGAGCCACCTCTTAACCTCCTCAACAACCTCATCGTCACTCTGAAACTTTCTTCCACGAATAGCATCCTTCATTGGCCCAAACAAAAGGAAGTCTGAAGGTGCCAGATCCGCGCTGTGGAGTAACACAGTCAAGCGCATTTTCGTGAGGGCCTCTCTTCTTTTCAAACTGTTGTGTGGTCTTGCGTTATCGTGCAAAAGAAGGACGTCTTCCAGTTTTCTCTCCGTCGAACTCGCTTTATACGTTTCTGGAGTCTCTGTCGGGTAGCAATATATGCCTCTGAGTTGATTGTTTGTCGTTTCTTCATAATGTCCACCAGAATCACCCCTTTCATATCTCAGAAGATGGTGGCCATAACATTTCCTGCAGATGGAGCCATTTTGAACTTTTTCTTGCTTGGGGAGTCTGCGTGATGCCACTCCATGGATTGGCGTTTTGTTTCAGATTCAAAGTGGTGTACCCAAGTCTCATCTCGCGTCACAATTCGTAAAAGGAAGTCATCCCCTTCTGTCTCGTATCGAACCAACGACTTGAAAGCAATTTCTTTTCTTTGGGCTTTGTGATCTTCAGTCAGTTCCCGGGGAACAAACCGTGAACACACTTTTGAGTATCCCAGTTGCTGAATTATCGTATTCACACTTCTTTCACTAATTTCTAGCTCCAGTGATAGCTCCTTGTATGCGACGCGCCGATTTGATCGAATGATGCTTTTAACACGTTGCAGTGTGAGATGTCACAGCCGATGGCGGGCGGCCGCTGCGTGAGTCATCATCGAGGCTGGCTCTCTCTCTCTCTCCGACGATCTCACACGTTTAGACCAGCGTCCAACAACAGCATCTCCGTAAACGTTTTGTAGACGTTTGTGAATATTTCCAACTGTTTCCTTCCCAGCGGTTAAGAAATCGATAACAGGTGTCTGTTTACGACGCACATCACTGTCAGACGCCATTTTCGAAACTGCGTTAGCCATCGGTTTTATAGAAGGGCGTTTAAAAGCGGTTTTATATAAGGAGGGGAGGTACAAACTGGAAAAATCCGGTTATGTGAAGCGCAGAAAGTTCAAATTTACGGCCCCGTGGCCTATTATTTAGCTAACAAAAAAGGGTGGGGCAAAATATATTGAGTGCCCCTAGTATATATTATATATATATATATATATTATATATATACTCACAAATTCTTTCAGTTTAGAACAGCACTTTCCATAATGTAAATTCGAAAAGCAAAGTGAGTAAGGTAGAAAAACTTGTTAAAAGTTGGGACAAAAATTAAAATACTAGTTAATATACTTACAGCAGTCTCATATAATCAGGAGTATATTGCTCACTTACATTAGCAAATGTAGCTAGAATAAACATACTCTATTTAAAAGGATCTACAGTATTTATTAGACTTGTATGAATTAAGTGTATACTCATTCAGTAGAATAACAGAGAGATCGTTCATATACTACACAGTATACGCATAGAAAATAACAAAATAAACAAATGAAAGAAATGTTCAGAAATTTATAAATAAATTTATTCATCATAAAAGTAATGTTTTATATGGATGAAAGTCACTTTATTAACATTTGGTACAGAAACCTTAAGACTAGTCAAAAGCATTCAACAAAGGGTTTTTCCTCACTCGCTGTACTATACTCCTTCATTCTATATCTATTTACAACGATTAAAACCGTATGAAAACTTTTTTTCACAGATACAAAACCTAAAACTGTTATTCATTATTTCAAACCTTTTTTCGTGTTTATGCAAATATCCATGAAACTCAGTTATTTATAGTGGCGAGTTAATAACAGAATCTAAAATTCATTCAAGTAGAGCAATCAGTATTATGTTTGACGATATCCTACCATTCTGCATAAAAGGACTTTATATCTGAGATTATTTTCACAAGCGTTGTATTAATTATCTCCGAATAAATAATATGCTTCATAATAACCAAGAATTAAGAATTACTAAGTAAGGTAAGAAGTTAATCTATCTTCTTGCGTAAATATATAAGGAATTAAAATAAAAATTGAGGAAAAAAAGAAAAAAAATTTAGCAGCATCTTTTTGTCGAGTTTTATAAGAATTTACATTTCATTTATTGATTTTGATGTTTACGTAACATTCACTGACGTGTAAATTTTAGATAGTGAATATGAATTAATGAAAAGAAGCTATAGACTTTTCATCTCAAATGCTCTCTCACTGTTTCTCCATCTATCTATATATCTAATACACAGGGTTGTTCAAACGTCCCTACCTATTTTGCTGAAATAATGATATTTCCATTTTATTTTCTACAGGTAATAGATGATGATGATGGGTGTACACTGTACAAGAACGTGTGATGGTAGTAACACTACGTAACCAAGGAAAGAAGTGCAAAGAAATTTGAGAAAAATTCGAAAGATTTCACAAACCAAGACCGACAGACAAAGTAATTCGCGAGCTGGTCAATAAATTTAAAAGAATGGGATGTGTTCATGACGAGGCAAGATCTGGACGTCCAGAGTAGTATGGGCGTAAAATGGAAGAGTGCAATGCAATTGCAAATGGTGAGCAATGTTGAAGAGTGCCAACCCCCCTTGTTGCAAGGCACCCATAGTGCCACCCCCTCCCCCTTTGTTGCAAGGCACTCGTTGTGCCACCCCTCCCCTTTTGTTGCAAGGCATCCCGCAGTGCCAGGGCCAACCCTCCCTTCCCCCTTGTTGCAAGGCACCCACTAAAGGGAGAGGGGATTGCTGCAAGAGCAACAAGGGGTTATGCAACTTGGAGGCGGTTATCCCCCAAGTTGCGACCGCGTTAAACTGTAGGTCTAAGGTGGAGTGTAGGCGGGTTCGAGACCCGGCGGCGGCGCGTCCTTCCCCGGTTGGTAGCCAGGGTGACCTAATGATCCGTGTTAAACCGTAGGTCTAAGGTGGAGTGTAAACATCCTTCCACGGTTCGTAGGGGCAACTAGGGGATCCCGTTAAACTGTATTGCAACACTCGATCATGTTGTTTATCTGTTTTTTTATTTCCCTCTCTCTCTCTCTCATATATATATATATATATATTTCCCCGTTTTAAAGTAGGTTTAAGGTGGAGTGTAAAGCTTGATCTTCACCAGAATGAACAATTCGGGTGGAAAGCAAAGGCGAGCCTATATATGTACAATTCCGGAAAAAAGTTCATCTAAAAATTCGTGTAAACATCTTTGTCAAACTGCATTAATTAACTCAATCTCCGGCTAACTTAAATCGAATATTACGGTCTTTTTCATCTGCAACAATTAAAACAGGACAAATGGTGCACGTAGCATTAAAATGTACAGCATAAATGAATAAATAGAAAGGGAATATGATAAAGGAGGGAAATGAAGAAAGGTGAAAGCGATATAAGCAAACACCTTCCTAAACATCTCCTAATTAAATGATGTAATTAGCTGAACAATAGAAGGACATAAATATTTATGGAAAAATAATATATATATAAATATATATATATATATATAAATAATTATATTAAACATCGTTCTGAAAATTGTGGAGTTTGGCGGAAGCGATAGATAATATCGATTTAAAATTCCAATAAATAAACTTCTTTCTGCAGGAGTTTATTTCGAGATCATAAAGATTAAAACTTCACCAGCAATTGACTCGCAGTTTAGTGTATCTCTCAAGCATACCAGCACCCAGGTGTTATTTTTAAATATATTTATTGTATCGTGGAAATTTTACAGCGACTTTCTTCATGGGTAATTAACAATCTTCCCCTTTTATGTTTCAGGCGTCATAAAACGTTTCACATTCCAGCCTCAACTCTCTCTCTCTCTCTCTCTCTCTCTCTCTCTCTCTGTCGAATACAAGATCAAAAAACAAAGCGTTTCTCGTCTCTCCACGAATGGGGATATCTGACACGCCTAAAATATCACGGGACAACCAATCACAGCCCTGTGGGCGGATCTCAGGACCTCTGTTTGGCCGCTACGCAGGCATATGCGTCAAGCCCCGCCCAAAATTCCCCGCTAGCCAATAGGAAGCTAGCGATTGTGTTTTGTGGGTTGGTCACAAGCCCCCTTTATAAAAGGGCACAGCTCATCTCAGAGCCTCAGTTCAATCGTTTTTGCGCTTAGTGTTTTTGAAATACCAGCCATGAGCCAGCTGTACGACTCCCCCAATCTGTTTGAAGCTCAAGATTTTTCGCAACGCGTCTAATTTTCAGAGCTGTAGATCGGGAGGAACTTTTATCTACCCAGATTGTTACGGAAAATTGTGACGAAATGCAAGAACCGTTCAATGAAGACGTTATTAAAATGTAAGTAACTATATTCTGCGGCTCATTCAATGTTAACTTATAAATGCCTACCCTAGCTTTATTCTGAGTTTTCGTACAAAGAAAAATTGATCCCAGAACTCTCTCGTTTATAATAATATAACCTAACTGGGACATAATATATAATATATATATATATATATATATATCGGCCAGGACTCTTCCCCGTTTATAATAATACAACCTAACCAGGACATAATATATATATATATATATATATCGGCCAGGACGCTTTCTCGTTTATAAAAATATAACCTAACCGTATTTTTAATTCTCTGTTTCCTTCGGGTTATTTCGGCATATTTATTTATATATATGGTGTGTTTTTATTTGTACATTTCTTGTATAGGTACGATTTTAAAATATTAAAAACTTGCAATAGAAATATTAAAACCTATTAAGATTTGTCTGCGGATTCGAGACCCGTTCCAGGCAGACGGAGCATAGCACACCCAGCTAATCTTACTTTTAAAAGCTGTCAGGATATCTGCTTATGGTTACAGTTTGCTGTTAGCCTAACCTAGCTTTGTTCTGGATTTTTCTACAACGTAAAAATTAAACCCATTATGTTTTTAATTATTGTTTTTAATTATTATCTGTTTCCATCGTGATTATTTCGGCATATATATATATATATTATATATATATATATTATATATATATATATATATAATTTAGGGTGTCACTTAAATGCAAAGTTTGAAATTTTCATGCTGACACCCCGCGAATCTATTCCATTGGTAAAAAAAACATGGTGACTGAAAAATCTTTTTATTTGAATAAATATAAAAGGTCGCCCCCGCCTTCCAAAGTTTAATGCTTGCGCGGCGTCTCCATAATCGTTCATTAGATATCTATATATCTCTATATATGTGTGTGTGTGTGTCTGTGTGTGTCTGAATATCTGAGAAATAAAGTGAACAATACTTAACGATTCACCGTTTCTCATTTCAGCTACGTGATTTCTGGTGATGGAAACCCGGAAGTGTATATACCTATTAGGGGCAGCGGTTGATGAGGTGAAAGGATGCAAGCTTCCTTCCTACAGGCAAGCATTCGGTTACTTCCTTTACCTTCACCATGAAAAGAAAATGACAATACGTGACGCGTTGAGGAAGTCACTTCGAGCAGTGATGTCCTTCTGGGAGAAAGCTCACATTCCAACCAGACTCGAGACACACTGCGTCAGCAAACTGGATAAAGTCTTCGAGGAGTGGAAAGGACTCAAAAAACACGCCTCAAGGACGAGCGATTCACACAAGACGAAAGAAAAAGAATTCATTGAACGCCTCGATCGTCTCTTTGACATCGCCCACGCTGATTGTGAGAAATTGGTCAAGTACCCAGAGGATTGGGAGTTCCTTCAGCAGCAGCGCCAGAAAGGACGTCCAGGTTCAATGGCAGGTTTGGACATGACCCATCAGCGCCAAGTCAAAGATTGTACTCGACGTCGGGAGGAAGAGGAGAAACGAAGAAAGCGATCAGCAGCTGAAATGGAGGCAGTATCCAACGAAGCGGTTTTGGAGTCCTCATCCTCCAGCTCAGATGATAGCGAAGAAAAAGGAGCATGTGGTGGTTCGTTAGCGTCTAAACAAAGAGCAACGAAGAACATCATGACATCGGAATTGGCGGCAGCGCTTGATCGCACGCAACTCTCGTCAAGAAAGGCCACATATCTGCTGTTTGAGGCAGCTTCCAGCTTAGGGCATGATGCTAGCGACTACAACATCAATCGTGGATCCATTCATCGTCAGCGTGAAAAATTCCGTACCCTTAAGGCTCGGCAACTGAAGAGCGAGTTCCAAGGCAATAGTCCGTTGACTGTTCACTGGGACGGAAAACTCATGCAAGATCTGACGTCACGAGAATATGTTGACCGCTTACCTATTCTTGTATCTGGCTCCGGGACAGAGCAGCTCCTCGGGGTGCCAAAACTTCTGTCAGGAACCGCGCTGGCACAAACAAATGCCATCATAGATTGCCTGAATGAATGGGGAGTGACCGATCATGTCAAATCTATGTGTTTCGACACAACCGCGACAAACACAGGCCACCGTGGAGGAACTTGTGTTCTTCTGGAAGAAAAAGTTGGAGGTGACCTGTTACACTGCGCGTGCAGACACCATGTACTGGAGTTGGTGCTACAGGCGGCATTCGCAGCATCGCTAGATTCAGTATCTACCGGTCCAGAAATTCTGCTTTTCAAGCGCTTCCATGATTATTGGACCCGCATTGACCAGCAACAGTTCCAAACTGCGGACACAGATGCGTTCACCAAAGCAGCTATTTTTAAGCATAGAACGGAGCTCATTGAGTTTGCAAAATCACAAGCACTTCAAGTTCGTGATGACTATCAGGAATTCCTCGATCTTTCCGTCATCTTTCTTGGAGGAGTTCCATACAAGGGACTAAACTTCCGCGCCCCTGGTGCTATGCACCGGGCGAGATGGATGGCTAAGGGGCTCTATGCCATCAAGATCTGGCTCTTCCGAAGACAGTTTAAACTGACGAACACTGAGGAACGCGGAATTCGAGATATCTGCCTCTTTTCTGTTCTAGTTTACATGAAAGCGTGGGCAACAGCTCATCTGTCCATCGAAGCTCCGCTGAATGATTGGGAATTGATGAGGACGCTCCTTCGATACCCGCACAAGAAGATCTCTGATGGTACCACCAAGAAGCTGTCTGCGCACCTGTGGTACCATTCGGAGGAGGCAGTGGGTCTGGCGTTCTTTGATGAGAGGATATCGATGGAAGTGAAGTGCAGCATGGTTGCAGCGTTAGATCAAGAAGCCCCTCACATGCCGCCAAAACGACCTTTGGTTCTTGATACTATGTTCCTCAGTGACAGCAAAGGACTGGAGCAACTGATCACAAAGAACACCCGAGGATTCTTCTCAAAACTTCAGTTGCCAGATTGCTTTCTGCTCCACCATCCCAGTTCATGGACGTCAAACTCTGAATACGTGCAAGCTCGGGATGTGGTCTCCAAACTTGCAGTGGTGAACGACAGAGCAGAAAGGGCTGTGGCTCTGGTGAAGGAGCTGAACGGAAAGTTGACAGTGAAAGAAGAACAGCTCCAGTTCCTCGTTCAAGTTGTCACTGACCACAGAAAGCAACACCCAGCTCCGAACAAATCAGCATTAGTGAGGACGCGAAAGAACTAATCACTGATCAGCGTATGAGCACCAATTATTCTGCTACTGTATATGTATTTTATTTCTCAAAGTTTTGCTTTTGTTGCTTCTCCATTTTGTACCATTATTCGCCAAATTATGTCTTCTATTTTGATTATATAATAAACTGTTTGTATTCTTTGCGTTTTTAAGTGTCTTACTTTCGTTATTTCACCAAATTGCCTTGTTTTTTATTATCTGGTTCGGCCCAAGCTGTGAACACTGAACAGCTTGTTGACGTCAACAAATGGGTCTTGTTTTCAGTGACGAGGGCGACCTTTAAATGATGACCAATCAGGACCAAATTTCTCTTCCCTATGTTTTACACCAAATGGAACAATTTTAGGGGGTGTCATAGGAAAATATCCATCGTTTAATTTTCCCCCTATTACCTAGTGACACCCTAATATATATATATATATATATATATATATATATATATATATATATATATGGTGGAGCTTAATTCAGCACCGCAGTAGGATTTTTAAATTATCAAAACTTTTAAGAATTATCTACCTTTTCACTATAATTTTTTAAATTCGTGGCATTTTCGCTTATTGTAGCTCTTTATTTTTACTTAACTTTATAGGACCGATGCGGAACTTGATCGTGTTATAGCTACTTTTGATGAAAGGGGAATAAATGATATGGATGCTTCTCCGCACAGCCAACCCCAACCTAGTGACCTGAATACAGAAGTCGAGGTATTGGCTCAAATCCGGTCCAGAGAGTGCCAGGTCATCGAGGAACTAATGTAAGTATTTTTGAGGTTAAGAACAAAACACATTGTATTTTCATTTATTAAATGGTAGAAAACATGTACAAAGCAGAACCAGTGTCCGTTAAATAAGTCTTAATGGCTACATTTTACAGTTACAAAAGTATATACAGGGTGATTCAAAAGTCAGGTTACATAGGGAAATACTGTATTATGTAATGATACAGGGGAATAGTCACATCACATGTTCGATATGGCCACCGTTAACGGCAATGGACTTATGTAGCCAGCTAGGAATATCACATCAATGCGCTCCTCCTTCAATAACATCTCATAACTCATCTACCTGCAAAGAAACAGAAAAGCCTTATGTAACCTGACTTTTGAATCACCCTGTACAACTTTACACAATATAGATATACACCTCTACACAATACAGCGGGTGCTAACATATGGGAACCGTTTTTTTATCTGTCTGCATACACTTTTATCATTCATCTCTGTGTCGCACAAATCGAATAATTCTAAAAAATGTATAAATCCCTTCCCAAGTAACATGTGCAGGAGAAATGAAATGCAGTACAAGCCGCACGTTTCGCTATAATATCCTTGAAAACGGTATGGGTTCCATACAATCTCAGGTACATGTAATTGTGCGATAAACTGCACAACTGCAGAATCATTCCACGGCTGAGTGCCGAGTGAGTCAAAATAATACATTCTTTCCCTATTTTTAAAATAGATTGCAAACCAATGAATCCCCTCACCCCCCACAATGTCGGTGTTAACGATAAGGCTATACCAATCTCTCGTACTTGGCAACTTCAATATTTCATTCTTCGCAAACACACCGATAAATTTGGAGCGTGTGAAACGGTTACTTTTCATAACTCTCTGGAGTGTATTCGCATCCATTTTAAAAGTCTGTGACCACGTTCCTGAAACGATCAACTTCTATTAGCGCCTGTGATTCAAGGTATACGAGTACACTAATAGGCGCGTCTATAGGCTTGGCAAATTCCAACCTGACTGAGATATTCCCACTCTGTTGTGGACTTAAATGCGTATTTGCGCCAGCAGAAAAGTCAGGCGTCATATCAAATGAATAAATGTTAAATTCTTCGACAAATTCTTTCTGCGTTACACCAAACCCAAGTTCGTCACAGGCGCCTGTATTATGAGCCTGACTACTATATGCTCTCGCGCAGTGCGGGAACACAGCGTCTGATGAGTAGTCCGTAATCATGGTCCCTCCCAAAGTGATGCCATTTACGTATAGAGTAATAATTTTAAGGCTAAAATTCTCGAATTTAAAGGCACTCTTTTTATATTTTCCATTCGTCGAGGCATGGTCCTGCATTCCAATTAATATCCTTTTAGGTAGGACTCCAAGGGCCACGTTTTCTAGTTGCTTCGAGGCCAACTCGGCGGGCACCGTGAATAGTTTGATCTGTACCCTGTTAATTGGGTAATTTGCTGTGGCGTGTATTAAGTCTTTCTCAATTTCGATTTGTTTTGGCGAATTTAATTTCACTCGGCGTATTCACAAATACGTCTCCATGATGTGAATAACAACGCGAACCGCGCCCTCTTCTTGATCAGACCCCATATTTATGCAGATCTCAGGAATCGTGCGGGTAAGCTTCAACTTCATATCCACCCCGTTCATAAGCAGTTTCTCCTGGAATGTGAAATCTGTATGAAGACGTCCAAAACAATCATATATCTCTTTTTTAGAATTTTTAAATTTATCCTTTATACCATTTTCATCTTTAGTATGGTAACACCCCTCGGCGGTTAAAAAGGTGTCCTTCGCTTCTTTTGAAAAGTTGAGGACATTTTCCAGATAGGCTCGTAGGTGGTAGTACCCCGTTCCTGCCGAGATGTTAACCTGGTTTAAATACACCTCACACTGGCTGAATATGGAGTATAAAAAGTCGGTTTCAGGGTAGGCAGAGTAACGATCATCGCAGTCCGTTCCATCAGAATGGGCTATACGCAGTTCAGCGTACATGTGCATGCAGCTTGGGTCAAAAACGTAAGGGCCTGAGCTGGGTATCACGAATTCTATAGGGGCACTCAGCGAACTAATTGTGTTTAATGGGTTAATTGTAATAAAGTCGCTATGCTCAATAGAGACCTGAGTGGGGGGCATATCAAAGAGGGACAGTTCCGACTTACAGCATTGTGAACTACACGGATGGATGAAACGCGCCATGACGAGTCAGAAATAGTGCCACCTCCCTCGTCAAATATTAGTCAGCCTATGATTCGTGAGAGTAGTGTCCTCAGCTTATATCAGTTAAAAAAATGATCAGCCATAGGATTCATAAGCTTAGAGCACTTCTTTTTTTATTTCTTTTACGTTTAACGCCACGTGATGGTAACCCCTTCTTCCTGGCAGATCTCTTCTTTCCTCCACCACACATTTTTCTCTTTGCATCTTTGATGATTTCGTCCCGTGTACGTTTTAAATGTTTTTTAGAGCTTCTTTAGGCTTAGTTCCGCCCATTATGTCTTCTGCCAGGTTAAAACCTGTTTGTAACGCCTTCCGCCCTAGGTACCTGGCACCCCTCTTCAACAGTGGGACAACGGTGCGTAGTATGGATGAAAAAATGGATCCAAGTCCACTCCCAAGCTGGTATCTCACTCCTCGGTAGACTGTGACTAGCCTTCGAGTCATTATAAACGGCGACAGTGTAGTTTCACTGTTAAGCTCCCATCACCGAATGGGAAATTTTTTCCCTCAATCGTTCTTATATATATCGAGATGTTGGTTAATAGATTAGTCGCAACATTCACATAATGGGGCTTGTCATATGTAATGCTCAAACTTTTCCCTCTATGGTTGGGGATGCGTGCAATGAGCAGTAGGCGCTCCTGGGTGTCTCCAACAAATTGGTGCTCTACGATATTGCTCTAAATATAGCACATGTCTGAGAGTGGAGAGCTTTCACCCAATTTCTCCAAATTCAATTGATACATTAAGCTGGACAAGTCATGCTGTGCCTCGTGAAAGGTATCTCTTTGGAGAGCTGCGCTATATCGGCCGTCAGCGACAACTGTGAACAGCTCGTTATCTTTAATATTTCTACTAAGCGTTGACTTTAACTTCAATGTGCATGCAGGCGTGTCTATGTTTACGACTTCAAAAAGTAAATCGTTTGTCAGGTACGACTTTTCAAGACTCTTGTTTAACCCCGTCACAATGTCCATGGCTGTATCATAATGCCCGATTCCTAGCGATACATTTGTGCTATAGTACCGTTCCTCACCGAACAGGACTGAACGCATAGTATTGTCTAAGGTTATGCCTAATTTTTCGCACTCATCGATTCTTCTAAGGATCAGAAATATGATTTGCTCATTTTCAAGAGTTAAAAATTTGGAGACTAACTGGAGTTCACATAAGCCCACCTCATACGAATCACGCTCCAATTCAATGGGTCCGTGGAGTTCTGTCACAAAGTTGGCGAGGGTGTTGTTAGGATGTACAGACAGAAGAAGAGGACGGGAGTGTGACATAGAAGTGGCTAGGCGCCATGTTGCATACTAATTAAGCTTCATTATTGCAGCAGCTTTTATATAGGTGTTGAAGCTTTCTGGGTAACCCAGCCATTTCACCAGGTACATTTTTCTCTTTCCTGAACCTTTGCTGCCTAAAATTTTTTCAATTTTAAACACACTTTTTCCTAAATTAAATGTCACTTTCTGCAACTCCTCGCGGTAAAAGCCTCCAGCGATCTCTTCCCCATTCAAATCTTCAACGTAATACATCATTATCTCACCTTTAGGTCTCATAGCACGAACTTTAAAAATCTCACGTGTCCATCCTTGCTCAAATCCCTTCGCGAATTTATTTCCCGAACTTGATAGCCTTACATAATCATTGATTTTGAAGTGTGTAGAGTGTGGTGGCGGTGCTCCATCTCTTCTCACCTCTGGCAGCGCACCTCTTTCTAAAACTTCGTTAGGCGTTGTGCCAATCGTACGTTGGTGTGGACGGTTGTATGATGAAGCCAATGATCCGAGAACGTTTATATATCTGTATGTGTTTTTATGTGTAAAATAGCGATGCATGCGCTCCTTTATGGTACGTTGAACTCTTTCAGATAAAGAGGCCTTATGTATAGAACTGCTAGTGTAGTAACTGATATTAAACTCTGTCAGCATGTTCTGAAAAGCGCGACCTATAAATTCTTTCCCCATATCCGTACAAAAATAGCCTGGAACCCTTTCTTCTTTTAACATCAACGTTTTGGTCGCATTAGCAACTATTTCAGGCAATTTATTTTTCAGGGGAGTTAGCCACAGATATCTAGAGAATACGTCTATTATGAATACGATGTAGCGGTATCCGTCATTATACACAGAATATCTTTGCGTGTCTGTTAAATCCGCCTGCCAAATAGAGTCAATCGATTCCGCGGTTGTCTTGGCCGTTTTAAACCTTTTTCTCACCGGTTTATGAAGTGTATAAGCATCCTGTTCCCGCAAAAACCGCTCAACATCTTTTTTCCTTACACCGTAAACACCTCTGTACAGTCTATTAACGTTTACTTAATAAGTTAGCCATTTGCGTATTTTAGAGACACGTTGATAAGGTTGGCCGTTTGTTCTCTTCTTTCTCCTCTTCAGAGACGCTGCTGCTGGGGGCGATGGCGTACTCAGTTGTGACACATGCGAGACCTGACCCAGGTCTTTTAACCTATTCAGATTAACTATCAATGTTTTGGGGACATTTATTTGTTGTAGTCTTGCTTTAATATGCTTCCATCCTGTTGGTGAGGGTCTGTCCCACTTTCTCACAAGATCATGAACAATATTAACGATATTGGATCCTTGTACCCTTGTTCCTTCAACAATGACCTCGCCTGTATCGGCCCACTGTATGATGGGGTCCTCACTCAATAGATTATAAAGACTTAAGCCATTATTCCTCAATGTATGTGGGAGGCTGTTTTTTAACACATGTTCGATGTGTTGTGTTCTGTTGTTCTTTGGTTGGTCATCTCTAACGTCGGGGCCAGGTCCTACGTCGCCATGCTCATCGTTGCTAGCGCTGTGCCTAATAACCACGGGGAGCTCTGTCGGATTCTTATAATCTTCGTACTCATGAAGAAATTTCTGCAAAGCCTCTTGGTTCAAGATCCTTTTCTCATCAGGTGACTTTTCACTGTTTAATAGGGCAAGCAACTCGCTTTCCATTCATTTAAGCCTACTTTTACGGGGTTCTAGAGCCGTGTCTGGAATCTTTGAACTTTGCAATGAAGCATACACCTCGTGCGGAATCACAACCACCTTCTTCATTATATTAATCTAGTCAGTAAAGGACACAAAACTGAAAATAAGATGGGTAGGAATGATCCTCCTCTTTCTACAATAATTCGCTTTTTCTTACCCACAGTTTGACTTTTATATTCTTGTAACGACGTAAGCGAGCCTTCTGAGAGGGTTTCATTGGCACATTACATTTTATAACATCAAGACAGATTTCACTGATGCATTTTAATAAGTCAGAGTCGATATTTTTAACAAACATCTGTTGCAGTGCCCGGGGCAATCGTTAATAGATTTTTATTAATTCACGATATTTCTTCAGCCTATTTGTCATCCTGGAATATATACCGTTTCAGGTTCGCTTGGGAATATATTCGTTCTTAGAAGCACCCTAAACGTGTTTCACGGGTGAAGGTCACAGAGCAAAGATCCAGAACGCTGGTTTGTGGCCTCTTTATAAACCTCCCAAAAACTCCTTACGCTGATTCCGGAACATTTGATTGGCTAATACCCCAATTTGTGACACATCTCTACGTTGTGTGAGTAAGACTAGATATTGTGTATTTAGCGACACATCGGGCATGTATCTATTTTTCAAAAATAGGTTCTGGTTGATGAAGAATACGCTTACGTTAAGATGGTGGGAGAACACTGTAATTGTCTCGGCAAACGTTTTATCCATTTCCAACATGAGATCGTCAATTACAATAACTGTATGCTCATTACCTTTTAGCGAATTAACGTCATAGACCCCCTTGTGGAACAAAATTTCATCTTGGTACTCGTTGAACACTGACTGATACGTCGAATAGCACCATATTACTTTATGCACAAATTTTGAGAACATCTCCCCTTATCTTTAATGATTTTAAGCATAAATACAGTTTTTCCACATCCTGTAGGGCCAGATATAATACATGTGGAGGGGCTTGTGAACCTGAATTTTTCTACAGATTCCATCTCTAACACGTCACACCCCTAAGGGTCATTTACAAAATATTACAAATTTTGAGTGCTGTTCCTTATATTTTGTTTTCTTCTTCCACAGAACCGTGAATGACGACGATGTACAGCACCCCATCATCGATATCACAGACGAACCCGTTGACCGTGCAGCTACAGAACCCTTCCCCTGACGAGCCCTCACCAGCGACACCTGTAGCATGCGACAGTTCAAAGCGGAAGCATGATGAAGAACCCTCCACGTCAGGTATAAAGCGTGCCAGGATTGCTCCGGTTGTTAGATCCCCAGTAATAGATCCCAACCCTCAACGTCTTACGACACAACCCCCACAATAGTACCTTCCTCAAATATGCCCCATTGTTCAGATCCGGGTACTTCCTCCACAACAGCTTCTCATACTGTGGAGGATGGTATAACATTCGAGTTGGTGCGCACCGCTACCCCCACCCCTGCCCTGACTAGAAATCGGTACGTGGTCAGGGTTGGCCCTGGTCCCTGTATACCAACGGACTGCGGCGCGTAGTTGAACGTATTGTGGAGTTTGCCCTTCAGAACCGCGACGAACGTGAAGTCCGGACGAGGTTATCCTTCAGGTTCGGGTCAGATGAGGGGACGATTTTGGGTGGTAATACCGTTCAGACGTTTGGCGGCTGTAGATATAGACTATATTGGGGCGTATAATGCAAGCCTCTCAAAGTGGTACATCCTTCAATATGGACAACTTCATGGTAGATATTGACAGAGTATTCCGGGTTGCGGGTCATAGTGCCACACCTTATACTCTTAATTTCAATTCTCCGGTTATTTACAGAAAGCATTTAAACGTCGATCGTGGTTGTGGTTTTATAGCAATAATTTTAGCTCATATGTTCACTGTGCTAAATACTTGGACGCGAAAAATTTGGTTGCCCACGGTTGTGCAGCGTGCCCGTAAACTGGCTTCAGATTGTAAGCTTGAGTTTGAGTGTAATATGGGTCCTGAAGAACTGAGAAGGGCCGAGCAGGAAATGAATGCACGTATAGTCGTATTTGGAATGGATGATCGTCGTAGGACTGTGTATGTTTTTAAAAGCAGCGTGAGAGATCGTACAAGACCTCTACTTATTTTAGGATTGTCAGGAACATCGTATCTCCCCATCCGTAACATAAGGGCTCTCTACGCCAGTTATGATAAAAGTCGAAAATATGGAAGGCATCATGATTTGTGTAAGGGTTGTCTCGAGTTTGCTGATGATATGGTGAAACATTGTAAGGATTGCTACATGGTATGTGAGCAGTGTAAAAGCCCCAAATGTGAAAGTCGTAGTTGAAACCGAGAAGAGGGAATGTAATGTGTGTAGACGTACATTTTTCAATAATAAATGCTTTGAGCTCCATAAATCAAATGGCACTTGCAGGAAAATGAGGATTTGTAAGTGCGGTATGTTTCACATGATGGATAATTGGGGAATTTCAAACATAAATGCGATGAAATTCACTGTTCTACATGTCATGAAAAATATAAGGCGGATGGAGTGAAGCATGTATGTTATATGAAAGATGCTAAACCTAAAAATAGCCTTGTATAACCGTGTACTACGATATAGAAACTTACACGAACGCTGAAACCAAAGAGGTTATTCCACATTTACTCGTAAGTCAGACTATCTGTGATGAGTGCATGGAGCTCGAGTGTGATGAGTGTCACAAATGTGGAAAACGGACAAACGTTTTAAAACGAATGCACACGACAGCCCTGTGAACTCTTTGGTCCTATATTGTCAAATTAGCGGACAAGTTAAAAAAAATGACTGTATATTCTTGCCCATAACGGGGCGAAATTTGACACACAGTTCCTTTATAAGGAGCTGCTTGAACACGAGTCGTCTGCGATATTTACAGGTGATCCCTTGAAAAGAGGCAACAAACTAATACAGATGCAGATAAGAGGTAATGTACAGTTTAAAGACACCCTACTGTTCACACCTTGTAAATTAGCAAAGCTGCCCAAGGTCATGGGCGTAGCCGCTGAAGTTTCAAAAGGATATTTCCCTTACACATTCCTCACTAACGAAACTTTAAATTACGTAGGACTACCTCCACCCAAACATTACTTTAACTACCCCAACATGAGTGATAGTGAGCGTGAAGATTTTGACCGTTACTACAACAGTTTTAATGAAACTAATCCATACAATACAACCGATGAATGTGAACGTTTTTGCGTGAATGACGTACGTGTACGTAGAGTATGCTTTTAAGCCTTTAGAATGATGTACATAACCCGTTTCAAATGCGATCCGCTGCAAGTCGCGACCACGATCGCCTCATTATGTTTTACAGTGTTCAAGAATAACTTCATGCCTAAAGACACCTTAGCCGTTATTCACAGAAACATTTCCTGCAGTTGTGGGCACGGGTGAAGTTCCCATTAAGGTTAATGGTCGTGTTCTTTGGGTTGACGGCCTAAATGAGGATCCAGCCACTGGTGAGAAGTCTATGTATTCCTTTAACGGCTGCTGGTTGCATGGTTGTCCGCGCGCTGAATATACCGTCACAGGGACCTTTATGGAAGATTCCCCGCTGACAGCCTCCCGCACCCGCGATCAACTTATAGTCTCCCAGTTCACTCACAAAGTCTTGTGGGAGCATGAGTATGATGCAGGGATGGAAACAGATGGACAATACCGTGAAGAAATAAGGACCATCAAACGTTCAATGGTGTTGGACCCCCTCAAAATGCGGTGACAGCTTGTTTGGAGAGCGTACAAATCCCTTCAAGCTATACTTTCCGCCTACGGAGGGCGTGAAACTCCGCTACTACAACTTCTACTCTTTATACACCTACATGATGAAGAACAATCCGTACCCCGTACCTGAAAAAATGGTGGGTCCCGCCATACCAACCATCGAGGAGTTGAATGAGTTTGAATGAGCGCTACTTTGGACTCTCTTTCGTGGACGTGCTCCCACCTCGCTATTTATGGATGCCGATCTTACCCGTCGTTATAGATCAAAAGCTCACGTTTCCCTTGTGCGTGAAGTGCGCAGAAGACCATGCAACCTACCAGCGTAAGATCAAAGGTGTATATACAAGCTCTGAGCTGGCCCTAGCCGTTCGGCATGGGTATAGAATAATGACGATACATGAGGTGTGGAGGTTTCAGAAGCTACCCAACCTTTTCACACCATATATAAACGCTTTTTTGAAGGATAAGGTTGAGGCGTCAGGATATCGGCGAGGGGTTCATACCGAAGATGAAAAAAACGGCTTATATTCAGCGTTACCGTGCCCATGAAGGTATACAGCTTGACCGATCCCAAATTGTAAAGAATCCTGGCAAGCGCTTTAGTGCAAAGTTGTGTCTAAACAGTCTTTGGGGAAAGTTATAGTGAAGTCTGGGATTATGCCAACGCTCCCGACAAAGAGGTTATGGAGATCGTGAATGTAGTTAATACTTACATAATAAAGTACAATATCACCGAGCTGGCCACAGATACCTCACGGGTTACAAACATACCTGTAGCCAGTTTCACAACGGCCTATGCTCGCATCAAACTTTGGGGCCTATTGCACTCTCTTGGACTGAGGGTGTTGTACGCTGACACAGATAGCGTGATAGTCACAGCGAGGGAAGGTGAATACATGCCCGCTATTGGGGAGTTCTTCGGATAGCTAACTGACGAGATCAAGGATGAGCATGGTGATGGTGCATACGTAGACTCGTTTGTGTCAACAGGGCCAAAAAACTATGGGGTACGGGTGAGGGTGGGGGATGATATGAAGTATATCGTGAAGGCTAAGGGTATCACGCTTAACCATGCGAACCGTCGAGTTGTTAACTTTGACTTGTTGAAGGAACTAATGTGCTAAGGAGATGAGGGTGACCAGCTACCCCAACTGACTGTGGGGACGCACAATTTTCGGGCGCAGAAACTGGGGTGTGTGAAGGAACTTAGGGGCACGAAGGTATGCCGTAACACCTATAGGAAGCGTTACCAGGTGCCTGGTACCTATGACACCGTACCCTTTGGCTACCTTAGTCCTTGATTGTATTTATATACAGGGTGAGTGAAAAGTAGCGCCCGATTTCTGTCAGTTGATTGTTTGTTTGCCATTTGTATTACAGTGTACAAGAAGGTAGAAATAAATGAATGACATGTTTATCTAACCATCTAACTAACCATCTAACTTATCTAACTAAAAAAATTAATAATCTGCAAGACAATTATTAACAACATGACTTCCCAGAAAGAATCTGACAGCCGAAAAAACAGAAATCGGGCGCTACTTTTGACTCACCCTGTATATATGTGCACTGATATGTTTATTTATCACGTATATTTGTTTCAATTAAGGTTTCATTTTCTCCTTTGCGTGCGTGCGTGTGTGTGTATATACAGTAAAAAGCTAAGCTCCGTCCACTGTAAGATCGGCAACGTGAGTACTGCCACTATCTGAGCATATCTCTATCCCTGCGTGCTCAGTTGACCTCTGCATACCATTGAGCTCAGACGTGTATTCTCCCGCGTAGAAAAAATAGTATTGGCTACCTTTAATATTGCGTGTTCATCGTTTATGAAGTGGTATTCGGCAAAGTGCCAAGATGTGGTGGATACTGAAAAACTCCCTATTCCCCCCTCCTTTGATAGTTTTAAGGCTACATTGAGCCGTGGGAAGGACCAAGATGTTCAAATACTCTACGGGTATTCTGGCGAGGGCATTGTAGGATTTCGTAGTAGAAACGTTGTATTGAAGTATGTTATAGACCTAACCTTTATAAAGGCTCATATATACCGCGAAGTAGAAAAAGCAACACGTTCAGATAAGCAACGGTTATGGAGAGTGAGTCTTGTTGATGAGTGGTATGACAAGCGATATTATGTCATGTTACACAATACCGACTACTCGTATCCTACGGTTGAGAATGTAAATCTTGTCATTATGGAGAATCTTAAGTATTTTTACTAATATATTAATATATATCATGACGAGGTTTGTAGTAAGGTTGTGGCTAATGGGCTGTGTCAGTTTTTAACAGACTTTAGAGATGGGTATCGCTTGTTAAACAAAAAAGATAAATATGGGCATATGTTTCTCTCAAATAGTGCACCGGATTGTGAAGATGTTTAGTTTGTGGAAATGAACGTCTGGTGAGTGGTAAAACGTTAAAGCCTGTATTGTTTCATGTAGCGCGAAAATTCTGTTTCTCCAAGTGCACAAGTATTCGAACAAGCCTGTACACGCTTCAGCAGTTTGACTCGCTCCCCCCAGCGAGCCGCCCACCCGTGTACCTCACGAAACACACGAGTTCGAACAAATCCGTGCACGTTTCATCAGCGTGACTCACTCCGCCCGTCGAGCCGATCCGTCCACCTGTGGCTCATAGTCATCTCAGAGCTTGAACCGAGTGGACGTGCGAATAAGATGGAACTTCCTTTGAGAAGCATTCTCAACGCCTCGTACGATGTCTCCGTGACGAAGTCATTGACGTTTTCAGGAGTGAAACCGGCACCATTAACTATGTACTTGAAACGATTTGCAGGCAAGCAAACTCTGGTAAACGTAATGTTATTTATTTAAGTGTTGAGGAGATGAATAGAGTATTTGTGATAGTTGAGAAGTGGGAAGAGGACCGTTATAAAATACCTGCAGGTGTAGGTACAAGAAGAGAGCAGATTAGTGACGCCCCCTCATATGCCGTTGTTTGTACGTTGTGTATAAATAACGAACCGCCATGCATTGATATACGACTGATGTGGAAGAATGTATCTGATAATAACGTTCTTGTCCCTACGCGAAACCGTTTCATCCTCGACAGAATGTTTGAAATCGTCGGATTCCGCAAGCTGAAGCCTATATTAGACGCTCGTGTTACGGATATGATTTATTTTGACACGGTTCTTGAATACGCATACACCGCTATGCTCGACGGATTCATCGAATGTAGGAATGAACAAGGCGAGAATGATCTAGAGCTAGATGCATATTTAAAAGGTTTAAATTCTTCGAAATATCCTGAACTTTGGTACAAAGCACTTCAGCGGTACAGGGCAGAGCTTGTCTACACTGTTCACCCTGAAAACCTGTACCTCTATACAATGATTAGCTGTCGTTACGACTTGGAAGATTATTTCAATTGCCGCTATGCAGAGTGAAGAAGAGTTCACGATTGAAAAGCTCGGGACGGTAAGAAAAAAACCCTCGATTAGAAAGGCGTGTTTATAAGCTTGTATTTAATAATGATGTTGTAGTTAACGATGACCTCTTTATGCGTGTTTTTGATTGTATTCTAGCCGTGTTTAAAGATAACTTGCCAACCGAATGTAAAGTGGGCACAAAAATAATATTGAACGATATGAAAGCCATTTATGTCGTGTATAGGCATCCGTATAAGTTAAACGGTGAAGTGTTGCTTGGACGGTTTTACCGCGTAGTACAAAGTAATAACGATGTGAATGTAGACTCGATTACTTGTGAGTTTAGCGTTTTGCGCCGTAGAACATAAAGGATGTATATTTATCGTCCGTATGTTATTATTATTTTTGATCATATATATTCCATTGTATATTTATTTTCTATATATTTCTATTAATTCGCCTAAATAACAGACAGATTAAGCCAGAATATATGCTTTAATTAAATAAATAGCGCAATCTGGCAACTCAGCCAAATACGCCAACTGGTGGATTAAGCCAGAATATATGCTTTAATTAAATAAATAGCGCAAACTGGCAACTCAGCCTTCAACACCAACTGGCGGATTATGCCAGAATATATGCTTTAATTAGATAAATAAGCGCAAACTGGCAACTCAGCCAGATAAGCCAATTGGCTGATTAGGAACATATTAAGACAACGGCCGCTCGGCTGAAGTTTTAATATGGGCTTTGCTCCTGCCAGGCGAACACCTCTCTTCCTTTCTCTCCTTCTCCTCTCTTTTTCCCTTGGGGGATAACTCCGCCTCCAAATTTGCATAACCCCTTGTTGCTCTTGCAACATTCCCCCTCCCCCTTTTTGTTGCATAACATCTCGCAACATCCCCCTCCCCCTTGTCGTGTAACAACTTGCAACATTCCCCCTTGTTGCGTAACTTGTAACATTTCCTTTGCAACATTGATTAACATTTGCAATTGCATTGCACTCTCCCATTTTGCGCCCATACTACTGTCCAGGTACCTCTCAAGAAAATGTCGAATTGGTAAGAGATGTCTTTGAAACAAATCCTAGAATGTCAACTCGCACAGCATAACGTAGACTGAGTACACCAAACACGACTGATCTAAGGATTTTAAAATTAACATTAAAAAAGAAAAGTTACCCTATAGAAAAGTTAACCTACAGAATTGATTGAAAAAAATTTATACCGAAAACTTACTAAACAACATTCTGTTCAGCGATGGGGCGACATTCCACACATGCGGAAAGGTTAATCGACATAACTGCCTTATTTGGGCTAGTGAAAAATCAACCGAGTTCTACGAATGGGAGAGATTCTTCTATAGTTAATGTCTGGTTGGACATGACAAGATCGAAGATTTAAGAACCATTTTCTTTGCAGAAGCTATGATAACAGGGCCAATTTATTTTGACATGCTTCAGCAGTTTTTTGAATCCCAGCTTTGTTCAGATGGCATTCTCGGCACCGTTATCTTTCAACAAGATGGAGCTCCATGTCAGTATGCAAACATCGTTCGGGCGTACTTGATGAGCTCTTACGAAATAGGTGGATTGGACGTGGTGGAAACAGGCAATGGGCAGCACGATCTCCGGATTTCACACCTTCAGACTTCTTTGCGTGGGGCTTTATAAAGTCTGAGATTTACAAAACAAGAGTTACATACTTGCAGGATCTGAGAACCCGCATCATCATGGCAGTTACTGAAATAACCCCAGAGATGTTTGAGAATGTGTACCGCAATGTCGTGGACAGATTTGAGATTTGCAGAGACACTGATGGTGCTCACGTCAAATCTTAGACCTAAGTTTGACAAATAAATATACATCTAACTATGTTACAACATTTTTATTCTAAAATACTATTATTTCAGCAAAATAGATAGGGACTTTTGGACCACCTTGTATTATAAACTCAAAGCCACTGAAGTAAGAATTTTGTGCATGTTCTATTTGCATTTCCTTCAAAACCGCGTTGATTAATATCATAAAATAATTTTTGAGTCAAAATATCGTCTTTGGTATAAAAATAGTATAAAATCCTTGAGAGAGAGAGAGAGAGAGAGAGAGAGAGAGAGAGAGAGAGAGAGAGAGATTTTCTATATAAAGTATAAAAGAATTATCAGGGGACCACACATACACACACACATATATATATATATATATACAGAAGTGGGTAGTAGTGAAGTAGATATGCTTAAGTACCTGTACTTAGTAGCTTTTTCGAGAATGTACTTCCTAGAAAGTACATTTTTTTTGTGATATTTTTACTCTACCTTAAATACAATCTTGGGAAAAATTTTGTACTTTAACTTAAGTACAATGTTGCGAAAATCTGAAAAGTACGAAGTAACAAAACAGCTGTATGTTTGACAATTTCATTCAAAATTGGTAAACAAATTCTGGAAAAACTTGCTTTCAATCTGCCACTTCTCAATGTCAGGTATTGAGAGGGGGAAGAGATCGAAACCGGATTATTCCAGATTTTGTTTACCAAAACATTTGAGTTTCATTAACCAATCAGAAGAGTCATTCAGTACAGTATTTTAAGGTAGCCAATCGGCCAGGATAGAGTGGAAAAACTTTGAAAATCAGCTGTTGTTGAAACTCAATAAGAAATTTTTTACATAATGCATACTTATTATAATAAATTATTAGATAATAAATTATAGTTCTTAATATAATAATTCCTACTTATAATAATCCTAATTCTGTATCCTAATGAAGTCTGTTTTCGATAATGATGTTTATTATTAGAGATTTGTAGTGTATTTTATTTAATTTTTGAAAAAGTACTTCTTACTTTTCAGTACTTAAGTACTTTTTGAAAAGTACTTTAATTTGAGTACATTTTTTAAAGATTACTTGTACTTTAACTTAAGTAACAAATGAAAGTACTTTACCCACTTCTGTGTGTATATATACTGAAGAAAGAGTGATACTTGGATTAAAATATTTAAAATTCGGTTTTTTAGGAAATATGTTATTTTTATATTTTGAACACTTTCAATTCAGCTTCAAGAAAAGAATAAATTTTAACCTCAGACTCTGGTCGTAGACTTGTGTATATGTAGAATCAGTGTAGTTACGAATGTTTGTTAGGAAATTTTTTAACTTTTGAACGTGATAAATTTTATTACTAGTGACTTTTAACTATACTGTATATATCAGGTTGTAACATAAATTCTGCTCGATTAGAAAACGGACGATAGATAATAGAATAACCTCAAGATAAAGTGAAATAGTTTTAGAAATGTTGCAAAATACACGCGGCGACAGGTTCGCACAGGTTTTATCACGATACAGAATGATACAGAATGACTTAGGCTCGTAGGATTAGGGTAATGAATATTTTCTCTGGTGTTTTTCATACAGTTACAACGCCACCCCCTACGATATTACAGTAATTGAAAAAACATGGAGCCCACGAAAGAGCATATTCGACATGTGATGCTGTATGAGTTCCCTAAAGGATCTAACGCTAGTAAATCCGCAAAAAACATTCAAAGGGTTTATGGAAATGATGTTGTGAGCGAATGGATGTGTAGGAGATGGTTTGAGAAGTTCAGAAATGGAGATTTCAGTCTGAAAGATAATCAACGAACAGGACGACCAAATGAGTTAGATGAAGAGTTGCTGAAAGCAACAGTGGAGGAAAACCCAACGGTAACTGTAAGAGAACTTGGCCTGCAACTCGGCGTTAGCCATATGACCATTCATCGTCATTTGAAGCTGTTAGGAAAAGTAGTGAAGGTTGGAAAATGGGTTCCGCATGATTTGTTACAAGCGAATCTTCAACATTGAATCGATATTTGCACATCACTGCATTCTCGGCAACTGCAGGCACCGTTTTTGAATCGGATCGTCACTGGGGATGAAAAATGGGTCCTCTATAACAATATTAAGCGTCGACATCAGTGGCTTAGCCGTGAAACAAAGCCTTAGCCTCAGCCAAGGAATGGACCCCATCCAAAGAAAATTTTGCTTTGCGTTTGGTGGGATATGCAAGGAATTATTCATTTTGAGCTTCTGCCAGATAACTAAACAAACACAGCTGAAGTCTACTGCCAACAACTCCAACGAGTGAAGATAGCCTTACAAGAAAAACGTCCTGCATTAATTAATCACAGAGGTGTTCTATTCCACAAGGATAACGCGCGCTCTCACACTGCTCGAATCACCACTGCCCAATTGGAGGCATTTGGTTGGGAAAAAATGCCTCATCCACCTTATTCTCCGGACATCGCACCTTCAGACTAGCATTTATTTAGAAGTCTGCAACACCACCTAGATGGACAAAAATTGCAATCCAGGGAAGCTATCGAAAACGAAGTGATCGCTTTTTTAACTCGAAACCAAGGGATTTCTTCGAACGTAGCATAAAAAAACTTTTCTACAGGTGGGAGATTATATTGATGATTAATTTGTCATCATGTCATTTAATTTTTGTTGTGAATAAACTAAAAATTCGAGCAAATTTGTCCTTATAAGTCCTTTAATTTTTGTTCTGAATGAACTAAAAAATCGAGCAGAGTATATGTTACAACCTTATATTTAAATGACTTCAAGCTGGAGTATTAGTGGTGAAAATTCATCAGTTTTTTAATATTTAATATTAAGATCTCTCTTTATTAATTCTTTGTTATTCCTTACATTTTGTTCCTGTTTTGCTCCAAGTTACATATAAAGACTTTAGATATCTTGCCTTTTAACCTGAGATGCAGGTCGATCTCAAATCTACCAAGTTAGTGATATGTAATAATATTTTGTGTTTAATAGAATTTATGCAGGGAGACCAAGGCAGCTTCATTCTGTGCTTTCATTTTTCATGTTTCAGTATAAGAAAAGTATAACAGTATTTTCTCATTATATTTTCTCGTTCTCTTTTCAAAGCCTTTCAATGTTAATATAATTTTTATTTTTTAGGATTTGTGTGTGTGTGTGTGTGCCCGCGCGCGCGTAGGCAACTGAGCATAAGTGAGGTAGGGTGTGCGATAATTGGCAGATGTAGTGAACAATTTTTTGTGAGGTAACACTTTCGTAACATTTTGATTGTCGGAAAAAGATATGTTCATCCTTATTAGGTTAGACTACACTAGGTTAGGTTAGGTTAGGCTAGATTATCGATTACCTCATTATCACGCCCTTCTCAGTTTGATGACACTGAGGTTAGGTTAGATTAGGTTAAATTAGGTTTGATTAATAAGTTTAAATATATATGGACTTAAAACAGTCGGTACCTCACTTAGGCGGAGATACGCACCTGTGTGTGTATGTGTGTGTGTGTGTGTGTGTATGTGTGTGTGTGTGTGTGTGTGTAAGACTTCAAAATTTAAAAGCTGATCTCCTGGCAATCAACTAGATGGAAGTAATTTCAATTTGGTCACGTATTCTTTAAATTTCAATTACATACTTGGAGAACGTCTGGTAAATTGACAATAATTGACAGTTATGTTCGAATTTCTGTTTTAGTATTAAGGTTAAAACTCTTAATGTCCTAATAAGAACTTTTCAAATTTTATAAATGTTGCCAAAACAGATGTATAGTTATTAAAAATTACAATCCAAAAGTTTAATTAGTTTTTGTCATAAAACTTCAGTTTACAATTCAGAATACTGAAAGTTTCGGCTTCACAGTTATAGATCAAGTGCCTATACGTATACTCATTTCCCAAATGAGGTTTGTAATTCATTGCTTCATTTCGTTTCAGCTCAACTTCTTTCCTTAAATGCATCAAACTAATTTGTTCGCTACGAGACTATAAGATATAAGTTTTAAAAATGGTTGCCGATTGCTTGAGGGGATGGGTTTTCCAAACCATCCCCGAAACCCTTTCCCTAAACCTATGCCCAATGAGAGCATTCTTATACGATTTGAATTTCACATGCCGCAATACTTCCAAAATAGACAACACAAATTTATATGGTTTGAATGGTTCTGTACTGTTTTTGACGAACTCACACTCATACGGGCAGCAGTAACAAAACACCAAATTTAATTCACACCAAATTTTATGTACGAACACATCACTCCCTATGAAGAACTTTTGTTATTATAATACTAGTACAGTTCCCGTCACTTCGCTGACGGTTAGACAGGCTAAACTACAAAAAAAGAACCCAGCCGTGAAAATTTTGAGCTTCACATTGTGTCAACATTTCTGAATCTGGTATCTCCCAAAACCTCCTCACCCCCATTCATACAACTTGGGGGCTAACCCCCTTCCCCATTACCCCCCCCCCCCATTACCACACCCATCCCCATTACCCCCACCCCCACCCTTCCGCCCACCCAACCCTTCCCCCCACTCCCACCCTTCCCCCCACCCTCACCCTTCCCCCATTGCTAAACTAC